>JANAVB010000200.1:985000-1014399 GCA_029216955.1 Iris pallida | reverse complement strand
CACGAACCTTCTGTAGTAACCAGCTAATCTTAAGAAACTTTGCACTTCTACAACCGTTCTCGGGACCGGCCAATGCTCTATGGCCTCAATCTTCTTCGGATCCACTGACTCTCCTGCTTCAGAAATTACATGTCCCAGGAACGAAATGTGGTCTAACCAGAATTCACACTTGTCGAGCTTCGCATAAAGTTGATGCTCCCTCAATGTCTGTAAGACAGTCCTAAGATGTTTCTCATGCTCCTCTTCACTGCTGGAATAGACAAGGATATCATCTATAACACCACCACAAATTTATCCAAATATGGCAGAAAGATGCGGTTCATTAAATCCATGAATACTGCGGGGGCGTTGGTTAGTCCAAAGGGCATTACTAAAAACTCATAATGTCCATATCTAGATGTGAATGCTGTCTTCGGTATGTCTTGCTCCCGGACTCTTACTGATAGTATCCTGACCGAAGATCGATCTTGGAAAAGATGCTGGCCTTGCTCAACTGGTCAAACAGGTATCAATCCTTGGTAGTGGGTACTTATTCTTCACTGTTACTGCATTCAGCTTGCGTTAGTCGATGCACATCCTCGTCGACCCATCCTTCTTGGGAACTAGAATCACTGGCGCGGCCCAGGGCGATTTACTGTCTCGGATGAATCCCTTAGACTTCAACTCTTCCTCATGTTGATACAACTTATCCTGTTCTAACGGCGACATTCTGTAAACTCTGTCTGCAATAGGCCTCGTTCCAGGGTTCAACTCAATGCTAAATTCTACCTCTCTGACTGGGGGTATCCCTGGGAGCTCATCAGGGAAGACGTCGAAAAAATCCTCGACCACTCTCGGAATCTGTCCTGGCTCTGACACTGCTGCTGAGATGACACCTCCGGCCTGATCCTTCAAGGTTCGAGTAAAGATGAACTGTTCCATCCCAGGAACACTGAATATGACCCTACCTCCTCTACAATCAATTATCGTATGACTGTCTCTCAACCAGTCCATGCCAAGAACAACATCAAAATTCCCATAGGGAATTCAATCAATGATGCGGGCAGTAAATGCCCACACACCTCTACCGGACATGAAAAACGTACCCTGCTAACTTCTACGAGCCCATTGCCGGTGACTATATCCATCCTCTCCGACAATGCCTCAAACTCTAATCCAATCCGTGTAGCATATTGTGCAGAGATGAATGAATGAGTGGCGCCTGAATCAAATAATGCTACAGCGGGAAATGAGGTGACGAGAATTTTACCTGCCACCACGTCACTAGACGCTAGAGTCTCTCCCAAAGATAATGTGAGAGCCTGGCCCTGGCCCCGTGGAGCCCCTTGTTGCGGCCTTCCTCGACCATGTGGTTGCTGCCTCTGAGGGCCTTCGGCTTCCTGTGCTTGGCGGTACATCTGAGCCTGCGTTGGTAGACGCTGGGCTAGGGGCCTCACTGCTAATACTGGCCCTCCACCCGGGGTTGCCACCGGAGCTGGCAACGCTGGAAACTGCTGAGCTGGCCCTCCTGGCCTCTGCATCACAGGACAAGTGGAGATACGGTGGTCTGAACTACCACACCTCAAGCATAAGCCATTCGCTGACCGACACACCTCTCTCGTGTGCCCTGCCTTCCCACAGAATGTACAGCCCTGGGGTGCTCCCTGACGCTGCTGTTGGTTCCTCGGCTGCTGATGCCGAACTGGCGCTGTATTAGTTGACACGGCCTGTCCTCCGCGGCGCTCCTGCATCATGAATACGTACACCGGGTGCTGGTGCCGATGTTCGCTGCATTACTCCTCCTCCAACCTGGGAATGAGATCTCTTCTGACCTCCTGTCCTCGATGCCAAC
Organism: Iris pallida; assembly: GCA_029216955.1. Classification (NCBI taxonomy): domain Eukaryota; kingdom Viridiplantae; phylum Streptophyta; class Magnoliopsida; order Asparagales; family Iridaceae; genus Iris; species Iris pallida. The sequence continues at coordinate 1,012,568 of JANAVB010000200.1, read as the reverse complement.
CTCTGCTGGGTAAGCTCGTGCCTCCGCACGGCTGTCAAACAGCGTCAAACATCTGGTAGTCGTGTCCCTCCACAAGCTATAATAGTTCCAAATGAAGTCCCTGCTGGAACCTCATAGCTTTCTCTGGCTCCGTTGCCACTATTGCTGGTACAAATGGCACAATCTGCAGAACTCTACTGCATACCCATCTACGGTCTTGCCTGCTTGCTTGAGACTAATAAACTTCTGCTGGAGCTCATATCGAGCTACTACGCCAAAATACTTGGCCTTAAATCTTTCACTGAAGGTGGTCCAACGAACAGGGCGCCTTATACCAACTTCTTCTGATGCCCACCAGTCGCGGGCAAGATCCTGAAGTACTAATTTGACCTGATCAACCTTCTCATCATCTGGAACCTTGGCTGCCACAAGAATGGCTTCGATGTCTTGAATCCATGCATCCGCAGTGATGGCATCCTCCGTGCCGTCAAATACCTCGGATTCAAGCGACGGAACCTTCCTGATGCTCCCGAGTCAACCCCGGGACTCCTCTCAAGAGCTAACTGAATCCCTTGGTTCAGCAACACGTTCTGCTCCTGCTGCTGAGTCTGTTGTTGTTGGTGAGTGACAAGAATCCCCCGGATGATCTCCAGGAGTGCTACGGCATCTGGTACTGCCGTCGCTGCTGGTGCTGCAGGAGTTTCAATAACCTGCGGCTGCACTGCCTCTGGTTCCATTTTTGCTCGTGTCCGCCCTGGGGAAGGTTCTCTCCCCTGCTGGTGCCCAGTCGAGCCATGCTCTCGCTGCTCTTCCTCATGGGCCTCACCCGCTACTGAGAATGAAGCACCCCTATGGAGAAAGATATAAGATATCAAGTCCGAACGAGGAAGATTTCGAGGATGCAAGTCAGGTTAGAGATCAAGGCAAGGACAGAGAATTCAAAACAGAATTTCAAGGGGAACAAGTTTTGATTGAGACTCCTAATAATTCGCAATACCCCACAAGTCTGAAAAACAGACCTGCATGGGCCACCACTAAAACCTTGTCACGTCCCAGTACCGAAATACGGAGACGGACTAGGCCAGCTACTCCATATGAGGTACGTAACGTCATACGGCGATCGTGGCTGTCGAGAGACTAGGGGGGTACATGCTACAATTAAGTCTCCTATGGTCCCACAGAGTTCTATGTCTCAATCAATCAAATCACATCAGCAATAAATGAACATTAAAGATAAAGCAGTAAGGCGTCCCAGATGCTTCATCCAAATGATCATGAGAGACTAGCTTTATAATTTAGCTATCTCAGAGAGTCAGGAGTACAAAATTATACACAGCTGCAGTCTGTTTATTTTTAATTCTGTACTGACACAAAATATCAAGTAATCCGGCTAACAGGTGCCGGTGGCTAAACGCCGCATAAATATAAGTAGGAGTGGTGGAGAAGAAACCCACTCGAGTCCCCGAACCGCCATGCTCCTAGTATGCACCATGAATCTCAGGGAGGAAGATCGCGTCCTCTGGCTCTGCTACGAGATCTGACCAAACAAAACCAGCGGGGTCAGCCCCGAATAGCAAGTACCGCCAAAGGGGCACAAGAGTTAAGATTAAAAATCCAGTTAATAGAATGATTGATAATAGTAATACTCATACTACTTTTATGGGGTAGCGCAACATCCTCGAACCCATGTGGCACCCTTACAACCAAACAAGGACAAAAGGTGCCGCATGGAGTCGGGACGTGTCGTACTCTATAACTTTCACATAAGTTAAAGGGTATAAACAATAAAATCTCCTGATCGTGACTTCGGTCGATAGCCTATCGTAGCACAATAACCAACCCAACAATCAAACAAGAACATGGGTTGGATCATGTACCATGATAGACCATGTTCCTCAGTCATTCACAAAGTAGCACTTCACAACCAGAATAAGTCTTCGTTCATAACTTCGGTCCACAGCCTGTCATAGTACGATAACCAACCCAACAATCAAACAAGAACATGGGTTGGATCACGTATCATAACAGTCCGCTTCCCTCAGTTATTCGCGAAAGGTAAATAGGATACAAGCAAGTCGTTTTCGCGGCCAATCAAGTCTACGAGTTTCTAGTGGGACGAGGTTATCCTCGTATCATGTTATTAGAAAGTCCTCAGATCGTATCTTTCCAGCAAGGCTAGCCAACCCAGGGGTTCGCGTAGACAAGGTGTCATTGAGCACAGGTCCCTCGTAAGGCCACCTTGCCAAGACATATAATATATAGCAGGAATTAATCGGATACAGTCATCCACTCGTTGCGGATGACACAGTATCCGTGGAGACCAGCCGGCGCGTCAGGGACAATATCTCAAGGCGGCTGGTGTAACACGATCTCGGGATTTGCCCTCCCCATACATCTAGTATATTTAGTTGCCTAGTTTAACCCTAGGTGAAATCTTGGACTCACATGCTGTGGCCTACAGGATTATCCTCCTAAAAGTCGTACTAAAGTACGAGTACCCCAAAAGAGGATCCATGTCAATCAGTATGTCAACATGTTCTACCCTCCTTGGTGTAATGCATCATTGCAAATATGCCACGTTGAGTTACGATTCATTTGTCGAGCTGAACGAGAACTGGGACATTCAGGTACAAGTATCAGGTAGGAACACCTTATTCACCGGGTCACATTAGTGCCCATATCATGCTCAGGACAAAGACGTAAGGATATATAGCATACACAAACATTAACATATATATATATATGCAATATAATATATACGTATAAAATATAGGGTAAGTCAGGCTACGCTCAAGTCGGGCTATGCTCAGGTCAGCCTACGCTGAGGTCAGCCTACGCTCAGGTTAGCCTACGCTCCTCATCAAGGCAGCGTATGGGGGTCCATACGACTCCTCATCAAGGCAGCGTATGGGGTCCATACGACTCCTCATCAGGCAGCGTATGTAAGACATACGCTTCCAAAAGGCAGCGTATGGGACAGACTGCGCTGCGCTAAAGAGCGCGCGCAGCTCAGTGGCGCAAGCTAAAAAGCTCGCGCGCACTGTTCACTGTCTTTTCCAAAACAGCAAAGAACTCCATGGTTTGAACCCAAAGCTTCAAAAGTCCATAACTTGGTCAAATAAGTCCAAATCCAACTTTCCAAAGGTCAAAATTGGGTAGAACAAATTCTCTACAACATGAAACCATCAAAACTTGAAAATAATGAAGTTTACTAGATCAAAACCAAGAAGATCCGAACATGGTTAAAACTTAGATCTACAAAAATTAAAGCTTTAAAATAAAAATTTCAAGTTCTAAACTAGTATAGATGAGGAGAAGAACATATTTTGACAAATAATTTAGTAAGAAAATATCAACAACATTTGGATCCCTCTCTTGAGCAAGTTGGTACTTGCCTTGGTTGGTGAGGAAAGTAAATGAGAGGAAATAAATGAGAGGGAGAGAGAGAGATGAGTTTATATATAGAATCTTGAACCCATGGTTCATGATGAACCATAGGTGAACCAAGAATAGGTTACTCAAATGAGCTAAAACTGTAGGCCCAAATGCAGAAAATAATTACGAAATAATATTTTGTCGAATATTTTTAGGAAATGCATGTAGAAATACAGCATAAAAATATCGTATAAATACTAGGTAAATACAAATTATCGGTTTTATATAAAATACGTATTCCAGGATCGGGGAGTGACAAGCGTATGCCAGACATACGCTTCCAAAAGCAGCGTATGGGGTCCATACTGCGCTGCGCTAAAGAGCGCGCGCAGCTCAGTGGCGCAAGCTAAAGAGCTCGTGCACACTGCTCACTGTCTTCTCCAATCAGCAAGAACTCTATGGTTTGAACCCAAAGCTTCAAAAGTCCATAACTTGGTCAAAATAAGTCCAAATCCAACTTTTCAAAGGTCAAATTGGGTAGAATAAATTTTCTACAACATAGAACCATCAAAACTTGAAATAATGAAGTTTGCTAGATCAAACCAAGAAGATCCAAAAATGGTTAAACTTAGATCTACAAAAATTAAAGCTTCAAAATGGAAAATTTCAAGTTCTAAACTAGTATAGAATGAGGAGAAGAACATATTTTGACAAAAATTTATAAAAAAACATCACAACATTTATGGATCCATCTCTTGAGCAAGTTGGTACTTGCCTTGGTTGGTGGAGGAAATAAATGAAAGAAATAAATGAGAGAAGAGAGAATGGGATGAGTTATATATATAGAATCTGAACCCAAGGGTTCATGATGAACAAAGGGTTCATGATGAACCATGGTGAACCAAGAATAGGTTACCCAAATGAGCCAAAATCGTAGGCCCAATGCAGAAAATAAATTACGAAAGGATATTTTGTCAAATATTTTTTGGAAAATGCTGAAGAAATACAGCTATAATATCGTATAAATACAAGGTAAATACAAATTATCGATTTTACATATTAAAATACGTATTCCAGGATCGGGAGTGACAAAGTGTGTCGCCTGCGTAAGTCTCTATATGGATTGAAACAGGCACCACGTTGTTGGTTTGCTAAGCTTGCTGCTTCTCTGATATCCTATGGATTTGTTCAATCTCATTACGATTATTCTCTTTTTTCTTTTTAAAGGGAAGGTAGAGTTGCATGTTCTGATTTATGTGATGACATGATTGTGTCTGGTAATGACTCAGGTGCTTTAGATGCTTTCAAAAGTTCCTTAGTTCTTGTTTTCACATGAAGGACCTTGGTGTGTTAAAGTACTTTCTTGGTATAGAGGTGGCTCAGAGTGCAGAAGGAATTTTCTTATGTCAAAGGAAGTATGCTTTGGACCTCATTTCAGAATGCGGCTTGATGGGGTCTCGACCTGCTGGCTTTTCCATGGAGCCCAATCAAAAGCTGGCAGAATCGGCTAGTCCAAAATGGCGGATGCAGAGCCTTATCGGAGGCTGGTTGGGAGGTTGATTTATCTATCATTTACTCGCCCAAACTTAGCCTATGCTGTGCATATCTTGTCTCAATTCTTACAGGAGCCTCGACAAGATCATTGGCATGCTGCTTTGAGAGTTGTCAGATATCTCAAACATGTACTGGGACATGGTATTCTTTTGAAAGCTGATTGTGATTTTCGTCTTTCGGTTGGCGTGATTCCGACTGGGCCAGTTGTCCCATGACTCGCCGCTCCGTTACAGGCTGGTTGGTGTTTCTGGGGGGTCTCCTATTTCTTGGAAGACCAAGAAGCAACCAACTGTTTCCTGATCTTTTGCTGAAGCTGAATACCGATCTCCGCTGCGCTTGTTTGTGAGTTGAAATGGTTGAAGGAGTTATTGGTGTGTTTGGACGTTCGCCAGGAGTCTGCTATGTCGGTATATTATGACAGTCAGTCAGTCCTGCACTTGGCTCAGAACCCGGTGTTTCATGAGCGCAGTAAGCATATTGAGGTGGATTTGTATTTTGTTCGTGATGCTATTAGAGATGGCACCGTAATAGCCTCGCATGTTCCTACTTCTACTCAACTGGCTGACATCTTCACTAAGCCCCTTGGAAAGCATTGTTTGATTCTTTCTTTCCCAAATTGGACATTTGTGACTTGCATGCTCCAACTTGAGGGGGTGTTAGATTATTAGATTATATTTCTAATGTAAATATGGTCCATAAGTCCAATGTAGACACTATATATATTGTAACAAATCCTAACAATGAGAACAAGGCATTATTATTTTCTACATTATTATACATATACAAAGAAAATGAAACTAAAAAGTTATTCAATATGATAAGACTTTTTTTTCGATCATAACCGATAGACCCCAACAAGCGAAGTGAGGTTTCACAAAGACAGACTTCCACAAAGAATTTGATACAAAGGCTGACTGACAGCTCAAGTTCATTGAACCACGAGTTACTGTCTAGTTTCTGGAGCTTCTACCTAGTTGAATTATAGTGAACCATATGAAATTATCATTATTATTACTTAAATTCAGTGGAGACTTGAATGTCGACCATGGACTTTGACGTGTGGAAGATTTTATGTTTAGCTGCACGTATGACGTATGACGGACAGTTTTAAAAGTAAGATTAGATCAGCTGCACACATTCTGGATTTACGTGCGTTGAAAATAGACATGGATTTGGATTGGTTGATTTATTTGACGGGTCATACCAATGTTATGACTTGCCATATTAAATTATATATGAAATATTTATGCAAATCATGCAGAAAAGTTCACTCCCAAATCAGAGGTAAATCAAATACAAATTCCCATCCAACTTCAACCATCACCAATGAAGATGGTGTCTCTGTTGAATTTCAAACTATCACCGACATTCCCCCTACAACAATACCTTCTACCATCTCGTCTATGTCCATTGATTCTCCACCTTCTGAACCTAACATGATCCCAAACACATTGACATCCCCTCAATCTAATCCGGTTAACATCACACCTTGCCCATCTACAATCACTACTAAAATCTGCTCTACTAGCGACGTAATTTAGCGACGGAATAAAATAACGTCGCTAAATATTGACTATAGCAAATCCTTTTAATAGACTCACAAAACGTCGCTGAATAGCGACGTTCCGCGACATGATATAAAGTACGTCGCCGAATAGCGACGTTCAGCGACGAAACTTAAGTTATGTCGCTCCGTAGCGACGTGCAACGACGTCAAAAGCAGTCGTCGCTAATGTTATAATATATCACGTTCGAAACTTTCATTTCCCCCTTCTCTCTCTCCCAAAAATTTTCCCAAACTTTTTCCTCTCTCCTCTAACGAATCCCCCTCCTCGCAGCCTCCCTCCTCCGCGAAGCCCCCCTCCTCGCCGCCTCCCTCCTCCGACCGAGCCGCCCTCTTCAGGTAAACCCTAACCCTAGCCCTAGCTATCTAGACACAGACACGGACACAAATGCGGGCACAGACACAGACACGAGAACCCTAGCCCTAGGTTACAGTATGGGAAGTAGGGACGAGAATCCTAACCCTAGTCCTAGGTTACACGAGAACCCTAACCCTAACCCTAGCACAGACACAGACACAATATATTATATATATATATATATATATATATATAGTATATATATATATATATATATATATATTATATATATAAACCAAGCGGCCGTGTCGAAGACACCCAGCCACTGCTTGGCCCGGAGGCCGTAGGCGAACCACCAAGCCGCCCCGTGGGGGCTCGAACTCCGTCCGATGCCCAAGTGCGGTGTGCCTAGCCACTTGAGCTACAAGCTCCCGGCGTATATATATATATATATATATATATATATATATATATATATATATATATATATATATATATATATATATATATATCCGCACGGCTTTATTCATAGTAGTCGAGGGATCCGGCAAGGGGATCCACTATCCCCATACCTATTTACGATCGTGATGGAGTATTTCACCTGCCTCATGGAGATGGCTGAGGCACAAAAGCGTATTGTCCTGCTACAAGAAAGGATCAAGCCGACGATATCTCATTATTTACGCCGATGACCTGCTAGTTTTTATAGAGCCTACGATGGCGGGACTGGAGGCACTGGATGGAATTCTGCAACAATTTGGAGTACTTTCGGGACTGCGAATAAACCAAGAGAAGTGCCGAATTTACTTTAATGAGTTGTGTCCCAATAAAGAAGAAAGAGCTCTTGTTCTGGGGATGACGAGAGGGAAACTTCCAGTTAAATATCTTGGAGTTCCTCTCTGTATAAATTATGCCAGGGATACAGAGTGTCTGAACCTTATTGATTACGTGCGGCGATGAACAGAGGATTGGCATATATTAAATTTTTCATTTGGGGGTCGGATTGAATTAGTGAGGTCAGTTATTAATGCAATCGTCCAGTATTGGCTACAGACGATCTTACTGCCGATCAAGACTATAGATAAAATCGAGAAAATATGTGCAGATTTTGTATGGCGAGGGGGTATACATGCTATCAGATGGGAGGTTCTCTACAGACCTAAGAAGAAATGAGGGGTGGGATTGAGATCTCTTCGAACATTACGAGACGTTGCGGCTACAAGGCTTCTATGGAAATTCCTTCAGGGGGAGTCTCTCTGGGCCCGATGGATGGCACAGAAGTATGTTAGAGGCGGATGTTTTGGGCAATGAGGGGGAACTCTAATGATTCGGTCACTTTAAAATTTTATTGGTACAAAGGCCGTACATAAAGAAGTTCATAGCTCGAACTATGAGAGACGGGACCAAAACGGATTTTTGGTATGACCCTTGGGTTGATCACAGTAGCATGTTGGAGCTGGGCGGCGACAACCTGGTGGCTCGGGTGAGGAGTGGTATCCCAGTAAGTGTTATAATGCAGCAAGGGGAGTGGAGGCCAGAGATGCATGGGGTTGCACACCGCTTTAGTGAGCTAATCAAGCAAGTTCGGATTGACATCGAGTGTAAAGAGAATCACTGGCGGTGGGATGGCTCTCCAAGCGGACGGTTTGAACATCTAAAGTCTATGAGGATAAACGAGAGAAGTCCCCGAACATCCTTCAGTATGAGTTTATTTGGATTAAAGGGGTTACACCCAAGTTCCAATACAACATGTATAAACTGCTAAGTGGCCGACTTACCACTGTTGATAGGCTTCGTCGGTTCGGAGTTGCAATTCCAAGCACTGCTTGTGTATTATGTATCAGAAAGATGAGAGTGCTACTCATCTGTTCATGCAATGCACGGTTACATGGGATGTGTGGAAATTCCAGCAAGCCAAACTGGGCATGACTAATGGTGATACTCGAGATATCATGGAAGTTATTGAAGCAATCAAGAATATGAGAAGTCGTTCGGCTACGTGGATGAAAGAAGCTAGGATCAGGGTGATGTCATAGTATGGCATATCTGGAAGGCTCGCAATTGCAGAATTTTTGAAGAGAAAACCATAAGTAGTATTGGCATTAGTCGAAACATTGAAGCTGATGTGCAGTTTTTGATGCACGAGCATTTGTAAAGTTTTTGTACCTTTTTATCATCAATGGAATTACCTTTTCCAAAATATATATATATATATATATTATATATATATATATTATATATTTATATTGCTAATATATATATATATATATATATATATATATATATATATATTATATATATTTTAATATATTGGAAATGACCTCTAGCCTAGTTTAAGAGAGATGCATGCGGCCCAAGTGGTCAGGAGTTCGAGCCCCAATGGAGGCGAGTTCGCCAAAATTACCCATTGTTTCAAAAATATATATATATATATATATATATATATATATATATATATATATATATATATATATTGGAAGAGTCCAAGCTCCTAGCTCATGTGGTTAGGAGAGGGGGCTCACTCGGGGGGAGGTCCTAAGTTCGAGCCCCCTCCCGGGCACGAAATATATATATATATATATATATATATATATATATATATATATATATATATATATATATATATATATATATATATATATATATATATATATATATTTTTTTTTATATTATATATATTTATATATAATATATATATTATATATATATATATATATATTATAATATATATATATATTAATATATATATATATATATATATATATAATAAATATATAATATATATATATATATATAGATATATATATATATATATATATTTATATATTTATATTCACATTTAACATATACATATATATAGAGAGGTAAAGCTATATATATAGGCACAACCACATATGTATATATAAAGGTAAAGAAAAAATAAATATGTATATATGAGTGTGTGTGGGGTGTGTCAAGACATGTGTGCAGTAAAGTAGTATGTGTGAGTGTGTATAGAGTGGCGGTTTAGGGTGTGTGTCAACATATGTATAAGTGTGTGTATAGAGAGAGATGTGGCAGCATATAGATGGGTGTACAGTAGTGAAGTGTCAACATATAGTGAGTGTCAACATACTGTTGTGAAGTATGAATGGAAGCAACATGTGGGCAGCAGGTAAATGTGTGTGTATGGACAGGTGTGTGTGGGGACAGTGAGGAGTGAAAAGTGAAAGAAAAAATGAAGTGAATAAACATAGTGTTCTCAATTTTGGCAGTTAAACATTTTGTTCTCAGGTTAACATGGTATCTCAGTGAACAATTTCATATATCTACTAAAATCGAAATTCAAAACCATACTCAAAACATATGAACTCAGTTACAGTTTTACTCAACTTAAATTACATACTCGAGTATCAGTGAAAACAGTTTAGGAATTTGAAAACTAAAAATCAAATGAAGACCCGAACAGTTCACATTACATTGCAAAACTCAAGTATCAGACAAAATCACATCTTCATAATCAACCCAACCAAATTCAAAAATCAATCCCAAAGTCTATTTGAACTTGAAACTAGTTCTTCGAGTATCAGACCGTATTAGTGAATTCATTTCAAAAATACCAAATTGAAATCGAAACTCAATAAAACCTAAAAATAGTTGTACAAAAGTGTTCCCCATATGTGTACGTGTCAGAGGGGGTATGCGTGTCTAAACATTGGACACGAAGGTGTCCAAACAGAGAATAACAGAATATCAGTACATAGCAGAAAACCAGTATCGTGCAATGGGGTCAGGTCGAATTGGATACGACAGTGTGCCATTGGCCACATGCTCGTGTCCACGTGGAGAGTAGGGGTAGGACTTCGTGTCTATCACCTTGAATTGGGTCCCCAAGTCGTGTGTCCAATATACCAAGGCGTATTAGAGTATAATTTACGATTGTGCACGCACAGTCCAAATCCGTGCACGTGCAATTTCGAGTCCGCATGCATCCAGTCGACACGAAACTTGAGGGAGGGCTTGTCAGTGGTACCCCCACCTCTGTGTCAAGTGGTTCATGTCCAGGTGTCCAATTTGTGTAAGTATTTATGAAACAAATTTGTGCCTATTGGATAATTGTGTGTCCATCTTTGCAGAATTATTTTCAAATAGATATGAATTACTACTTGTGGTGTCGTTCATGGATGTACAATTGTCATCCTGATGATATGTGCGGTGTGCGGGATGAATACATAGCGGGAGTAGAGCAGTTTCTGCAGTTTGCCAAGGCGTTCCCTCAGTACTTGGACGGCACCAAAATTAAGTGTCCGTGTATAACGTAAATATTATCCAGAAGTGGAAGTGACATATCATTTGTACTCGAGGAATTTCACACCTAATTACTATTAGTGGACCCCACACGGAGAACTTGCGCTTTAGCATCAGAGCCGGAGCCTTATGTTGAGCCGTATATGCATGCGGGACCTAATTTTGTTTCAGATAATCATGCATACGACGACGGGTGCATGAACATGGTTTTCGACCCAGCGGGGCCTAGTTTGTTCATGATGCAGCTGAGGAGGTACCGAATGTCAATGCTGCAAAGTTCATAGAGTTGCTGGAGAATGTAAGGACTCCATTGTATCCTGGTTGTGAGGATCATTCACCGTTGGAGATGGTTACAAGGCTGTTGAGCATTAAGTCAGATTTTAACATGTCGCAAGAATGCTACAACCGAGTGTTGGAGTTGATTATAGAGATCTTGCCGGCGGGAGCTAAGTTACCTAAAGACTTCTACCGGTCTAAGAGGATGGTGAGATCGCTCTGGATGGGCTACGAGGAAAATCGATTCTTGTCGTAATGGGTGCATGCTGTACTACAAAGACGACAAGGACGCAGAAGTGTACAGATTTTGTGGTGCTGATCGCTATAAGACAGCTAGTACAGGAAGGTCTACCGGTGCAAGAAGATCGACCGATTCAATGCACTACTTGACTTTAACGTCGCGGTTGCAAAGATTATTTATGGTGAAAGAGACGACCAAAAATATGAGTTGGCACATGCGAGAACAGATTGAAGGAGTGTTGGATCATCCATCCGATGAAGAAGCGTAGAAGCACTTTGATCGAGTGTATCCTGATTTTTCTTCAGATCCGCGTAATGTCAGGTTGGGGCTATCTTCTGACGATTTTACTCTTTTTGGTCTTTCGGAATCCCAGTATTCGTGCTGGCCTGTGATTGTCACTCCGTATAACCTACTACCTTGGATGTGCATGAAGACTCAGTACATGTTTCTAACCGTTATAATTCTTGGTCTGAACAATCCTAAGATGAACATTGATGTGTACTTACAGTCTTTGATAGATGAGTTGAATCAGTTATGGGAAGTAGGCGCTAACACGTACGATGTTTCCAGGAAGCAAATTTTCAGATGAAGGCAACCCTTATGTGGACCATCACGACTTTCCGGCCTATAGAATGTTATCTGGATGGAGCACTCATGGCCGTCTCTCATGTCCATATTGCATGGACCGTACTCAGGCTTTTTGCTTGAAACACTAAGGAAAATCGTGCTTCTTTGATTGTCATCGACAATTTCTGCCAAAAGATCATCCGTTCAGAAGGAACATGAATGCATTCCGTACCGGCATTGTAGAGAAGGGTGATCCACCGCCAAGGTGGTGCGGAGCCATGATATGGGAGGAGGTTAGAGATTTTCCAAGTGCTATCGAAGATCCTACAACTGGGTACAAGTGCGATGGATTTGATAGAGATAATAACTGGACAAAAAGGAGCATATTCTGGGATCTGCCATATTGGAGTACTAATCTGATCAGACATAATTTTGATGTCATGCATATTGAGAAGAATGTGTTTAATAACATAATTAATACTGTGATGGACATAAAGGGAAAAACGAAAGATAATCCCAAGGCCAGGTTGGAGTTAGAAGAAATATACAAACGCCCTGCGTTGCATTTGATAGAGGAGAATGGAAAACAGTTCCTGTCGAAGTCAATTTTCTCACTGGACAAGGAGGATAAAGTGAGACTTTGTCGGTGGATCCAGGGCCTAAAATTTCTAGACGGATATGTGTCAAATCTGAGAAGATGTGTCGATCCGAAGGAAAATAAATTGACGGGTATGAAGAGCCATGATTGTCATGTATTCATGGAGAGGTTAATTCCGATTGTATTTCAGAAATTCTTACCGCAGGCAGTTTGGGATCCATTGACGGAGCTTAGCATATTCTTCAGGGATCTTTGTTCAAAGAAATTGCTCGTTGATCATCTAGAAAAGCAAGAGAAGGACATTACGATAACACTATGCAAGCTAGAGAGGGTGTTTCCTCCTGGAATCTTCGACTCTATGGAGCATTTGTCGATTCATCTTTCCTATGAGGCACGTGTTGGTGGACCCGTCGAATATCGATGGATGTATCCGTTCGAGCGGCATTTAAATCACCTAAAAAGAAAGGTGAAAAATAAGGCACGGGTCGAGGGTTCTATTTGTGAAGCCTATGTTCTCGAGGAGATTACAAACTTTTGTTCGATGTATTTCAAGCCTCATGTTGCAACTAATAGAACAAGAGCTTCCAAAAACGACGACGGAGATCATGAATATAATGATACAATACTGAAGGTATTCAATGCTCTAGAAAAGCTATCGGGTAAAATGAAGAAGAGATATCTGAACGATGATGAGCTAAGGGCTGCTCAGGTGTATGTATTACTCAACTGCGATGAGGATGACGTAGAGAAGCTGGAGGGGTAAGTAATTAATACGTCTATATTATTTTAATAATATTGATTATTATACTATTATATTAATTAAACGATGTTGTTTTTAGCATATTTAATGATGATGTGAGGTCAGGTTGGCTACACATAACAGAAGAAGAACTAGAACAAGAAATGAGGCGTTATTTTCTATCATGGTTGAGTGCATATGTAAGACTTGAGAACTCGGTAATTACCTTTCTGTATATACACTTAAGAATGAGCTTAATTTCTTTTTTCGTGGTATTTAGGTCGATCGTCCATACGCAAGACTTGAGAATGAGTCTATTAGAACGCTAGCCAAGGGACCAATTTATGCTGCAAAAATATGGCCAAGCTACTGTGTGAATGGGTTTAGGTTCAAGTCAACAACTTGCCGATCAGAGACAACTTTGTGGATCTCGATTCCACCAAAAATAGTTGTTTGTGTATCAGATCTTTGAACTACAAAGATGTTGATGCTGGCAACAATTTCTATGGCATCCTACGGAAGATTGTGGAGCTGACATATAGTTATGGAATAGAGCCTGCTAAGATTGTGTTATTCAGGTGTGATTGGTTCGATCCGATTGAAGGTCAAGGTTGGAAAGTAGACATGCACGGTCTTGTGGATATAAACTATCGGTGTCGATATCAAGCCTATGAACTATTTGTCCTATCAAGTCAGACTCAGCTCGTGTACTTCACAAGTTATCCTAAACGGGGAACAACAAGGTCGGACTGGTGGGCAGTATGCAAGACCAAAGCTATAAATACCTTTGAGGTTGACGATTTAGCTTATCAAGAGGATGCACTACCTCTTGTAACAAATATTATAGAAGTGGACACGACAGAAGTTCCTCATTACATATCTAATTGTGTAGAAGAAGTAGAATTATCTGAAGAGGAAGATGTAGATGAAAGTGAAGATATAGAGGAGAAAGAAGAAGAAGAAGAAGAAGAAGAAGAAGAAGAAGAAGAAGAAGAAGATGAGCTAAACGAATAAGTTGAATTTTCAGAAGAGGATTAAATCTGTACGTTTGTTTTATCATCATATTTGACACTTTAGTGACACTTTTGTGACTATGATATTTTTCAAAAATCTGTGATGTCTATCATATAAAAATGTATATTTGTTCTTATTGTCATATGTTATTATCAGGTATGACTAGACCCGGACGACGCAGAGGATATTATGTTAGGCAGTCCCGTGTGTGTCAGGTTGGGGATGCAGATTCCGTACCCTCATCCTCATCTCCGAGTACACCAATGTACCGTTCTGTTCCCGGTCCATTTCTGGGACAGGGCAGTTCCAGCAGGTTGGCGACTCCTCCCTCGTCGTCCAGTATTCCTTCCGTATCCAGCATTCCTCCCGCGTCCAGCATTCCTCCCGTGTCCAGCATTCCTTCTGCCGATGGCTCCATGGTAAGAGCCGATGCTGAGCATATGGAGGACGGTGATCAGACTAATCCTGGTCAGGCAGGAGGTGAGAGCGACCCTCCATGCGCTCCCCCGGACGAGACGCGTATGAAGATTTGGACGGACGGGCCTACGAAGTAAGTTAATTAGTTAATATATATTTCTCAAATGATTATATGTACATATATATTCATGAAATTTATTATTGTATAGATATCGGCCTCCTGTAGTACAGAGACAGCTGGGGTTATTTCTGAGACAGAACTATGGTGGGCCTTGGATTAACTACTCAGATGCTCCCGCAGATAGGAAGGCCTTTTGTTGTCCCACTTCAAGGTAAAAAATTTGTTTATTTTTAAATTTTAATAATCATTTGTGTATATTATACAACTTTTTATATTTTACTTCTTGTAGAGGACCTATTTCTATCCACCACACCGGGCGGCGAAGATCGAGGCCCAATTTTCTGCCGTCGCAGGCAAGCTCATCCGTAATGCGATCCACGACCAGAAGTCTCGTGATCGCTCCGAAAAGCCGATCCATGGTTGGATCACGCCAGAGCAGTGGACTGCAATGAAGGCTAGATTCGGTGAGGCCAGGTACCAGGAGCGGTCTGACAAGGCTAAGATGGTGCGGTCGAGCGCCCGTAAGTGGTGTGGTGGCTCCATTCCTATGACGGAGCATTTTTGTCGTCTGGTACGTTTCCTTTACCAAATATTATTTTATATATAGTTGGATAGAATGTTTAATACTAATAATAAATAATATATTTTAACAGGTTAAAAAAGGTGAGGACCCCAACATGGTGACCGTCTTCCTGGTCACCCATCGGAGGGCTGGGCAATTTATTAACGAGAGGGCGATACAGGCATATGTACGTTCTATTCTTTATATTAATTTACTATAATTTAGAATATAGGAAAATAGATATCAATATAGACTTTAGCAAACACTTAGACATTAGCAAACATTGTTCTAGGCCGAGTTTCTTCGGGTACAAGAGGAGGCGGCTGCTGCTGCTAGTGCGCCAGCAGAGGGAGGGGCTGGTACTTCCTTCCAGCCGCCTATAGCTCTATCGTCGGACGACCTCTGGATGACCGTCGTTGGTGGTCTTCAGAAGGGTACGTACTACGGTAAGGGATCCTACGACGTCTATTTGGCTTCAGAGTCATTCTGGGCCCCCTCTATCAGTGCGCAGTCTCCAGCTTCGCAAGCATCATCACGAGCTCAGGATATTGGTCGTCAGATCGATGAGCTGCGACGTGAGTTGCAGGAGTAGATTTCTGATCACCATACTGCAGAGCGACGATCCGACGATCCGATGATCATCGAACGATTTGATGCGGTCGAGCGCAGTATACAGGAGCTGATGAGTCTGCAGCAGACTACAGCTGCCAGCTTGCACACGCTCACCGAGTCTACGGAGCGCACAAAGCGTAGACAGGTCGATCTGGAGGGATCGCAGAGGACCGTGGTTGCCTCACTCATCCAGCTACATACTTCTCTTGAGGAGAGTACTCAGAGGATGGTGAGTACCCTTGCTGTGCATGGTGATCGACTACGAGAGCTGGAGAAGATACGTCCTCCCGGTCCGTCGACGGTGCCGACTCCAGACGTTGTACTGCCTCCTACTGCCCATGTGGTACAGCTCACACAGGAGCAGTATGAGTTCATGCTATCTTAGATGCGCAGCAGGGGTCCTCAAGTGATTTTATTCATTTTTTTATGAGTTGTATGTATTGGCCCTATGGGCAAATTGTTTATTGGTACACTTGTTTATACACTTGGTGGGAGACTTTTTATCATCTTTCATTTTTATTTGACTCTATTGGATGTTTGTGATGATGTGTGTCTATGAAGTGCAGTATGCAGGATTTGAATATATTTATGTTTGTGATGATGTTTGTGATGATATAAATAAAGTTTGTGATGATGATGTTTGTGATCATATAAATATGTTGGTGGGAGACTTTTTGTATGTTTGTGATGATGTTTGTGATCATATAAATATAGTTTCCAGATTAGTGTTTAAACTGTATGTAAAGTATAGTGTGCATGATTTGAAAACTGTATTATATTTTTTAATTTTTCAAGCATATTAGCGACGGTTTGTGACATATTGCGACGGTTTTGCGACGCGAAAATACGTCGCAAAGATGTATCGGCACGTCGCTAAGTTTAATCGAAGACGTCGCTAAATGTATAGGCACGTCACTAAACGTCGCTAAACGTGCTAACGTGGCAAACCTTGCCATGTCACTACATGCGACGAATAGACATCGCTAAATATGTCGCTAAGTTGGCGACGTACTGTAAATGTCGCCGAACGTCGCTAAGTTTGCGACGTTTTAGCATCGTGGACAATTCGTCGCAACAACGACGATAGGCGACAAAATTTTATTCTGTGACTAGCTTTTTGGCGACCTGCTTTTTTCGTCGCTAATTACGTCGCTAAATATATTTAGCGACATATTTTTACTTATTAGCGACATTTTTGGACGTCGCTAATTCAGCCTATTCTGGTAGTGAATATCCGATCACTCCAGTGATCTTCCGGTGACGATTACATCTAAAAAACAGGTAGTGTCAGGGACGAGTTCAAATCAGTTACTATCCACTAACCCTTCAAACTCAGATACCCCTACGATTTCTCCAATTACCATATCTCCTACTGAAACTAACCCTACCACAGATCCCACCACTTTCCACATGAACTCTATGGGTCCAAACCATCTTAAAAGCGATTTGACTAAGGATCCATCTATACCTCCAATTAATCAGTTAATAACTATTGTTGATCCGGAATCCAACCCCAATTCTACTGCCCAACCTACCTCTGCAACATATGAATCAACATCACCTAGCTTACTGTCATCCAAACCTGTTGTTAAGATTAACCTTACTCAACCCTCAAAATCACCTGTTTCTTCTAATCCAAGCATTCTTCAACCACAGAAATCCTCCACCCACTCTTCTATTACATCCAACAAAGCCACCACTTCAAATACCTCTTCTATGGTTACAACATCTATCTCTGCTACTGCTACTTTCACTTCCCTGATGAAAGCACTTACCCCTCTCCACTCCACTCCAATATCTGAGATCAATTCTCATGATAATAATGTGCTTCCTACAAATGTTCAAAAATCCAATATTAAAAGATCTATATCCCCTAGTATTGGAAATGACACAAATATTCCTGAGAGTAGACCCTACAAACGTATATCCTTATATCCAGTGATGAAGACATAGGCGCGGCTGGCCTTCAACAGCCTCCAAGTACATGATTCTATCATGGAATTGTAGGGGCTTGAGGAATGACCCTAAAATTCGTACTGTCAAGCCATTTCTCCATGCATCTAGACCTAAGATCATCTTTCTTTCAGAAACTAGATGCTCGTCAACAGCATCAGATTCAATAGCCTTGAATCTGGAATACACTCATCACTGTTCTGTCTCTGCAAATGACTTCTCTGGAGGACTACTTTTATGTTGGGATTCAGATGTCCCACTAAGTATTATCTTTTCCTCTGTAAATCATATTCATACTTGCTTTCAGCAGCCAGGATATTCTCAACCTTGGCATCTAATCTGTATCTATGGCCCCCATGTGATAAGTGAAAGACAAGATTTTTGGCAACAGTTGGAGCTCACCATTACTTCTATCAATGACCCCTGGATATATATTAGTGATTGTAACAACATTCTCTCTGCAGAGGACAGATATGGAGGTAAATGCTTCAATTACAATCATCATAAATCTTTCATACATTAGTATAACCGAACTGCAGCATTGGATGTTGGCTACTGTGGGCCGGCTTACACTTGGAACAATCGAAGAAAACTCCAATAATATGTTGCAGAACGTTTGGATAGAGCTATGGTTAATACCAAATGGTGCACTCTTCACCCTAATGCTGGACTTCTTCATCTTTCATGCCTCAATAGTGATTACAACCCGATCCTCCTATTACTGAACACTACTGCCAGAAGAAGAAGACCTCTATCTAGGCTTGAGGCGGCATGGGTATTCGAAAAAGACTTCAATCAAGTTTTTTCAAATTCCTGGAACAACATCCATTCATCAGATCATCAATACAAGCTTAAAAATTTTCTTCCAAAATTGCATCAATTGGGAAGATCTCGAATTGGCAAACTGGATGAAGATATCAGGGCTCAAGAAAGACGTCTTATTTAGATTCAGTCACAACCACCTACAGAGCAAATGTATATTGAAGAACGACATATCCAAATCAGTCTGAACAAGCTTCATCTTCAGAAGGAACTTTACTGGAAACAAAGGTCTTGTCTCTTGGTTAACTGAAGGTGACAAAAACACTCATTTTTTCCATCTTTCTGCCACCACAAAGAAGAAAAGAAATTATATTTACCGTATCATTAAGGAGAATGGAGAGCAAACTACTGAACACAAAGATATCTCTGACATATTCACAACTTATTTTAGCATGATATTCCAAGCTGTGGAAACTCACCCTGTACCTATTTATATCCTAGCTGAACTATCTAAGATGTCTTCTGCTGACAATGAGCTACTCTGCTCTGTACCACAAGAAGAAAAGATTAGAGCCATTATCAAGAGTCTGAGCCCTTACAAGTCCCTTGGACCTAACAGATATCCAACTTTCTTCTATCAAAAATGTTGGGATCTCATTGGACCAGAGGTAACCCTACATATCCAAAATTTCTTCATTACTAGAATTATGCCTTCCCATCTCAACCACACTCACATTGCTCTGATTCCTAAAGTGAAATACCCCTCTAAATTTGTGGACTTTAGACCAATTAATAACACTTTGTAATGTCCTTTACAAAGTTATTTCTAAAATCCTTGCAAACAGGTATGTCCTCATCTTCACAGATTGATTAGCCCATATCAAAATGCTTTTGTGCCTGGTCGTTACATTGGGGATAATCTTGTTCTTGCACATCAAATCTTTCATTCTATTTCAAATCTATATCCCACCAACAGTGCCTTTGCGGTTAATGTTGGTATATCCAGAGCATATGATAGATTAGGATGGCGTATCATTAGTCAAGCTCTCTTAGGATTTGGCATCAATGGTAAAGCTTATGATTTAATTATGCAATGTGTTAACACACCCTCACTTGCTATTCTGATTAATGGTGAACCTTCAACAACATTTATTCCTGCTAGAGGTATTCGACAAGGATGCCCCCTCTCACCATATCTATTCATTTTGTGCATAGAAATCCTATCTACTCTCATAAACACTATGGTTAGGAACACTTTGTATAACAGTGTTAATATTCATAATTCTCCAATATCCTACTCTTATCTTGCTTTTGCAGATGATCTCCTTATTTTTGGTAGAAATTCACTTCATAACATCTACCAAGTCAAGGTTATTCTTACAACATTTGAGAAATGGTCTGGCAAACGCATTAACTTTGACAAATCCTTTGGTTTTTTCTCTAAGAAAATAGATCCTATTATGAAAGAGCTGTACATCCAACTCTTGGTAGTTAAGCCTATGCAATCTAAGGAAAAATACCTTAGCCATCTTCTACTTTAATCCAAGAATAGAGTCAAAACTTTCTCCTCTCATCTTAATCCGAGTTCCTCTAAACTTCAAGGCTGGCATAGGAAATGCCTTTCCCATGTTGGTAGAACGATCCTCATCAAGTCTACTCTTACTTCTCTTCCTACCTACTACTTATCATCTTAACGTATTCCCAAAAAGGTCACCAAAAATCTTGTCAAAGATCAGTGCAATTTCTGGTGGGATTCAATTGACAAAAAAAGATTCATTTCACTGAATGGAGTAAGTTTACTAAACCCAAATATCAAGATAGGTTAGGTATCAGGGATCCTCATATCTCAAATTTATCCCTATTACTCAAGCTATCATGGAGATTCATCACAAATCAGGATTCTGTTTGGGCTTCATTACTTCACAGTAAATACCTTAACAATACCTTCTTTTGGACTGCTGTCCCTTCGCGTGCTTCGTCATGCATATGGACCAGTATACTCAACAGTAGAGAATTCTTAATGGACAATGTGATTTGGTCTGTTGGAGATGGGTCTCATATTAATGTCTGGCAAGATCCTTGGGTGCCATCTACTCCTAATCATAGAGTGCAAGGATTTGAATTTAACAGTCAATGGGCTAACAAAGTCTCTGATCTTATCAACAAAAATACTCAAACATGGAAGGCCAATTTGATAAACATGCTATTCCCGCCTACAGAGGCTAATACAATCATTAATATCCAAATCTCTACAAATTGTACTGCTAACAAGCTGATTTGGAAACACACTACGAATGTGGAGTAAACTACCAAGTCAGCCTATCGAACAATTCATGTGAAACTCAATGAAGATGCAAGAAATCCGGATAAGGATGCTTTCAAAGAATGGAGGAAGTTTTGCTCCCTGAACTACATCAGTCCTAATGTGCTTCTTTTCGTTGGCGAGCCCTTACCAACTCTCTTCCAACTAATGATAATATCCATCGTCGTGTCAACCATATCGAAGCCACATACCCTCTATGTAAGGTAGATATTGAAACCATTAACCACCTTCTTTTCCATTGTTCTTTAACAGGTACAACATGGTGTCTCATTTATGTAATATCTCCTCTGATTCAAAATGATTGTACAATTTCATCAATCATAACCACTCTACTGAAGGAAGGTGATCGGGACAATATTTCAATGTTCTTCTATCAAATGTGGCATATTTGGAAGGCCTGGAACAAATCCATCTTCGAGCAGCAACCAATCAATGGAAGGAGAATTTTTGAGAATGCTATCAACTTGAAGGAGAAATTCGAAGCCATAAACAAAGGGAGCCCCTTTACTGATACTACATCACCCAGGGATCACAACAATGTTTTTTGGACTCCACCGAGTTATAATGCCCTGAAAATAAATTTTGATGGAGCTTACTTGGACGGGAAAATGTCTGCAGGATCTGTTCTTCGAGACGCTAGTGGATACTTCAAATTTGTATTATCGAGAACAGAGGATAGAGGTTCACCAATTAAAGCTGAAGCATTGGATATTCGTCTTGCTTTGGACATGCGCAGCAGAACTCATCGTAGCGATATCAACATAGAAGGAGACTGCAGGCCTCTGATCGATTCAATCAACACAGCTGATACTATACCCCTTTGGCGAGCTCGTCACATTATTAAATATACAAGGGTGGCTCTAAAATCTGACTCTAATCTTTCTTTCTCCTACATTCATAGGAGTCCAAACCTATGTGCTCACTCTTTAGCATCTTATGCTCTTTTGTCTAATATCTCTAACATCATATGTTCATATGAAGAGACACCATCTTGTATTGCATCTCATGTGTTACATGATATGCCATCTATATCCTCATAATCATTTTATTAATGAGTAAGGTATTCAAAAAATATTTTTAGATATATTTATAAAGATTTTTTTCATATTTTTGGAGATATTCGGTATAGCATCTGTTCATAATAGAAATTTAGGGATTTTTTTAATGTTATTTAGTTATGATTAATTTTTATGATCATTAGGGGCCACGTCTAACCTCGTAATGGAGCCATAACCATACTATGATCATATATTCCCTTTTGCTAGCTTATATAAGTATTATTTTGCTATTTTATATTTTACTATAAATTTTGGATATTTTTAAGTATTTATTTTCTTAAGGTTTAGTTTTTTAAAGACTTCCAAGATTTTCTATAAGGCCATTCGGGGTTATTTTGGGACCCATTATTTTTATTTAGGATCTAGAAGATTATAAATATTTTTTAAAATTTTCTAAAATTTTTAGGGATTTATTTGGAGTTAAATTGATTTTTAAATCAATTTCTATAATTAAATACCCAGTCATAATCCCAGTTAGTGTCGGACGACCCACCTGTCAGTCGCACAGCACTGAGGAGCCGGGCCGAGCTATCAGCTGCACAGCAGCTGACCGTTCCCTTTCCAAATTAGGAGCCGGTCATTAACCGATTCTGAGTCGGCTAGCCCAAGCCGCACGGCTATCGGGCCGTTGGTCAATTAGGGTAGGGCCATCAGATATCAGCCATGTGGCATAGCCACAGATCGAGCCGGCTTACCGGCCTAAGCCGCTATATATATATATATATATATATATATATATATATATATATATATATATATATATATATATATATATATATATATTACACAGTTTCTAGAAAATCCTAATTACCTTGGCCGAATTTTGAGAGTTTGATCCCTAGGAGACTTCCGAATTCACGGAGCAATTACGGACAGTCTCGACCTCATTTTTGTGTGCTATTTTTTTGTTAGAATCGTATTGAGGTCAAATTTTAGAATATATATTTTATTTTCTGAGATTTTGAAGGTGAATTTCTGAAGAATTATTTAAGTGTTTGTTGTCCAAAACTCGATACATCGTACAGTTTTCGAGATTCCAGGAGATCTTGAACTCCGATTTGCGATCTGTTTAAAGTTTTGGAAATATGACATGACGTTCTTCGAAATATAATTTTTCTAGA
This sequence comes from Iris pallida, assembly GCA_029216955.1. Classification (NCBI taxonomy): domain Eukaryota; kingdom Viridiplantae; phylum Streptophyta; class Magnoliopsida; order Asparagales; family Iridaceae; genus Iris; species Iris pallida. Next base: position 989,147 of record JANAVB010000200.1, on the reverse strand, counting down.
ATTTTAGAAGTTCGTTTACTATTTTATTTATTACATTGAACTCAGATTTGATCGTAAATCGCCGATTTGGTCATGGTTAGCCATAACGGCGATAACTTTTGACCAAATTGTGATTTTGTGGCACAGTCAATTCCAGTGCACTCGTGGCGCTGAAATCTATCAAGATGCACTTTCAAAATCTCGAGTTCATAACATTTGACTAGTTAGTCAATGGTACGCCTCGATTTGCGTGCCATGGTTTCCAAAATTGGAAATATGACTTTCTATGACCAAATTTCCTATTTAAATTATATTTCAAATTAATATTAAGTTAAAGTAGATTTTTAAGTGATTTATTCCAGAATCAAATAATTTGATAAGTTAACCCATTAGCTACTTATTCCATGATTTTAGAATTAGAATCTTAGAATTGACTTGTGATTTTCCTACACGGTTCGTGGTACGATATTGCGATATAGGTTGATAACTTCTAGGTCGGCGTTCCTATTATCCTCGACTTGTGATTAAGGTTTGTTCAAGGGTTTAGGCAAGTACAATATTGTATTATGTTTTAGTACATTATAACGCTTTCTTTATTGTTTCCTTGTTTGATATTCCGTTGAGACACGATGCTGATACGATAGGCTTATTGTATCACTGACCGTATTGTTGTGTCGGGATGAGAAATACTCGGTAGGTACTTGAACAAATCTAAATATTGTTTATTGAATGATAGTTAAGTCATACACCTCACGTATGAATTAGCCATACCAAAATTGAATGGTAGCCATCTATGATGTATCGTATTAGCCTAGCCATTCATGTATCAAAAGATATTTCACACACAATATTATTTCTATTGTTCATGATCTTAGTTCAGTTCTTTATCTACATGCTTCTTTTCTATTAGCTTACTCGTTCAAGGTTGTTGTTTCTCATATATTGTTCATGCCTACTAGTTCTTTACATGTTCTTTATCGTTACTGTTTCTCATTGTTCTAGCTTATTTTGTGCGAACAATATGAAATACAATATGGTTGTACTTTTCACCTTTTCTGACTGTATCGTTGACAATATAGGTGAGGATGACGACTATCTCTACACTTCTTATTATGGACCATCATAGGGTAGTGCTGACGATGTTGATACCGAGACTTAGGAGCCATGATCGATCTCTGGAGGGATCTAGACTTACTTTTTATTATGCTTTAGTTTTACTTCCATAGTTGGACCAGATTTGTTTCCGAATGGACCATATTATTATTCTGGATTTAGTCTCTTTGTTATAGGATTTGAATATTATTATTTCATTATCTATTATACTCTTATTTCCTTGGTTTGTATTATTGCTGAGTATGATTTGTATCTGTGATTACTTGTATCTGTGGAGAATTTTATTGTGTACTAGACATCGTTCTACCGTCGATACCGCGACATAGGCTGGGCTTGGCTACAAACTCGTACTCGGTTATCCGGGACCGGGTAGTGACATTCGTAAATCTCAAAAAAAAATTCTAGGATTTGTTGTATCTTCGAAAATATGTTGGTATCTTAATGATTGAGACAAATGTATCTGACATATCTTCGGTAACCTCTTAATCGGATCTCTTTATCCTTTGACTTGGAATTTGTAGATTAATTGAGTATAATATCATGAATATCATGAAGAGATCAATTTTTTTACTAAAACTAAATAAGGATACCCTCCCTTTATTTCATTTCCTCTATATTTTATTCTACTTTTGAGAGAGAAGGAAAAGCGGAAGAAGGCATTGCGAAAACTTTGCCGAATCAGATGGTTGAACTTAACATTACAAGAAAAATGGTCATTTTGATGGTTTCACAGTCAAAAAAGAATTTTTTGACGGTTTAACAACCGTCATCTAGGTTAGAGTCAAGAAAAGTTCCAATCTTTCTTAACGGCTACTCGTTAGATATTTCGACAATTTAAAACCGTCAAGAAAAAATAATAATTATTGACATTATTAAACCGTCAAGAAAATCAAAACAAAACCATCAAAAACAATTGGACAAAAGCACTTGACGATGAAAAATCGTCAAGAAAGGCGGTTGCTAAAAATTTGGTAATTCTTTTTTATAATTATATTTTAGCTTCCCTTTGTCTGTTACCTAACAAATAAGCATATAATATTAACATAGCATAAACAAACACTTTATAAAATGGTCTTATTTTTTTATTAAAAACATATTGTTTGTACCTCATAAACATTCAAGAACTATACAAAAAAAATACTAGTAAGTTGTAAATTTTGTCTTATAAAACTACTACAAAGTTATAATAGGTTGAACTTGGACTTTTTGTGATTGGACTTTAGGTTAAGAAGTCGGATAAACCTTTTTCATTATTGTGCTTCTTCTTAAGATCTTAATAGCTTGATGTCATTTCCCTATGATCCTCGACGTCTGTTCGACAAAGACTTGATCCTTCCCATATGATCCCATTTGAAAATACATCAGTTATAACAAGCTAAAAATTATAAAAGTTCAATCCACTCTAAAGATTAACAACCCAAAAATTATAGAAGTTTAATCCACTCTAAAGCTTAAAACATGCCAAAAAATGCTAATAAAAGGAGTGATCCGGTTTCGCCACAAAATTATATGAGTAAAAGATGGATCGATCTGTTGGGAACGCGGTGTGACCCGAACCGGAGTTGGCCCATGAGGTACAATATTGAATTGGGCCCATATGCCTTAAAAAAAATTATCATGTAAGGCCTGAACCAATCTCAATTATCTACACCACATGATCCCACCTCCTAATCGATGTGGGAGTAAATTACCAACTCCATTGTCACCGCCCATTTGAGCGCTCAACCGGAAACGAGATACAATCGAACATTCTCCACCTTAGCTCATTTTTGCTAGCCGAATAACCTTAGCACCTTGCTATATTTCTTCTCTCCCGTTAGCCGATGAACCTTAGCACTCATGCTACCTTTTGTTCGTTCCCGCCAGCCAAACAACCTTAGCTGTCCTTGCTACCTTTTATTCGTTCCCGCCATCCGAGCACCTAGGATCCAACATATTGTCATCTCGATCCGTTCGATCACAGAACCAAACCGGCACGTTCATCCATACTACCATTGTGTACCAACCACAAGCCTTGCTCTACCTTAGGCTCGTCAAACCCACATTTGAAGCCAATTTATGTAGTTGATGCTCCTACTCCACCTTGAGAAGAGCATGTATAATTTGATTATACACATGAACGTTCAGTACCATCTGTCTCAAACCAGTTAGAGCTGCCCAAACTTGCTCCATAACCATGGGCTCTGATACCACTTATTAGGAATACGCCGTGACCTGAACCGAAGTTGGCACATGAGGTGCAATATTGAATTGGGCCCATATGCCTTAAAAGAGAATTCTCAAATGAGGCTCGAACTAATCCCAATTATCTACACTATATGGTTCCACCTTCTAACCGATGTAGGACTAAGTTACCAACTCCATTGTCACCCTCATTTGAGCGCTCAACTGGAAATGAGATACAACCCAACACGATTATGAAGCCTACAATTTCTAGCATTCTAATTCCATTGAAGCTTACAATTCCCACAGGGAAGTGGTGAATACACATATACTACTATGGTGAGAGCATTCACAGTGTGAACACTCCATGCCATACTTTAGATTTTTTTAGAAATCGTGTAAATTACCATTTTTTGAATGTTCCTTTCATATTAGCACACAATGACACACTCCAAATAATACACCAAATCCATACTCCAAATTAACTACCTCATTTCCTTCCCTCTTTTTCTTTATTTTTCTTCATTTTCTCTCTTGGTGGGCCCAATTGAGTTACTATTCATGAGCTAGGACATGTTCCAAGGGCCTCTTGACTTGCTAGCATTTTCTTAAGTGTGGACAAGAGCCCACTACAATTCCCTAGTACTACAAATTTTGACTAAAGCAAAAATATAGAACTTCAAGCCACTCTTACTGTTGATTCTCGGATTAAGTATTAAACAACTCCATAGTTTCAAGTTTGATAAAATTTTTGGTTAATAGGTCGTTTTTAATTCAAATTTTTACTGCTGATGAATACATCAGTTATTGTGAGTCCCAAGGCTGATCAAAGATGAAAACAAGGACCAGGAACAGAGGTTTACACAAACTTTTTAGACCTTTGTCCTAATAT
>JANAVB010000200.1:945000-980000 GCA_029216955.1 Iris pallida | reverse complement strand
TAGAAAGGTTTCTTGATGCAGTGGGAGCTGCTGCTGATTTCGATGAGAAGGGGTGAGTGATCGGATTCTGTGGTGTTGAGGTGGGTTAGGCTAGAGATGATTCCCATGTCCGCCAAGTGACTGTTGATGATGGCACGGTCGAGGCGAGATTATTGACGCCGGGAGCCTTTTTGCATGTTGTACCAGGTGAAAGCGTTGCTGGAGAAAGGGAGGTGAGCAAGGTGAGCATTGAAGGTAAAATTGTTGAAGTCGTCCATGGCCGGAAGAGGGGGCGGGCACCCACCAGACTTGTCGGTGCTACAAGAGATGATGTTGAAGTCGCCAAGGCACATCCACGGAAGGTTCTGGAGGGAGTGGTGAGTGTCGAGCAGGTCGTTCCAGAGAAGTTTTCGCTCGTGGAAGTCACAGCTGCCGTGAACGGCGGAGATTAAGGTTCTGTTCCGAAGTTTAGGGTGTTCCACCCAGAAGGAGAGAGCTTGGCGAGAGTCCTGAACCACGCCGGAATTGATGCCAGCACCGGTGAGAATCCAGATGTTGTGACTACCAGCCAGCGCAGACGCGAATCCATACTGAAGTTTGATGTCGGTGATCCGTTTCTTGGGGATTTTGGGTTCGATGATCACTAGGATGTCGATTTTGTGAATTTTTTAAGGCTAAGGATTCTGTCCATGGTTGGTTTGTTTGCTATGCCTCTTACGTTCCACGAGAGGATATTAAACATTGGATTGGGGGGAGTGGGTGAGGAGGTTGAGCTTGGCTGCTGACCGTGTGGTCATAGCCTCTTGCTGATTCTTTTTCTTATTTTTCTTCTTCTTTTTTGAGGAAGATTTCTTGGTGGAAGAAATATGGTCGTCACTGGCCTCTGACAAACAAATAGAACGATCGATGGCCACTGAGGAGTAACCTTTCTCGACGTCGCCAAGCGCGCACAGCGGGTTGATGCGATCAAGGAAATCGGCTTCCTTGGCTTGCCAGAACCTGCCAGTAAGAGGGGAGCAAGGGTCAAGGGGGGCGTCGTTGAAGACTGGTGAGAGTTTCGGATCTGCAGTGGAGAAATCTTGCCCTGCTTCAATTGGACAAGGGTAGCGGGCTACCACGAGCTGCTCTCGTGGGTGGCCAGTAGGGGGAAGGGGGTGGTAGTGGAACTGGTGCCCGAGGGCTTGAGAGAGGTGATGGGGGAAATCTGAAGGGGACAATGTCGACACAATGGGTGGTGGTGGTGAGGGGGGTAGGCAGGCTTCTGGATAAGAACGCGGCAATGTGAGGGGCGTCCGGCTCTGTCTAGAAGATGTTGTCTGATTCGGTGTTGGCGTAATCGAAGGTTTGCTCGTGAGGGCTCTCGGGGGGGGTTGTCGATGTCAAAAATGGCAAAGGAGTTAGCGAGGGTGATGGAGGTGATGGAGGGGGGGTTGATGGGAACAATGTCGGAGTTGGACGAGGTGAGGGATTTCGAGCTTTGTTGAGGATGGGAGACTGTGTTCTGGGGAAGGAGGTTGGGGGGCAAGTCAGGCTCCGTCGTGCGGGGGAATGTTGACGCGATCGGGTCGCGGGTGACGCGAGATCCTTGCTTCTTGAGATCTGGATTAGCCCGAAAACAGCGCTGCAAGGAGTGACCGCTCATCTGGCAATGTTGGCAATAGATAATGTTTTTGTCATACACCAGCGTTTGTTTGATCGTCTGATCTCCAAGCTCGATCTCAATCATTTTGGGGGGTTCGTTGGCGAGATCGAGCTCTACACAGATCTTGGCATAGTTGTATTTTGAAAGGTTACGGGATTCTTCTGCGATGGCAACCAGGGACTCGAAGGAACTGGCAATGCGCTTAAGAGCTGCGGCGTGGAAGCACACCAGGGGTAGGTTGGAAAGGGTGACCTATGTGGATATGATGGAGGAATCCACACCGGTGTTGAATTTTGGTGACCATTTGACTATTTTAGCGGTATATATATATATATATATATATATATATATATATATATATATATATAGACAAAGGTCTATTTGCTAAGAAACCAGGCTCTCGGAGAAAGGGAAAGCGTGACAGAGCAACGTAGCCTATAGGCTTCAGAGGGAGGAACTTTTCCGTTCTTGTATTTTGTCTTTAGCCTTAATTTTCTAAGGCATTACTTGCTGTCTATGTAGGAGTATGGGCCATCTCCATGCTCTAACCTCCTCTATTTTTGGTTTTTTTCCATGAAGGCTTAGTCCACCACGGTCTCTGTAGATTATATATATATATATATATATATATATATATATATATATATTATATATATATATATATATATATATATATATATATATATATATATATATATATATATTGGTTTTCATATATAGAATTACATATTATTTGTCAAAATTTATTGACTAACCACCTTTTCTAAAAAAACCCAAGTCAAAATAGGCATGTAGTGCATCTATATACACCCATGTGTGTGTGTGTGTGTGTGTGTGTGTGTGTGTATATATATATATATATATTTATATATATATATATATATATATATATATATATATATATATATATATATATATATATGAAAATTCTACAATACATCCACCCATTTTGGATGTATCGATATATCCGAAATCTGGACCGTTGGATGTTAATCCAACGGTTCAGATTAAATTCAGATAAAATAATACATGAGACATCATTTATTGCTGATTTAGACTTTTGACCTGTTGGTAACTTGCTTTAGCAGGTCATTCTTCACTTTAATTTTTTCAATGAACATCCTAAATTAACTCATATTTACTCTCTCTTTCGTCCATCTAAATTAATCTGAACCTTATTTCTTTTTTGGTTACAGGCCATGGTAGTCGTGGTAGTGCTGGTGGTGGTGGAAAGAGAAACGGAGATGAAGAAGGAAATAAGAATCGGTTTGGATCGCGTCGAACGTCGTCGAGCCCTCCTAGAACAACGAGGAGTACTAGCTGCGCCGAGAAGAATCGGTCTGCTCCGCGTCGGACGTCATCGAGACCTCCTCGAACAAGGAGAAGTACTAGCGGTGCCGCTCTAATTTTACTGCCCATGCCATTGTCTGAAATTTTATTTTTCATTTAACAATTTAATATTTTGTTAATAAAGCTACATGTCATGGTGGTGGTGGTGAACTGAGGAAACCTGCTTCTGAGGTCGGGCGGATTATTTTTTAACTTTTCTAAAGATAATATTTTCGAGGAGAATATTTTTTGGACAGAGAATGGCCATTCTCTTTGCTTTTAATACGGCAAATGGACGGAGAATGGTACATTTAGGACGGAGAATGGTACATTTAGGACGGAGAATGGACGGAGAATACGGCGAATGGCTATTCTTTTGCATTTAATACGGCGAATGGACGGTGAATACGGCGAATGGACGGAGAATGGCCATTCTCTTTGCTTTTAATACGGCGAATGGACGGACAATGGCCATTTTCTTTGCTTTTAATACGACGAATGGACGGAGAATGTTACATTTAGGACGGAGAATGGACGGAGAATACGGCAAATGGCCATTCTCTTTGCTTTTAATACGACGAATGGACGGTAAATACGACGAATGGACGGAGAATGACCATTCTTTTTGCTTTTAACACGGAGAATGGCCATTCTCTTTGCTTTTAATACGGCGAATGGACGGAGAATGGTACATTTAGGACGGAGAATGGTACATTTAGGAAGCCGACAAAAGCTCGTTCTCTCAAATCTCTTCTTTGTGTAAATTAAATCCAAGGAGGACACAATCCCTAATTTTAGTTATTGCTTAGCAGAGTCTGCTTACTTGTTGTAAAATTGTTGTGTTGCTTCTGTGACACTTTTATCTTTAATCTCATGTTTTCTATGAATATGTGTTATGTTTGATTTTGATTTAGTAATCTTTCCGTAATTAGTTTTTTTTGTTTCATCTAACAATTTAATATTTTTGTTATAAAGCTACAGGGCTTGGTGGTGGTGGTGGAAGGAGAAACGGAGATGAAGAAGAAAAGAAGAAGAAGTTCCGGTTCGCGGCGGACTTCGTCGAGTTCCTCAATCAAGCGGAATTAAACCTCTTATAGAGTTCCTTAATTGAAGTTGATCATGATAACCTTTTGTATTTTTCAAACGGATAGTAGAATCTTTCTCGAGCCCTCCTCAATCAAACGGCTAGTAGAATCTTCCTCGAGCCCTCCTCAATCAAACGGATAGTAGATTGTTTGCTAGTCTCGAAATTTATTTGTCTTTCCATCTTCCTCACTTTTTGTACTTCTCTCTTGCTATATATACAATAGTTTTCTTGTTTCATAGTACTATTATTCATTCTGAAATAAATAGAATAGTTTTCTGAAATACAATAGTTTTCTTGTTTCATTCTGAAATACATAGAATAGTTTTCTGAAATACAATAGTACTATTATTCATTCTGAAATACATAGAATAGTTTTCTGAAATACAATAGTTTTCTTGTTCTCAAGATGTCTACTCGTGTGGTGGGAAATGTAGAAGACGTAGAAGATTGGATGCCATCTCCAAATGAAACCTTCATTCCGCGTATGTTGCGCAAGATTGAAGAACATCTGTCGACGATTTCAGCTGATGTTACAAAGATCAATTCTAAACTTTGTTCATTAGAAATTGAACAAATGAATTTATCTTGGCGTTTGGAGAAGTTTGAAGAATCTCCAGTTTTGAAGAAGGCATCTTTATCTGGAGCATTTAATAATGTGAAGGTGGTTTCCGTTGAATCTTCTTCCGAAGAGGAGGACGTGGAGCTACAGTATGGTAGTAAAGCATTGGTCCGAATGCTCGCATTGGACCCTATAGAAGAAACTGACTTTAGCAGTCCTTCTAAAAGAATGCGTAGAAATTTACATCCGGTCACACCATCGAAAAATTTAATAAGGGGTTCAACCTCGAAGCCTAGCAATTGTACTTTCTTCGAGATATTACGACTATATTTTTGCAGATGATAGACCTGACGAGTAAGTAATATGAGTTTTGATTTAATTCCAACAGTTTTTTTCTCCTAATTTATTCGTTTCTTTTCTTAGAGAAATAATATCATCTTGCAACAAAAACTATGTATCTCGGTGGGTGATGAAGACCTTAGCTCCTTTAACGAAAATTAGCAATGGAGTATGTATAGATAGTATATTTCTTCTTAGATGCCATCTATGTTTACTTCGATTCCATCGCTGACATTTTTAATGACTTATTCAGATTGTAGGTATTGTCTCTTCTCTTCTCACCGCGGAGGAACGGAAAAGAACCTCCAATAAAGCTAATGTATGGTTTCTACCAATAAGGATATCGGTGAGTGAGCATTTTATTCTTCACTGCATATGCATTAATAATTTTCTCGTTTGTTTGTCCTTCGTAATGTATTAATTGATGTGTATGTAGAAAGCAACGTTACCTCCATCCGTCAAAAAGCCTCTTGAAATATGGAAGAAGTTTAAATATTTTCAGGATTACATGGGATCTTTAAGCACTTGTAAAGAGGTATTAATGAATTTATGTTTAAATATTAATCCTAATTTTTTGAAAATTTACTAATTTGTTTTACCTAATTATCCTGATTCAGATATACATACCCATTCATTTGGGCGAACACTATACTCTTGCAAGAGTTCTGGTTAAAAAAAGGACTGTTGAAATTTGGGACTCACTTGCATCTAAAGATGATCCGATTCAAAGCAAAACAGTCATAAAAGAAATAGTAAGCTCATATTCATCAATTTTTATGAATTGGGTACAAGATACGCGGTATACTAATACATATTGTATTCTGGTAATTATAGCTTTCAAATTTGGATCTCTTTCTCCAAGAAGAGATTTTGAAGTTGAGAGATGCTAGGTTCAGCTTTTCTACTTTTGCAATAAAACGTCCTTCTTATGTTCCCCGCCAAGGCAATTATATTGATTGTGGGATTTTTGTAATATCATTCATGAAAGACCGATGTAGTCTAGACTACCGTTATCTCGATGTAAGTCTGAAAATATGTCGTCAAAAACTTTAACTTTTTAGGGCAATATTTTTGATGTTATGTTTGTTATATGCAGTTTGATGCGGGAAAGGAAAGACGCAAAGCTGCTGAATGGATTACAACTTCAGAGCACAATGAAGAGCTAAAAAAGAAGTCCAATCTAAAATGATTGAATATGGAAGACGATGATTTTTTTTTCTTCTTCTTTTATATCTAATGTATGGAAACCCCTAATGTATTATGTTCATTTGTTTTGTTGAGTTGTAATGACATTTTTGCCAAACGGCTTCGATTCTTTTTGATTAAGCAGAATCATTTTTGTCCTTCAAATTAATATAATTAAGCATAAAGGAGTCTTTTGCCCTTCCATCGAATGACATTTTTGCCCTTCTAATTAATTCAAAACACCCCCGAACCCTTTTATTAAAAAAAAAAAAACCGTTTCGAAGCTTCCTCTTCTTCCATAATCCACTATGTACTCAAACCTAGGTCATTCTCCTCCAGAATATTCAAACCTTTCTCCCCATTCGCACTATACCCATTCCATGTCGGCATCAGTGGCAGAATCATCACCGGCAGCATCACCAATTAGAGAAGATGCACCAGTTACAGAAAATCCAAAAGCGATAGACGAAGAACAACGGAAACCTTATTCTAAGAAAGTTGCACAAAAGAAAAAGAAAAAAAGTTGCTAAACAAAGTCCACGTCTCCGAAGTGTAACGGAGAATGGTATTCTCCGTCTAACTTGAAACGGAGAATGCCGTTCCCAGTGTTAAAACCCATAAGAATGACCATTCTCTGACCTAATTTTTTGTTTTTTTTTGTTTTGTAGAAAAAAAATCTGTCAGGAATAAGGATTCAAGACTTTTCCGTTCTACCTTCAAGCCAATGCTAAATCTTATGGAGGAGGTCAATCGAGATGTTGGCCGTTTACCTGAGCCAGTTATTGGTTCCTTGAAGAATACCGGTTTCTGGAATTTTGTCGAGATTTTCTACCAAAACAGAGTCCACGTCTCCGAAGTGGCCAAGGTAACGGAAGGGCTTGAGAATTTAATTACAAGTTACACAGAAGAAGAAGATGGCGTCGGGTGCTTTGAATTGAGCACCACTATTAAAATCGCGCCAAGCGTCAAGGATATGGCAGTCATATTCGATCTACCGCTGAATGAAGAAAGGGTTGATGATGTTTCTTACAGAAGATTGATAAAGGAAAAACAACAGCAGCCCACACCACCAGCATCATTGAGCCTGTGTAGAGATCACTTCACAAGATTGCTGGCTAATACTAAGGGCAAACACTAGGAAGTCACGAATAAGGAAGTGAGTGACAAGTTCTTTGAATTGTTACGATGGCTTCGTGGCGGAGATAACGCTGTTAATCCAGATGATTTGGCCAAGCTAATAATCTTCCACTTGTGCCAAACAGTATTCTTCACAAAGTCTGGCGGTTCAAATTTGCCGTACAGATTCTTGGCCTTGGTAGACAGTGTGGACGTCATCGACAGTATATGCTGGCCAAGGTTAATCCTGGCATATGTAATGGATAGAATAAAGAGGAGTAGAAGCAAAACTAAACAGGAGGATTACTCAATGGCTTTCCACAAATTGGAAGGTTGTACAATATACTTCCTCTATTGGTTTGCAGAACATAGTAAATTCAAGGAAAAGAAGTTCGCCCCAATTCCTGATTACCCAAGATTTTTTATATGGAATGGGTACGAAATCTCAAACTTCCTCAAGATCGAATATCATAACAAAATGAGATCGAAGATAATATTTGAAGATCTAGTTATACCTGTTGGGGAAGAAGAAGGACACAAAGAAGATGAGCCACCTATAGAAGAAGTTGAAAAAGAGGGAGAGGAAGAACACCAAGAAGCAGGTGGAGATAATTTTGATGAACAACGGATACCACAGTATCATGAAATGGGCGCTGTGATAGACGACTCAGTAAAGAATTAGAGGATTTGAGAAGACATCATTCTGATATTCTTGCGCAGAATGAAGAACTCAAAGAAAAGTTAAAAGAGATGGAGGCACAAGGAGCGCAGTTACGTGCAGCCAACTTTGAGAATGCCATACTCAAAGAAAAGCTGAAAGAGCTCGAGGCAGAAGAAGAGCAACAACGTGCAGTCAACGTTGTGATGGAGGGCTCTGTGCATGAACTGGAGGATTTGAGAAGACATCATTCTGATATTCTTACACAGAATGAAGAACTCAAAGAAAAGTTAAAAGAGATGGAGGCACAAGGAGCGCAGTTACGTGCAGCCAACCTTGAGAACGAGAAACTCAAAGAAAAGCTGAAAGAGCTCGAGGCACAAGAAGCACAACAACGTGCAGTCAACGTTGTGATGGAGGGCTCTGTGCATGAACTGGAGGATTTGAGAAAGCAGAATTCTGTTCTTAAATCAGAGCAACATGCACAAGGTAAAATCTTTTCTATTTCAAATTTCTGATTTGTAATCTTCCAGGAGAATGACTATTCTCCGTGTATTATAACACGGAGAATAGTCATTCTTCGTGTTATTTGAAACGGATAATTGTTATTCCCTATCATTTTGATACTGGAAAGGTTATTCTCCGTGTAATTCCAAACGGAGAATGCTATTCTCCGTATTATATTACACGGAGAATGTCATTCTCCGTGTTAGGTTCACATCATACATTTCATTGTTGTTTGTTTTATTTCAGTGCGAACAACCAAGCAACTCAGAGAAACAAATGAAAGGCTCGTTGAGGAGAAAAGGGAGCTTCAAAATAAAGTTGAATCGTTTAATATTGAAGCCAATGAAAAGGATAGGAAAATTGTTGATCTCCAAGCCATGGTTGTAGCACTTTAGCGCGAGGAGTTTCAAGCAGCTGCTGAACTTGCTGCTCCAAGAGAAGTCAGAAGAAGAGAAGGATCGGGGGGAAAGAGGTTAATAAAAAGCAATACAGTTGGAGAGGCTAATAAAAAGCGGAGGGTTAATGCCGCTCCGAAATCCCGAGAAGACGCCACAATGGCTGAATTAAAGAAGAACCGTGTCATACTAAGGGAATGAGATGAACTCTTACTTTGGAAACATGCGGATGAAGAGCTGAAGAAGCAATACATCGACATCGTAATTCCCAGAAAGAATTCTCCAAAGTATGTATTCTGAACCCTTTTTTTCTTTCATTTTTTCTACACTTTTTTTACAATTATGTAATGAGAATCTATCTTTATTAATTTAATTTAAACTAAATTTATGTGCAGTGATATGGTATACACATTTTATCCGAAAAAGGGTGAAAATAGAGTTTCAGTCCAGCTGTCGGCAGTAGACATGCAAGACATACTCAACTATGACGACATGGAGGCTGGCATACTAGACATAATAATAAGGAAGCTGAGAGAAATTCAAGACAGTAAAAGGTGTGCCCCATCTAGTTCAAAGGACGTGCCATTAATCCAGAAGCAAAAGCTGGCACCCCAATCACATAAGTGGTCTGCATTCATGATGGCCCACACATTGGTAAGAATTCAAACAGAAAAATCAATATTCATGTGTACACCGATGAAAAATGACAGAAAAAATTACTCATGATATTATGTATTGTTTTTGGGAAACAGACCATCATTCAACGTGCCAATGAAGAAAACGCAAAAGCCGGCGCCTTTGAAGACATCCAAACAGAGTTAGTAGACTTCGTCATGGGGTTTGGAGGACGACATAGAGTTGCTATTCATCCCACTCTTTAATGCATCCATCAAACACTATACTCTGCTCACATTCAACTTTATCTCCTACGACTGGACACACTACAACTCCTTGAGGCAAACCACGTACGATAAGTTCAAGGTGGATGCAGAATTAATGAAAAAAACCTTAGAGCCTATCGTCAGGAGAAAAGTTGATATGATGTGGGAGAGATGCCCTGCGAAGAAGGAGTATGAGAGCAAAGTGCTGAATTATTCTCCAAATTGCCCACAACAACGGGCACCCAACTGCCTCTTGTACACGGCGTATTATATGAATATGTTGACAACTCCTCCCTTCGAAATACCGGAAGGAAATGACAATGAAACTCACCAGAATATGACAACAATGAGGTTGGCATGAGTTGCTTTCAAGCAAATATGTAACACGAACCAAACAATGACATTATAAAACAACAATATAATTATGATGTAATTGGACAAGGAACTTTTGTCTTTTATAAGCTCTGCTTTTATAATATAATCATTTTTGAATTACATTTACATTGTCAAAACCACGAAAAGTTTGACTTTTATTTACATATGAAACAACTCGAACTCATGCACCAAGTTGCAGTCATTTTTATAATAAGCTCTCCCAACTTTTGCCATTTATTGGCAAAATTTAACAACTCGAACTCATGCGCCAAGTGGCAGTCACTTTTATTGTCATTAATACCAATGAATCTGCAATTTATATGCCATTAATACCAATGAATTCTTCCATTTATATGCCATTTATTCCTAAAGGAATTCCTTGAGGTAGTGAGTTCCTTTGCCTCAGTGAGTTCCTTTGCTCGGAGGATACACGATGAAGTGACTTGCCTCAAGGAGTCATCCTACGGTTCCTATGCTCTGACGATGCACGATGAAGAACATCTACCACGTGGACACGAACTAAAAGACGACAGAGAACAACACTCCTTCACAGTCGAAGCTTTCAATTGAATTCCTTGAGGCAAATCACTTCATCGTGCATCGTCAGAGCAATGGAACTCCCTGAACAAAGGAACTCCGTGCATAGTCATAGCAATGGAACTCCATGAACAAAGAAACTCCGTGCATAGTCAGAGCGAATCAAAGTGCGAGCGCAATAAATCCAAACCCACACTCTGTCGGAGCGCTCGCACTTTGATTCGCTCTGACTATACACGGAGTTCCTTTGTTCATTGAGTTCCATTGCTCTGACTATGCACAGGGTTCCTTTGTTCAGGGAGTTCCATTGCTCTGACGATGCACGATGAAGTGATTTGCCTTAAGGAATTCAATTGAAAGCTTCGACTGTGAAGGAGTGTTGTTCTCTGTCGTCTTTCAGTTCGTGTCCACGTGCTATTCATCGTGCATCGTCAGAGCATAGGAACCGTTGCATGACTCCTTGAGGCAAGTCACTTCATCGTGCATCCTCCGAGCAAAGGAACTCACTGAGGCAAAGGAATTCCTTGAGGTGGAGCACAGTGCAAAGGCATCCTTCTTCATCATGGAATATGTCGAAGAAATAAACTTCTGGCGGGCGCTTCGACAGAGCGTGGAACGATAATAAATCCAAACCCATGCACATCTCAGTCTTCTGAAGGACTTCACCACCGTGCATCGTCGGACCCATGGAACATGTAGAAGAAATGAACTCCTGGCTGCAAAGGAACACCGTACATAGTCCGAGCCAATCAACGAGCGGGCGCTTCGACAGAGCGTGGGTTGGCAATAAATCCAAACCCAGGCACATCTCAGTCTTCTGAAGGACTTCACCACCAAAGCTTCTTCGAACGAGGAGATCGACAACCAAGAGGAAAGCATCTTGCCAAGGCGGGGGATCGGTAGAGTCCATCTCCACAAGAAAATCTAAGTGAGACGAGAACAAACTCTCTCTACACTACTGTACTGCCATTTGTAGGCATGGAATAACTCAGACTCATGCGCCAAAAAGGCAGCCACTTCGAATTCAATTCAATTAATTTCCATCAATACCAATGCATCTGTCCCTTCTCAAGTAAAGCTAAGTAAGACTAGAACAAACTCTTCAAACTACTGCCATTTATATGCCATTAATACCAATAAATCTGCCCCTTCGAATTCTGCCAACTTTGATACCCCCTGCTGTATCAAAGTTTTTTTTTTGATACAGTAGGGGGTATCAAAGTTTTGATACCCCATATGTATGACATGTGGGCCCTTTCTGCTTTATAAAATGTGTCCACATATATATATACACATAAATTTTAAGAGGGCCCACATGTCATACATAGGGGGTATCAAAACTTTGATACCCCCTACTGTATCAAAATTTTGATACCCCCTATGTATGACATGTGGTCCCCTCTTGCTTTGTAAAACGTGTAAATATATATATATACACATAAATTTTGAGATGGCCTACATGTCATACATAGGGGGTATCAAAACTTTGATACCCCCTATTGTATCATAGGGGGTATCAAAACTTTGATACCCCCTACTGTATCAAAGTTTCTCTCCTGTATCAAAGTTTTTTCCCTTTTAAATGGGCCCCATACATACTTACAAAAAAGTATAAATAAAACAAAATTTTGTTATAGTCAAGATTTGAACCAATGACCTCTTAAATACAAGCCTAGCATTGTAACCACGACACCACAATAGCATTCTCCGTATTTTATTAAACGGAGAATAGAATTCTCTGTTTTGAATTACACGAAGAATAGCATTCCCAGTGTTAAAAACACATTAGAATGTTCATTCTCCGTGTTTTATTAAACGGAAAATAGAATTCTCCGTTTTGAATTACACGTAGAATAGCATTCCCAGTGTTAAAAAGTAAAAACACATTAGAATGTTCATTCTCCGTTTTAATTTGAAACGGAGAATGATATTCTCTGTTTTATTTGTAACGAAGAATTATATTGTCCGTTTTGAACTGCACGGAAAATGCCTTTCCCAGTATTAAAACGATTGAGGATTCTATTCGCCGTTTAATTTGGAACGGAGAACGGTATTCTCCGTTTATTTGAAACGGAGAATAAGATTCCCAGTGTTAAAAACACATTAGAATGTTCATTCTCCATTTTAATTTGAAACAGAGAATGATATTCTCCGTGTCATTTGAAACGGAGAATGATATTCTCCGTTTTGAACTGCACGGAGAACATATTTTCTCCATTTTTGATATTCTCCGTTTTGAACTTGGAATTTGATATTCTCCATTTTTATCTAATTGTCTTCTCAAACTTTTACATTGGAGAACATATTTTTTTATCTAATTGTCTCGTGTGAATAAAATCTTGCCACATAAGAAAGACATTGTCTTAAGTCAACGACGTTTCATTTTATTCCATTTGCTCTTTGTCGCTATTTCGCTTTCATACTTTACAATTACGAAAATCGTGACCCAATTTTTTACAAGCTCTACATACTCTAGGCTTCGGGATAGGCTGACTTTCTGTAGGCTGGCTTGATTTCCCTTGAGAAGGCCTTCCTTTTGTTGCTACCAGATTTGGCTCTTTTAAAGCTTCATGCACTCCATGAACTGCATCAGCTACCATTTGTTCTTCTTCACCAATATCGGTCACCATTTCTTTCAACTCCATCAGAACTGACGACATCAACTCCGTTCCCCTCTCTTGAATTTTGCTTATTTTTTACAATAGTATGTAAACAGATTAACTTGTTCATTAATGGCACCATACCTTCTGCTCTCAATACTGTCTGGGATGGATGAATCTTCTTTCTGAGCCAGGTCCGGAGAGATAACTCTCTTTGCAATCCTTGAGCCAACGAGATTTTATCAAGTTCTTTGGAATATCTCTAATTTGTAATCTCTTCATTGCTGAAAAAATATGCCTACAAGGAATCCCCTTGGTCTCCATCCACAAGCATTCACAATTTATGATGTTGTCGGCCGGATCAAATGTAACCTTCGGTTGACACTGTCTGGCGACATATACTTTTGGACAGTGCAAACTTCTGCCTCTCTTATGATGGATGATGGAGAACAGTATATGCATCAGACCGTGTGATTTCCTTTCTTACATCTATAAACACCGTTTTAGTGTAAATTGCGGCAAATTTACCTTTTATTACGGCCATGCTAGTTTGATTCACAACTGGTGTTGAGAGTTTATCAGTGACATGCTTACCCATCTGGCCGTAACGTAAGGCCGCCAAACCGTAGTCACAATTTTGAAGGGCCTTCCATAGTGGCAGCTTCTCATTCAAAAACCTTTTCAGAAATGCGTTCATAGATTCACATCTATTTGTTACAGTAGAACCGCCAAAATAATTTCCACGTAGGAATGTGTCCGCCTATCGCTCCCTCATTCTGTACAATGCAGTGGTCTACTCATTGTTCTTACATTATAATCTGTTAGCATCTGCTGCCAACGGTTTTCAAATTCTTCGACTGAATAGTACCTGTTTAGAAAACATGGACAGTAACTAAAGTTGTGATATTGTAACAATAACATACTTCAAAGTAAAGTAGCAAGTGTGCGATGTACCTTTTAATTCGAAGACTCAGTTTATTGTGAAAACCCTCTCGGTGTACATGTTTGGCAGCATTATTTAGGATATGCCATGAGCACGTTCGATGAACTACGCTGGGCATTAAATTCTCAATTGCTTTATTCATGGATCTGCAACCATCCGTGAGAACTGTCATTGGTAATTTGCCATTCATACACTCTAGGAATTTTTTTAGAACCCAAGAATATGTCTCTGCAGTCTCATTATGGATTATTGCAAACCCAAAAACACAAGTCATCGCATGATTGTTTGTACCCACTAGAACCACCAACGGCATTTGACTTCTATTTGTTTTATATGTAGAATCGAATGCTAGTGAATCTCCAAATAATTCGTAATCGAATCGACATGCACCGTCAGCCCAAAAGAGATAGGTTAATCTGGAATCTTCGTCTACCTTGTACTCGTAGAAGAAATCTGGGTCACTGCCCTCCTTAGATTGAAGAAATATAAGTGTTGTCGTAGCATGAACATCGTCCAGTGCTCTACTATCTTGAGCTAGAGCGTTGTATAAATCCTTTCTCGTCCATCCAACCTTATCCCAGCCACCTTTCTTCTGGACAATTAAATTTCATATCGCTCCAGTCTCCATCCCTGATTGCTTCATAATCTTAATTTCTTTCAACTCTGCGGGTGATATCTTCCGATGGGATCTCAAAAAAACTGATTCATAATCATTCGCCAGGTTATGGTTGTGATGTACATAAAATTTTTTGACGGACCACATCTTTGTTTTATGGGTGTACCCAATACGAAAAATTGCTTTACAACCACTTTTGCTTTCACTTCTTGGCTCACGAACCCTGTTTGGAGCTTTCTTGTATTTTTTGTGTCTGAATCCCTCATTCGAACAACACCAACTACGGATCATCACCATCCCAGATTTATTTTTCTTTACCTCGTTCTTTCTAATACTGAAACCATATGCTTTTGAATATATCCGGTAGAATGTCTATGCTTCTTCAATAGAGTTGAACTGTAGGCCAACAATATCTTCTTCTAAGAGTTCTTTTGGATCTTTGTTAATGTTGGCAGATTGTAATATTTTTTTCATCGTCGCTGCATCGAAATCCAATGGAGATTCACCGTCGTCCCTAAGAACAGAATAAAACAAAAATAAACATGAGAAATAGATGTAAAAATATAATGCATTTCTTAAATCCATTAGAAAGGGTGATGCGAAATAATATTTCGTTGTTTGCGTTGATGTCTTCATCTTGTTCTTTACTGTCTCCTAAGCTAACATCTTCCAAACTTTGCTCATCACCCAAATCATCTGACAGTCCTCTTGAAAGTAGGCTTTCTTCATCGACTAAATCTCCACACGACGATCACTTTCTCCATGTGACGTCGACATTGAAGAAAATAGAGTGTGTTAGAAACCAGCAGAAGAAACGAAGGACAAGAAATAATACAAGAAGAAAGAGTAATGCTATATTCATACCTCCAAATTGACCCTCTAATATATAGCCCTCCCATCTGATGTGGCATGTTAAATAATAGTGTGTCATCTGACATGACTGATGACATGGCAAATTTTAATCCAAAAAGTTAACTACCTAATTTTCTCCATAATAATTTAACGTTAATATCAATGTTAATTTAATGTCAATATTAATTTATGTTAATATTAATGTTAAGGTTAATGTTAATATTAATATTATTGTTAATGTTAACGATAATATTAATATTAATGTTAATGTTAATGTTAATATTAACTTTAATGTTAATTTTTATTTTAGTTTTATTTTAAAAAAAATTTGCCACGTCAGCTGCCAGATCAACATATCACGTCAGCTGCCACGTAAGGATGGACAGTTTGAAAGTGCAATTTGGATGTACAAAAAGCATTATTCAGGAAGAAATAACTTCCAGTAAGGCAACAACACAACCTTTTCGTCTTCCTTGTAACTCAGCCACGTGGCCCTCTTTTGATGGCTCATGAAAAATCTTGATTGATTCTAGGAGCAAGCATAATTTTAAGGAAACAACTTCCAACAACACAACTTTCTCGCCTTCTGGGTACATGTATTATTAAATTGTGTAGCTAATAACGCATGAGGAAGCATGCAACAACAATCTCCACGTGGCCCTCTTCTGTAGGATAACGCATACAGCAGCATTTAATGCTACGAAACCCTTTTGTCTTGTTATGTGTTGTGTATCCTATGTGGCATGAGGCAGAAGACAATAACTTGCATAGGCGGCTATATTCACAAATGATAATAAGTTAAAAAGTTATCTCCAATGCAAAAAAGTATTGAGAAGACAATACAAAGTAATTTTTTACGACTTCCAAGACAACTTTTTCTCTTCTAATGATATGGTATCAGTGTTTATTATTAAATTGTGTAGGATAACGCATGCAGAGCATTTAATGCTACGGGATCTGTTGTGTTAAGGAATACTACCTGTGAGAGAGAACCCGAGAGAGAGAGAGAAAGAGAGAGTGTGGGAGATGGGATAAAGTCATAAAGAGGAAGGATCGAGCTTGACTAGATTTTAAACTTAAAATTCAATTTTTGGTTATCATTACTAATAACTAGTTCGCACGTACGAGTTTAGACGAACACTAACCGAGCCCCGAGCAACGTGACATCAGCTAGCTAGGTTTCTAATACCGTGGCATTCCTGTTAATTTAAAATTTACAATATTATTGAAACTAATATTAATACTAAAATTTAAAATAGTTTTTGATTTAACATTTACTTCAAACTAGTTAAAGTTAAAATTGTATTCTTTTTTATTTAAAATGTAATTGGAACTACAATTAATATTAACATTCGCTTGTCCCGTAGTTTAAGTCGTATTTCACTGCTTTTTGCTAAAGTCTATGCACCCAAAGAACTTGATTGTTCAAGTCGAACGCGTGCACAGCACGTTCCCTCGATGCAAGGCTTGACGTAGCCCTTGCTTGTCAAGTCGTTGCACGAACACATTAGAAAAGAGTTTTGTTGGGCTATCGAAGTATAGCAAGCACCATCCCGTGTCACGTGCATTTGTTAAGCAGTGAAAGGGTGTGAAGGCCACTGGCAATGTCAAGCCATCACGGACTATAGCTGGGTTAGACGACGACCCTTTTGCTGCAGGCCGAATCGGTCCCTTGGCCTAGGAATGGATTGGTTGAAGGAGCAATACACAAGAATAGACTGCCATATTGGCAAGATTATTTTTGGTATTCCGGTGAGGCAGAGTTTTCATTTTCCGGTGAGGCAGAGTTTTCACCATCGACTTGATTCCAAGGACGGCACCAGGATCGGAGAGAGTCTACAGGATGGCACCTTCAAAGTTGGAAATCTTGTATAAGATGATTGAAGAACTCAGAACCAAAGGATTCATTCGTGTTAGTGGATCGCCTTGGGGAGCACCGATGCTTCTTGTGAAGAAGAAGGATGGTACGTCAAGATTATGTATTGATTATCGTACATTGATGACTTATTTGATCAGCTCAAGGGAGCGGCTGTATTCTCAAATATTGACTTGCAGTCATGAGGGTACCATCAGATCATAGTCAGAGAGATTGACATCCAGAAGACATCATTCAGATCGAGGTATGGACATTGGGATTTCCTTGTTATGCCATTTGGAGCGACCAGTGTGCCAGCCGTATTCATGGACCCCATGAATCGTATCTTTATACACTATTTAGATCAGTTCATGATAGTGTTCATAGACGACATCTTAGTCTATAGCTGTAGTGCCCCGTCCCTACATCGTGCCCCGTACTCCGTCCACGGGGTACGCGAGAAAGGAACACTGTCGCTATCGATTCGGTCGGGACCGATAGGTCGGGATCGATTGACTCGATCGAACGGGAACGGTTGAATTAAGATCCATTCTCTCACCTGAAGTAAACTCAAGGTGAGTGGCTGACCCTCCTCTTCTCGACCCCCTTCCTAGGTAAATCGATAATGTTGTTGCGAATGAAAGGATAAATACAAGGGCACAAACACGGGAAAGGGATTGAATTTTCAAAGATAATGTAGGCTATGTCTTAATAACTAAAAGGAAAATATGTCTTCGCACGGTTATTGACAACTTGTCGACAAGGCGGTAGTTTCCTCGATCAGCAACCCGGGGCCACGGGATCGTTTCGACCTAGGAAGAAACAGGGTATAGTCGTGCATAAGGTTTCTGCACAGGTTAAGCGGGGACTTGTATTGGAGCTAGCTACTTGCGTTTAAAGGACCCCGATTAACAAAGCTATACGTCAAGGATGGCTTGTGATGCCAGTGACGTCGAAGAGGGACGAGGCGAAGGAGGTCAGCCACTCACCTTAGACTTGCTTCAAGCGAGCGACTGGTTGGCTGTACTGACATCGCCTACGCGATCACCTGCAACCCGCTGAATATGGGACTTAGTTCCAGATAAGCTATTCCATAACGTAGAATGGATCTTAATTCAACCGTTCCCGTTCGATCGACCCGACCAATTCCGACCTATCGGTCCCAACCGAATCGGTAGCAACATTGTTTCTTTCTCGCGTACCCTATCACGACCTGCACCCGGAGTAAGGGCATGAGTGCGTGACAGCGTCCCAGCCTACACCGCAGAAACGACGTAGAACGCTGTCTAGTTCTACTATCTAACAACAGTTATAATATCAAAACCTGTCGAGAACGGTCAACTCCGAATGGAGGACAAGCAATGTCAATATAATATACTCAATAAGCTATGATATTGTTGCGACCGTCCAGTGTTGGTATTTATGGTGCACATCATCTTAATTCAACCGAGTAGTTCAAAGGAGGGAATTATGTATGGTATTTATGGTGCACATTATTAGGACAGGTTGCGACCGTCCAGTTTTGTGATAAGCTATGATATCAGTAAGTTTGGGATCCTTCGGATATTGGGCTAGCAACCCGTATCGAAGCGATCATAGTCTTACACATAATTAAGGATGCCAAAGATGCATTACGGTACGAAACACAGTGACCTTCATATAGATAGGGCCGGTGGGCTGAGATTAGCGCTGGGTGCAGGCGCAGGGCCTGCCACCCTTATGCATATGTTTAAGTTTACGGTTGGTTGGTTGAGTGAAATGATATGATTTCTTATGTAAAGTTCTAACCTTGCAGGCTAGGCGAAATGGGACATAGATGAGCACGATCACTATGTTTATGTTAAGATTATGTCTAACTGTATCTGCCGTAGGGACACGGTAGTGGACAAGTTCAGGATATGTTCGGCTCGAGGCGGGGCTCGGCTTGGACGTGCCGAGGCATGGAGTCCTTAGCGTTCATGAGGAGCTACCGCATTGGCGTTCGGACTTGCGACATGGAGATGTTCAGCCGAAGACTACTTGTTGGCTATAAAGAGGCATAATGTATGTAACAATGTACTCCTTTGTGAGCTAGAGAGATCATGAGCGTTGTAGCCAATTGGCATGTTAAGTTGGGCTATTCAGAGCCATTGTAACCTTCAGTTCATTATCAATAAAAGAGATTCTTGTTGTATACTACGTTTTCCTTCCGCTGCTTATGTTATCAATTTGAGCTATAAACACTATTGTGAATCTGTTATCTTGCCTTGCACGAGCGCAACTCCAGGCTCGTACGGCATCACGCCCCAGCGATGACGATAATTCGGATGAAAACTTGATAATGATGAAGACGGTAACTCGGTCGACAAACGTAAGTATCGAGGTATGATCGGGAAAATTTTACAGTAGCATTAATATTAAATCTACATTGGCTTTTCTGTTAATTTAAAATTTACAATATAATTAAAACTAATATTACGAAAAAGCTATTTGCTACCCAAAAAATTTGGGTGATACCATCTTCCATTATGTGGCATATGACATGGTTGCTAATATGACAGCTGACATGGCAAAATTTAACAATAAAATTAATATTAAAATGAACATTAATAGTAAATAAATAATTTAATATTAAATTAACATTGATTAATATTAACATTAATATTAACATTAATATTAATATTAACATTAACATTAACATTAGCATTAGCATTAGCATTAGCATTAATATTAATATTAATATTAATATTGACATTAACATTAACATTAAAAAAATTTGGGTAATTAATTTTTGGGGTTAAAATTTGCCATGTCAGCTGTTATGTCATCTGCCATGTCAGATGCCATGTAATGGGAGATGGCATCACCCAAATATGTTGGGAGCCCAAACGACTAATTGCTAATATTAATACAGTAACATTAACGTTATTTCCCAATAGATTCATGCCTTGTTCGGTCACACCCCTCTACGAGCGGGTTACACCCGCCTAAACGAGGGGTTAAATAGCATTTTCCAAATAAGAGAACCCATCCGACTAGAGAGAAACAAAGGAAAGAAGAAGAAGAACAGTCGCAATGGAGAGGAGCAAGATCAACTGCAGCGGATGGGCTGTCATCCCTACCGAGATTCTCTCGATGATACTGGTACTGTCCGGGATGCCGACGGACGAGGTAATGTGCAACGTGGCCCCAGTTTGCCGTTCGTTGTGGAAGGCGCACAACGGTCCCTTAGACTATTGGTCTAACGTCGACTTGGTACAGTGGTGCCGGAGGACCCAGCAAACCGCTGAGATTAGTTTGACCGTAATGAAGCTCGTGGCTCGTAGTGGGGTATATCTAGGGTCCTTCTCCGCGTACAAGCTCGATGAAGTAGCCTTCTCTTTTGCATGTTTAAGGCCAGTGCAAAATTTTATTTGGTCTTATTCTAATACTTTATTTTTTCTATTACAAAATTTTACGTATACTTTTGTTAATTTCTATTAATGTTTTCCCATTTTTATAATACAGTGGGAAATTTCTAAGGGTGCTGCGCATTCCGAAGTGCGACAGTGAGTGATGAAACTTTCGTGAGACACTTGGAGTTTCTCCCTATGCTGGAAGAACTCGACATTAGCTACTGCCTCTATATCACGTCGACTGGAATATCTTCCAGCCGGAAAGTCTTGCCAACGTCTGGTCAAGCTGAGTAGGAACATGCCCCCTCCAGATTTCATGCTCAGGAACATGTTCGTGCTGGACACGAAAAATAAGGCAGAGGAAAAGGCCGTGGCTGATTCGATACCGCATCTCGAGCACCTACATATGGGATTCGACATGTTCAATGGAGACACGCTGCGATCTATCATATGCAACTGCAAGGGTCTTCGTGTGCTCGACATACGTGGGTGCTTCAACGTGATCTTCGACGACGAACTCTGACAAATTTGTTATTCAATACAGACGTTTAAAAAACCCTTTGAAAATTTAATCCCAGTACCAGGGGAACCTGTATACGAGATGTATAATGATTTAGATATGATCTATCATTCCTGGGGTGAATGGTGAAAACGTTAGCATGCATGCATGCATTTCTTTATATTTTTCACTAGTCTACATACAAGATATTTTTTATGAGTTCGATTCTCCATTTTGACAAAATTTTACTTTTGTCAATACTAATTTTTTACATGATTAATTTTTTTATAAATAAAATGGACTGTGATATAATGACGCCTAAGACGGCTCACTTCTGAGATTTCGACATTTCCCAACACAGATTTTACCATTAATACAACATCTCAGTGTAATCGTATCCAAGAGATTTTGCCATTTCCCAACACAGATTTTACCTTATTCAAAATAATTCTGGCGGTGCAAATTCCACTCATATTAGTAGTATCAGTGCCATTCACCATAATTAATGGTGATCGATACAAAAACATTGGTTTCTTTTTCACAACCCTTTAAAATCTATTTACACAGCCAAACAGCCAAACTAATTCATCTTCACGAGCCTTCAAAACCAAATTATATAGATTCAAAACAAAACTAAACAGCCAAACTATTTAAAATTCACAATCCTACAGAACAGTCCTAAATGTACCATTCTCCGTCTTATATGTACCATTCTCCATCCTATATGTATCATTCTCCGTCCTACCTCCGTCCTAAATGTACCATTCTCCGTCCTATATGGACCATTCTCCGTCCTACATGTATCATTCTCCGTCCTACATTTACCATTCTTCGTCCTAAATGTACCATTCGCCGTCCTAAATGTACAATTCTCCGTCCTAAATGTACCATTCTCCGTGTTAGAAGAACGGAGAATGGCCATTAACAGCCAAACAGCCAAACTAATTCATCTTCACGAGCCTTCAAAACTAATTTATATAGATTCAAAACAAAACTAAACAGCCAAACTATTTAAAATTCACAACCCTACAGAACAGTCCTAAATGTACCATTCTTCGTCTTATATATACCATTCTCCGTCCTACATGTATCATTCTCCGTCCTACCTCCGTCCTAAATGTACCATTCTCCATCCTATATGGACCATTCTCCGTCCTACATGTATCATTCTTCGTCCTACATTTACCATTCTCCGTCCTAAATGTACCATTTGCCGTCCTAAATGTATAATTCTCTGTCCTAAATGTACCATTCTCCGTGTTAGAGGAACGGAGAATGGCCATTAACAGTCCCAAAAATTGTTCCATACTAAGTTAAAAGCATATAATAGCACCCAAAAAATGTTAACAATAGAAAAATTCTACAGAACCCAAACAACAGACTCGAACCTAGGCCTTCCATGTAAAAGCCAAACAGCACAACCAACTAAGCCTAGAATAAGACATCAATAATGCTAAGTCTACTACCAAATGCTTACAACACTCTTCCAACCTTCACCCATTGCTGACATGTGGGCCATGGCCCACATGTCAGCAATGGGTGAAGGTTGTAAGAGTGTTGTAAGCATTTGGTTGTAACTGTAGCATTATATCCCCAACTTCCAATAAGGAAAAAAAATTGAATATCCCCAACTTCCAACAAGGAATAAGAAGAGTCGGTTAGGAACGTGTATATATATACATAGGGGTCCCCATTCATCTGAGTAGGTTGCACATTTAACATGGCTCCAAAAAGATCATCTGGTTGGGAACCATTGCCAGAGTCTTCTTCCAGTCGTCGCCGAGCCTCTTCGCATAGAGCTCCCTCTGTGCCGCTTCCGGTCCATGACTGGCTGGCAGCGGCTGCGGACTTCCTGACCTCCTGCGGGTTGTTACTGGAGGTCATCGCTCGACCTCTTCATCCGGCGCCCAACTTTGACCTGTTGCCGATCACTCCAGAGGAACGGGATTCTCTGGAGAAGAGGGAAGCGTTTTGCCGCCTGTGCCATAGGGCGGGTGTGCGCACCCTGCAGGACTTTGCGGAGATCCTCCGCGAGGCCAGTGAGGGCTAGACCCTTTTCTTTTCCTTTTTTTTGTTTTTTACAGTTTTTTGTCCTCCTCTTGTATACTTCTCCGGATAATGTTCCGGCGACGAAGCTGGGATTTAATGAAATATAATATTTTGTTAACTCAATTTGATTTCGGCTACAATCAAACTTTTACAACCTTCTTACAACTTACACCCATTTGCTAACTATAGTATTGCTCTTTATAATTAACAAATCTTGTTACGTCAAATCCATATATCAGCGACGATATCCCCATCAATGACTTGTTACGTCATAGAATTGATTATGCTGCCAGCGTCAATCTTGCCGTCAAATCTATCTTAAATATGATTACAAAGTAAAATAGAGGACAACTTTGAGTGTTTCAATTTTACTCTTTTCATGTACATAATCTTCTTATTTTCAAAAATTTAATCAAATATTCGAAAAATGGAAATATTGAGATTAAACTTCACATTCTTAAATATGTTGTCAAATTTTTTAAAATAAACATGTTTCCACCACGTTTTTTCTGCCAAATTTTTCAATAATTTATACGGAACACGTGGATATATACTAGTAATAATAGTAATAAATTTAATTTTGGAAAGTAGTTTTTAAAATTAGGGTCTCAAAATCCCAAAGGTTTATGTAGTGATTTCACATGGATATATACTAGTAATAATAGTAATAAATTTAATTTTTGAAAGTAGTTTTTTAAATTTAATAGTAATAAATTCGACCGTCTTATACTAGTAATAATAGTAATAAATTTAATTTAAGACTCAAAACTATTCTAATTATTTCCACTTTCCAAGGTCATATAAGACGGTCGAATTTTTCCTCTCCTTCTCTCAAACCCTCTTCCTTCTCCCAAACCCTCTTCTAATCAAAATGTCGCCGAAGAAACAACGACCATTGCCGAAGAGGAAAAATCCACAAAGGGATGCGATACTGGCCCGAAGGGCAGAACTTGCAAGGGCGGTGAAAACCAAGATTATGATCGCTAGGGCAGAGGCCGAAAGGGCAGCGGCGGAAGCAGCGGCAGCGGCAGCGACGATGAAAGCGGAGACGGCAGCCAAGCTACGTACAAAAAGGCTAAAAGCACTCATTGCTCGACAAAGACCGAAAATCTATCATCGATACAGAGTCGTCGGAAGACTCAACTTATGAAGATCGAAGGCGTACTCAAGCGAAGGCTAAGATGGCAACGGATATAGAGTCATCAGCGTACTCTCTGGATTTTGAATCCTCATCAGAAGAGGAAAATGAAGAGGAAGAGCAATCATCAAATAAGTCCCAGGCTGGAGAGGAGGTAAAAAAATTTAAAGACTCTAAAACTAAGAAGATTTACATTAAATATTTCAAAAAAAAGGCTGTTATGCCTGAAAGATCAATTAAGATGGATGATGTCGAAGATGAAGCTTTTCTGGATATATTAAAATTCTATCAATTGGAGAAACTGAACAAATCCTGTCTTGAGAAAATCTCCCAAACAATAGTAAGAGAATTTTACTCAAATCTTCCGGCTGAAATTAAAGAAAAAGAAGAGGATCAACCACTGGTGTTTCTGAGAGGGAAACTGATTAGGGTAAATGCTGCTATCATCAACGAATTTTATGGATTTGATCCAGTTCCTGAGTTTGATATGAAAGATATTGATAATGTTTCCATGACGGATGCAATTTATGAGATTACAGGTGTTTCAATGGGTGCCAAGACCCCTCAAAATGTATACAAAGATGAATTAAAAACTTTGTATAAATTATTGCATGCCTACGTATCTCAAACACTCAACCCTACTGGACATGAGTTTTTCATCCATCCCGAGAGAGTAAAATTACTTTATTATATGGGAAAGAAAAAAAAGGATGGATATAGGTTTCTACATGTTCAGTAGAATGATGCATCTCGTAAGAAAACCAACTGCAAGGACAGCTCTCCCTTTCGGAGGATTAGCATGCTCGATGGCTAATAAACATTCTGTCCCAAGCTTAGCAGGGGATGTTTATATTAAAAACAAAGGTCCCATGAGAAAACTAACCTTCACTCGAATGTTTGGAAAACGGGCAGCAGCTGCAAGCAAACCATCAACATCTGGAAAACCATCAACTTATGGAATCAAAAACACTAAGGACAGGGTTGATGATCTATACAATTTTGTTGCTGCAAACTTTGAGAATGTCTTCAAAGAGATGAAGACTATATCCGACAACCAGAAATTGATTCTGGATAAGATTAACCAGATAGAGGTTGAATTTGCTGACCAAGAATAAGATTTTTCTTTCCTCGTGAAAAAGGTAAATGGGGCTAGCCCAAACTCTTATGTAAAAATACACACTGTGCACATTGACACTTTAATGCTAGCCATCACTTTGATACTTCTATTTATGTTTCTGGATGTCATTTCTACATATACAGTGAGTCCATACTGACTATAATTTTTCTTAATTTGTCCCTCAAGGTGTAGGTGAAGGATATTTTGAGAAAGAAGAAGAAGTAGGAAAAAAAAACAAGAAGAAGAAGATGGAGATGGCTATGAAGATCATCTTTTGAGTTTTGAATGTCTCTTATTTCAATTTGGAAGTAATATTTGA
This sequence comes from Iris pallida, assembly GCA_029216955.1. Lineage (NCBI taxonomy): Eukaryota > Viridiplantae > Streptophyta > Magnoliopsida > Asparagales > Iridaceae > Iris > Iris pallida. The sequence goes on along the minus strand of JANAVB010000200.1, from coordinate 954,049 downwards.
CTTGTAATATGGTTCTGAATATTTGTTGGTCATGGCGGACAAACTAAATTTTGTGTTTGAAATATTATAAGACTAAACTTTTCGCTTGTACTAAGTGCATAGTTCGTAATTTGTTTTAAAAATGTAATATGGTCTTGAATTTAGAGTAGGTCTAATATTTATTTGGATTATTGTATTGTGAATTATGCAGGTTCTATGTTGAATTACTAACGTGGATTGGGCAGATTACTGTAACGTGAATTATGCAGTTTATTGGACTTGGAATGAAGTATACTTAATTTGATTATGATTTTTTGGTTGAAGCGTTTATTTGGTTGGCAGTTGGCCTTCATAGATGATATTGATATTTTGGTGTATTCCTTTGATTTGCAGATGTCCATCACAGATTTCATGAGTCCTGGGTGCATTGCTAGGGTTTACAGGTGGCCTCATTACGGATGCATTGCTGGGATCACTAAAATTTTATTTGATTGTAATGTGTTTGCTTTCTGTAAAAAATTATTACATCGATGCCATTAGTATGAATTCGATGCCAGTGCCTGTTCATCCCTTGTTATTGCTGAAGCAAAATTGTAATCCTGTCTGTTCATCCCTTGTTATTGCGGAAACATAATTGTAATCCTGCCTGTTCATCCCTTGTTATTGCGAAAACATAATTGTATCAGTACATCGATGCCATCAGTATGAAGTCGATGCTAGTGTAATGCATAATGTAATATAAGAAAAATTCTCTTTGATAGTAGGTTAATTATATTCAAACATTCGCAAGAAATTTTGTTCAGCCATACAGTGGAAGCCTGATAAAATGATATTCGGATTTTCTTGAAAATAATTTAATATTAAATGAATGTACTATGGTAAATGATATTAAAAATACTGTAAATATTTGGTGAAAAAAATATGAGATACTTGAACATTTCCAGTCCTAAATGTACCATACTTTGTTAAAAGCACAGAGAGTGTCCATTCTCCGTTTTCAAAGAACGGAGAATGGCCATTCTCCATGTTAAAGGAACGGAGAATGGCCATTCTCCTTGAGAATGGCCATTCTCCGTGTTAAAAGCAAAGAGAACGGCCATTATTCGTCCATTCGTCGTGTTAAAAGCAAAGAGAATGGCTATTCTCCGTCCATTTGCCGTGTTAAAAGCAAAGAGAATAGCCATTCTCCGTCCATTCGCCGTGCTAAAAGCAGAGAGAATGGCCATTCTCCGTGTTAAAAGAAAATAGAATGGCCATTCACCGTCCAAAAAAAATATTCTATTCGAAAATATTATCATTAGAAAAGTAAAAAATATTTCGTCCGATCAATACAGATTTTTTTTAAATATGTGAGCAGATGATCCGCCCGACCTCAGAAGCAGGTTTCCTCAGTTCACCACCACCACCATGACATGTAGCTTTATTAACAAAATATTAAATTATTAGATGAAAAATAAGATTTCTGACAATGGTATGGACAGTAAAATTAGAGCAGCGCCGTTGGTACTTCTTCTTGTTCGAGGAGGTTTCGACGACGTCCGACGCGAACCGGACCGATTCTTCACGGCGCAGCTGGTACTCCTCGTTGTTCTAGGAGGGCTCGACAACGTTCGACGCGATCTGGACCAATTTTTATTTCCTTCTTCATCTTCGTTTCTCTTTCCACCACAACCACCAACACTACCACCACGACGGCCTGTAACCAAAAAAAATTACAAAATATTAAATTGGATGGACTTTTGAGAGAGTAAATATGAGTTAATTTAGGGTGTTCATTGAAAAATTAAAGTGCAGAATGACCTGCTAAAGCAAGTTACCAACAGGTCAAAAGTCTAAATCAGCATTAAATAACGTTTCTACACTATTATTCAATCCAAACCATTGGATCAACATCCAACGGTCCAAATTTTGGATGTATCGATACATCCATTTCCAGCGGATGTATTGTAGAACGACCCATATATATATATATATATATATATATATATATATATATATATATATATATATATATATATATATGTATGTTCAATGATCAGACGATCGCGAATTAGGTGGAGCCCTGTCCCTGGCGATTTCTGGGCGATCAAAGCGAACGGCGGATGGTTGCAACGGCGGGGGGCTCCGCCCCCCCTTGGAAAGCCCCCCAAAAATTCCCTTCACTCTAATCCGTAATTTAATGTTAATATTAATGTTAATGTTAATATTAATGTTAATATTAACATTAAATACTAAAATTAACATTAAACTTAACATTAAAATTAATATTAACATTAATATTAACATTAACATTAATATTAACAATAACATTAACATTAATATAAAAAAATTTAAAAAAAATTAATTTTAACATTAATATTAACATTAACATTAATATTAACATTAATATTATGAATTAGAGTGAGGGAGGTTTTTGGGGGGCTTTCTAAGGGGGGCTTTTGATCCGCTCCCATATATATATATATATATATATATATATATATATATATATATATATATATATATATATATATATATATATATATATATGTATGTTCAATGATCAGACGATCGTGGATTAGGCGGGGCCCTGTCCCTGGCAATTTCTGGGCGATCAGAGCGAACGGCGGATGGTTGCAACGGCGGGGGTTCCGCCCCCCTTGGCCCTCGTGTGCTGACGAGGGTGGTTCAGGCGGCCGTCCGAGGGGAAGGTCGGGTTACATGGGGGGGCTCCGCCCCTATTAGCCGGTCCTCCTGCGGTGACGCGGAGGTGTGGCTTCCGATTTCGGTTGCGTCAGATGCTTCGGCGGGGGGCTTCGCCCCCTTGGCCCTCGTGCGCTGCCAAGGGTGGATCAGGCGCCCGTCCGAGGGGGAGGTCGGGTTGCGTGGGGGGATCCGCCAATCTTTGTGGGCCCTCCACCGGTATTGACACGGAGGTGAGGCCGCCGTTGGCTTCCTCGGCTGCATCGGCCCAGGCGACGGGGGCAGGCGGTGGGAAGGATGGCCCGGTGAGTTATTCTGCAGCGGTAGTGGAGCGTTCAACGACGGGTTTGGCAGGCGGTTCGTCGAGGGTATCCTTTCATCCAGCCACTATTGTTGACGGTTGGAAGATGGTCGTCTTCTCCCCGTCGGACATGGAGGCCCTCACAGCGCCTTGTGGGCTGGACCTTATCGAAAAGTTTGCTCGGCGGAGACTTCCGACTGAGATCATTAAGAAGGATTTTGATTCGATGGGATTCCGGGGTTTGATCGAAGTTAAGGCCATTGACGATCGCCACATCCTCATTCGTCCTCATGAGGAGAGCGATTTTCTTCCGCTTAGATCTAAGGACTGTTGGTTCGTTAGACGGGTTCCGATGGTGTTATTTAGGTCTTCGGTGGATTTTTCGCCGATAAGAGAGGATCCGCGAGTTCCAATCTGGGTTGCCTTCCCCGGGTTTCCATATTACATGTTTGTTACTAATGTGGTTCTCTCCATCGCTTGTGGTCTTGGCACTCCGCTCTATACGGACCGTGCAATGGCTTTATTTTCCAGGCCGGGTGTTGCTAAGGTTTTGGTTGAAGTGGACGTCAGTAAACCATTACAACATGAGGTATTCTTCCAACTTCTTGATGGCGTTCGTTCGCAGCCGGTCGTGTATGAGCAGACTCCACAATACTGTGTTACATGCAGCTTGTATGGCCACGTAGAGAGTGATTATTGTCGACCCCGGGTGGTGACACCGGCGGTAGGCGTGGTCGAAAGGCCAACTGTCATTGACGCTACTTCCTCTGGCGTTACGCTAGAGGAAGGTGGCACGGTGGGAGGACATGGCACCAGTAGGGGCCGTCGGTGACGTCGATCCAGGCATAAGAAGGGGAAGGGAATACGGCAGGTTTGGAGGCGCGTCCAGAGGCGTGATGATAGCAGTGATTCCTCGCAGCACAGTTTGCGGAGGAGTGTAGGCAATCACGCTTATTCCGTTCTGCCATCCTGGCACGTGGGGGAGTCATCTTCGGGTCAACTGGATTTATGGCCGGATGTCGGGCGGCCCATCTAGGGAGGATCCAGCGTTCCGAGTTCGTGTCTAGACGGGCAGACGGGGCCAGAGCGGGGTATTTGCCCCCTCGCTTTACCGGATCTTCCTATTATTATCCATAGTTAGCTGAGACAAGGTGTCTTAGCGGATGGTTCTGACACGGAAGATCGCAGCTTAGTGGTGTGCGAGGAGCCCGTCCTTGGCCCCATCTGCGTCTGGGGTGATGTTCCCTCACCGAGGGATGATAGGGTTTCTTTGTCCAAAGATAGAATTTCTATTATCCTACCGGAGGGACGTGATGAGGGCTGGCAGATGGTACCTTTCAAAAAGGCGGCGGTTAAGCGTAGGAAGTCGATGGCGCCTCAGTCGGATCGTCTTCTTCGATCACATGCATCCCGGGATAGGCCGGACCCCCAGAGGGTCCATGGTTAAGTTCCTTATTTAGAATGTTCGGGGGACAGCGAACATATCCACTTTATGCCGTCTCAGGTCCTTGTGTCGGACCAACTCTATCCAGGTTCTTGCTATTATTGAGCCCAAGGTGATATCCTCTAATCTCCTTTCTTATCAATTGAGGTTGGGTTTTAATACGAGTTGTTGCAATAAAAAGGGTAATATCTGGTGTTTTAGCAATTCGGGTACTGGGCTCAACTGTATTGATTCCTGTGATCAGGCTATCACGATACAGCTATCTCTGAGCTGTTTCTCGGATCCGGTACGGTTGTCTGTTGTTCATGGTACAGGAACACGTCAGGAGAGGATGCGTCTATGGCGGCACCTCCTGGACGTCCAAGCCAGGGACACTGCCTTGCCTTGGGCTGTGGGTGGGGACTTCAATATCATTGCTTCTCTGGACGAGAAATTTGGTGGCCGGCCTCCTGACGCGCTGGCCATTGCAGACTTCCTCGACTTCCAGTTGGCGGCTGGGCTCTCTGATGTTGGCTTCACATGAAGTACTTTTACTTGGGTGAATGGTCAGTCTGGGGTTGACCGGCACGGATCCCGTCTTAATCGGGTGCTGGCGACGGGTTCCTGGCTGGATGGAGTCCAGGTCTTCTGCGAGCATCTCAACCATGCAGAATCTGATCATGCTTCTCTCTTGATATCCTGCCAGCCAGTTACTTCATTCCAGCGTCGAGGTTTCTGTTTCCTCGACTTTTGGACATCTCACACTGATTTCCTTACGGTGGTTGCCCGGGCCTGGGAATCCTATTGGCATTATGATGCGTTAGAGCGTCTGGGCATGCGTTTGAGGACGACGGGACAGGTCCTGGCCGGCTGGAGCAGATCTACTTTTGGAGATATTTTTCAGGAGGTCCGTCAGGCAGAGGACGTTGCCTTGGCGGCGGAAGAGGAATACGAACTTCATCCTTCGGAGAGGGGTAGGGCTTCCTGGATGGGGGCTGTAGCCAGACTGAAGCAAAAGGTCCAGTTTGAGGAGTCTTTCTGGAAACAGAAGGCCAGACTGAAATGGGACCTGGAAGGAGATAAAAATACTCGATTTTTCCATGCGTGTACCCAGAGTAGGCAGAGGAAGGCTGCTATCCAAAAGATTATCCGTACTGATGGTACATAAACAGGCTTTGAAGAGGAGGTGGCGACGGAGGCTTCCTTATTCTACTCTAAGTTGTTCCGAGCTGAGCCTATCACTGATGATGATGACTTCCTCGATGTCATTTCCAGCATTATCTCTAGAGAGGACAATTCTAATCTTGTTCGGTGTCCAGATAGATCGGATTTGCTAGAGATAGTTCGTGGGATAGACCCGTCTAGCGGAGCCGGGCCTGATGGTTTTTCTGGGAGATTTTTCTCTTCTTTTTGGGATATTATCGCTGCTGATGTGGAGGAAGGCATTGGTTCTTTTTTCTTGGGTGGTCGCCTACCGGATTCTATATCTGATACTTTCTTATTCCTCATCCCCAAAGTCGAGCATCCCCGAAATCTTTCAGATTTTTGCCCCATTAGTCTTTGCAATTTATGTAACAAGATTATTTCCAAGATTCTTGCTTGCAGGTTATAGGAAATTCTTCCAAAAATTATTTCACCGCAGCAAAGTGCTTTTGTTAAAGGGCGTGAGATTGTTGACAATATAATTATTGCCCAGGACATGGTGGCATCTATGAGGGAACCCAATCATGGTGGCAACGTGGCAATTAAGCTTGACATGCAGAAGGCTTATGACAGAGTTAATTGGCATTTCCTCTTGCGGGTTCTTCGGAGATTTGGTTTTGATGAAGCCTTCTGTGATATCATTTATCGTCTCCTGGCGGACATCAGGTATGGGGTTCTTCTCAATGGAGCTCCTACAGATTTCTTCCCGACGACTAGAGGTATCCGTCAGGGGGATCCTCTTTCCCCCGCTCTATTCATTATTGTCGCAGAGGTGCTCTCTCGCAACCTCAAGCTTCTACAAGACACAAATCGGAGATCTTCTTTTCATACTCCGATAGGGGGACCGCGTATCTCGCACTTGGCCTACGTGGATGATGTTCTTATATTTACTTCGGGGGATATCTCCGGCTTGAGAGCTCTTCAGCAGGTGTTGCTTCGTTATGAGGCTGTATCTGGTCAGAAGATTAACTATTCCAAGTATGCCTTTTATACTGCGACTCCATTGGTCGAGGCTCGTGCACGAACTATCTCTTCTTTATTTGGTTTTTGCACCGGTACTTTGCTTCTTACTTATTTGGGCGGTCCGTTAACGTGTGGGAGAAGGAATACGGGACTGTTCAGGGATCTGCTTGATAAAATAAGATCGAAGCTTACGGGATGGCAAAACAAAATTCTATTTCCTAGGGGTAAGCTGGTTCTTATTAAGAATGTTCTCATATCTATCCCTATGTATACTTTGGCAGCATACTACCCTTCTAAAGCCGTTATCAGGGCGATTGAGAGAATGTTTGCGACATTCTTTTGGGGTAGTAAGGATGGTGTCGCTAAGAGGAGTTGGTTGGCATGGCGGTTTGCTACTCGGACTAAATCTGAGGGGGGTCTTGGGATCAAGTGTCTGAAGGATATTATGGATGCCTTCTCTATGAAATTATGGTGGAAGTTGCGGCATGGGAGGGGACTTTGGGTGGAGTTTCTTAAAGCGAAATATTTTCGTAAGCGTCATCCTTGCGAAGCTTTCGTGACGTCCAAGAGTTCTTCCATTTGGCGACGGATTTTGCGGGAGAGGAAATTGGCGGAACCTCATATATCTCTTAGACTTGGTCGTGGGGAGGGCTCGGCAAGGTACGAAGCGTGGATTCCGAGAGGCCCTCGGCAGGGTCGTGTTGCTGATCCGAGGGTCGATGGTGTGGCTACAGGGGCCAGGCGTGGAGAGGGAAGACGGTCGCGGGGTCGGGTGCGGGTCCAGGAATTGACGCCTGGGATTCCTGGGATGGCGGGCAGTTCTCCGGCTTCCGGGGGGCGGGCGCTGAGGTGGCAGATTCTTTCCAGCTTCGGGCGCATCCCCTGGGGCAGGTTGCGGCGGGTGGTGGCACTGGAGAGCTTCGACGGTCGGCCAGACTGGCCGGGAGGGTGGTGTTCCATCCTCATAGACCGGTGATTGTGAGGGCACTATCGGACAGGGGAAGAAAGATTCGGGATTCTAGGGCGAGGAACTCGGACAATGGAGGTCCTGATATTCGATCGTTCTGGTCCGCCGAGGGTTGGAATTTGCCTCTGATTTCGGAGCACTTTGGGGAAGAGGCGGTGCGGCGCCTCATTGCGACAAACCTGACTTGCACTCCGGTGACTGATTCCTTTGTTTGGGGTGATCGGCAAGGATCTTTCTCTCTGGCAGTGGCATGGAGGTTGTGTCGAGTTCATCATCCAACTTCTCCTTTATTTTCTCATATTTGGGGCCAATATATTCCAGCGAAGTGGAGCATTCTGATGTGGCGGGTCTGCCACAACCGACTTTCCACTGATGACAACATTCAAAAGATCGGCTATCATATGGCATCCAGGTGTCATTGCTGTCAGGACGGGCATGTGGAGACACTTCAGCATACTTTCTTCCACGGGGGTGTTGCCTTGGAGGTTTGGTCCGTCTTCCGGGGTTTCTTCAAGGCTCGGATGCACCGTGATTTGTTGGTCTTCCTTCAAAGGTGGTGGCGTGGCCCGGACAGTCACCATAGGAGATCCTTGGCCGGTACGATTATATGGGTGCTTTGGAAAAATCGGAACAAGCATCGCTATGAGGGGCGTAGTGCTGGTGCTGCTTTCTTGGTCCGGGAGGTAAAACGGCAGTTTCGGAAGTCGCTTTCGGGTTGTCGTCATCTTCTGCCTATCCCGCAGTGGGCATTGGAGTAGTGTTTTTCTTTGCTTTCTTTTCTTTGTTACCATTTGAGGTTGGATGTACTCATTACCCTCTTTTCCAATAAAGGTAACGGTTCTTTTAAAATATATATATATATATATATATATATATATATTTTTTAAAATATATATATATATATATATATATATATTTTTTTTTTTAAAATATATATATATATATATATATATATAATATATATATATATATATATATATATATATATATATATATATATATATATATATATATAAATATATATATATATATTTTTTTATATATATATATATAAATATATATATATATATATATATATATATATATATATATATATATATTTTATATATATATATTATACTATATATATATATATTATATAAAAAATATATATATATATATATATATATATATATATATATTATATATATATATATATATATATATATATATATATATATATATATATAACCTACATAGGTAATCCAAGTTGGCAAATACCTTCCTACCTAAAATCCTAAACAACCAACACCCTATAATAGTCAAACCCAACCATGTGGACAAGACCATGCAAGGCCGACTACCCCATGAGCAGCCCCCCACTTGACTGAGCCCCAAATGCAAGGAAAACCCCTTCTGTTGGCCCATTGGTCATAGTCACACCTGTTTTTGATAATCAATATAAACTTTGGTCAATACAAAAATAATACACAGCTATAGGTACAAAAATAGAACGTCTACTTCAAACGTCTTATCCTGTTAGCCCAATGAT
>JANAVB010000200.1:935000-940000 GCA_029216955.1 Iris pallida | reverse complement strand
CTTCCATACGTGCCCAGCTTCTTACAGAAGGCATATTTAGGCACTCGCTCAACTGGCCTCTGCTGGACAAGAATCTGAACAGGATAGGCTGGTCTAGGCTGGAAGCAGGGGTACTGCTGAGGCTCTGGGTATATACTGCCCCTCACCCTCTTGGGGCTAGGCTCTCCCTTCGATTACATATAATCCCACAACATTTGGATACAGAGACTCTGCTCTCTCCTAAGCTCAGCCTGTAGTCTCTGTATCTCCCACACATCATGAAGAAGTCTATAAATCTGAGCCCCATCAGGAATGGCATGTGGTACCACTCTAGGAGATAAAGGTAGGCCCTCAGTCTACGGCTGAACTGCAGCCCTCTCCTGAAGGATAGGAGATGGAAGAAAACTCTCCGGTGAGACTGCTAACACCTCCTGTGCAATGGAAGGGAAAAGTACAATCTCGGTTTCATCCGGAACTGCAGCTGTGTACTAGGGACAGACTCTGGTCATGGGTGCCATAATTTTTGGGTAAATTAAGGTTTGGGCAAGATGGAGAACAAGGCCATCGAAGTCTGAGCACGAGCACCCAAGGATGGAGATCTAGGTCACAATTAAATTTAATTCAATTGAGTACGACCCAGAATATTAATATGATAAAAAAGATGACCAAAGTCGATTGGTCGCGATCAAGGGAGTTAGGATTCAATGATATTGAAAACTTTTAAAGGATAATTCAAAGATATGGAATAAGTCAATTTCCTCCTTTTGATAGGGAAAACAAAAGAGAAGGTTTCATAGGGAAGTCAAGTTAATCATCTCTCTCTGATACCATCAAGCTTATCTAATCATCATTTGCCAATCATATCTTTATCTCATAAGTCCAAATATGAAAATCAACCTTTATATGATTACCACCAAGAATTTATACCCTTTCGTTATGAAGATTGGACCATGTCATGATCATCATAGGCTCAATTCCTAAATTCCAAAACACTACTCATGAAGCATACCCTTTTATTTATTAGAACTCAATACTAACCACTTAATCATCTTTAAATCCAAATTCTTCCACCTTGTCCTAAATTAAATCCGAAACCTCTAAATCAAGTTTTATAAAATTCTTAAACTTTTCAAATTACTCTCCTCGTGTTATTCAATCTAAAACTACTAGGCCTTACAAAACTTATTCTCCATTATAAAATTAGCCTACATATTTGCTTCAACGTACACCCTCAAATATTATTCTCTTTAAATTTAAAATTTTCTCAAAAATCTCTATATTTTCTATAACTCAAAAATCCTTGTGTTCTTTCTGTTCTTAGCCATTTTCTTGTAATATCATATTCAATTTCGTATTTCCTATCGAATACAGTTAAAGTCTCTTCTCCATTGCTAAATCCCTAAATTTAACATCACAACCTTAAAGTGAAACATCTCAAGAATCAATAACCAAAAATTATCCAACTCCTTAAACTATGTCGACTTCGAATATCCTCGTCAGTTAGGAAATACATCTATGAATTATTTATATCCAAAATAGTTCTCTATGTGTGATCGTTCCTAAATTGATAATATAAATATCTTGATTTCATTCTCACTTTTTACCACACCTCTATATCAAAATTCTATATCAAAGACCAACATTTAGATTCCTACCAAGAATACCATATGTTAACAAATTATGTCCTTTCCGAGATAGATGATTTATGTTACTTCCTCGACCTTTCCAAGGTAAAATGGTATGGAGATTCAAAGGTTTCAAAGTATAGATGACAGAATTAGATACGAGATAGGTGATTGATGTAATTGGGACAAAGTTAACTAAGATAAGGAAAAGATGTTTATACAAGAAATAATGGCAAGAAAGAAATAATGATAAAATTTATTCTTGCTCATCTGTTCAAAGGAATGAACCAATTTTAAGATATAATCTAATAGCCATACACGTCTTCCTGAAATCATGTTGCTAGAATTTTGCCACGCCAGTAAGCATTGCTGCAATAAACAATAGAGTCTGTAACTAAGGTATACACCCTATAATCATGTTATTTAGAATTCTTACCACGCCAACCTGTATGGCTGTCAATAAAATCTAGATTCCATAACTAGGATAAGTATATCTAAATCAGGCTCTACGTCCTTGTCATGCTAGCCAGTATGAATGCGATAAAATTCTAACTCCACAATAAAGTAGACATTTACCTTTCTCACTATCCGTATCAAGTATGTTATCAGGTTATACGCTAAATTCCAAAAATAAAATAAAGATAAATATTTATATATTTAAATACAAACTCAAAGTTAACAACTAATCATCAAGATTCAAAATTCAACAATGAATCCATCAAAATCAAATTCAATAACAAGAAGTAATGGGTGAACCAAATGAGTAATGGGTGAATCAAATCAAGGAAAAAGATTTCAAATCAAAGTTAAAATAAGATTCTCAAGGGTCGTCCCAGGAATCTCTCAAGGAATTCTAACAGTGATTGAGTATCCTCTCATTCTAACACTTTACTTCCTACACTCTATAGCAGGCTCGTAGTAGTACAACTAAGTTGTTGTACTACCACGACATCGCACTAATACTGAATCTGGACCTGCATGGGCCACCACTAAAAAATGTGTCACGACCCGCACCCAGTGTAAGGGCACGAGAAGTGGATACGTCCAGCCTACGCCGCAGTAGTCGGCGAAAGAACGTTGTCCTAGGTCCAACATCTAACACAATCTAGAATATACTCCCGAATGGATAACAACATAATAAGTAATCTCAATCACAAACCAAGATGGAAATGATGATAAGATAATCTCAACAGAGAAAGAGAGAGAGTCACAAATATAAATAATAAGTCTTGGTACAAAAATCCATAAATAATATCACTATACAATCACAAATGTCTCAAGAACTAGATAATAGGAAAGTCTAGACTAAGCTAATGGCAAGTCCCTAGCGACTACTAGATCCTGCTGAGGGTCCAGGTCACCTGTGTCGACTAGGCCTGCTCTATAGTAAGTTTCGCAGCAATCCTCATCATCTGTAATATTTTCAATGGGTCCAGTCAGGACATGAACGAATACATATCTCTCACACAGATCATAACATGAAAGGAAATATGAAACAAGCTATAAATATACATGAACTGCTGTAAAGAAATAGTAGAGAGACTGTAGAAAAAAAGAACATGTGTCACGCCCCAGAACCAGAATACTGGAGAGCGGGGGCAGACATAGCCAGCTACGTATAACGGAATGGAATCCACACCGCTATACGGTCACGGCTGTCTAGATATGTGAGGGTTTCACTACAATCCATCGGTCTCTTAAGGTCATAAAATAGCCTATTGTCTCAATCTCACCAACTAATAATAGTAACAAGATATCAGATCACTAAATATACAATTGTAAGGCGTCCCAAACATTACATATCCAGATGATCATGAAGCTAGTCGTACAAAATGTAAGGACTAGCAAGAGTTCAGTCATACATAATCAACCCCCGGGGCTTGTTAATCATGTTACAGCTCGTAGGCAGACGGTAAGTAAGTACAATCGAGCTAACACTTGCTCGTCGGCTAAACGCCTCAAAAGAATAATTTACAATATTACAGTGGGAGAACAAAAAGAAACCCACTCGATGTCCCTGGTTACGCCTGGTGACCACCATCGGACTGGAAAGCAGGTAGATCCTTTGCTGCTGCTCCGGTATCTGGCCATACAAAACCAGCTGGATCAGACCCCAGAAAGAGCAAGTGCCACAAAGGAGGCTTCACTTAAGGACTAAAACCAACAAATCATTAGCATTCAACAGGTAAGAAAATAATAAGTAACACAGTTTGGGGTTTGTGCACTACCAATGCACTTATCCCAATCAGAGAAAATAACTAAGTGAAGCATCATTGACATAAAAGAACTGGAGAATCATGCTAAATAAAACATAGCGGGACAATATATGAAGAGAAAACGAAGAAGAAACATGGTAAGTGATATATAAAAGACATTCTTGTACAGAATCAATAAAAGATAGGACATATGAAAAAGCATGCCAGGATGATATACGATGAGATAACCATGGGACTATTCAGATAGCTAGGTTACAACCCGTAAACCAAACAAGGACCCGGGTTGTAACCCTTCGTCTGAACGGAACTTGGTTTCTCTCACCATTTATCGGCAAGATGAATATAAGAAATCAGGTCAAGTAACAATCTGGAGTGACAATCATTATAGTGACAATCTGGAGTGACAATTATTATAGTGACAATCTGGAGTGACAATCATTATAGTGACAATCTGGAGTGACAATCATTATAGTGACAATCTGGAGTGACAATCTTCCAATCATTCTGGTACAATCCTGCAATCAATCAATTCCTAGACAATACCATACTGGACTAGACTCCATCCATTCAATCACGGCCAATCATAGCCTACGGCTTTCTACATTAACTAACTAGGGTTGTCACAATCCTAGTTACTATCAAGATGCAATGAGATGTTCCACCAGCCACAAGCCCTGCAGCTAATCCAGGTTATCCAGGCGACTGGGATTTATTAAGCAATTATCAAGAGTTATTAGGTGTGCCCCACATGACAGTGGGATGGAAATGTGCCCTACTCGACGGTAGGCTACAAGTCCAACAATTGTGGCCGGGATAACGGGATCGCCTGTAACTGGGGAAAATCTCTCATGACTACTGAATTATTCTAATCATTAACCTTAGTTTATTTCAATAGGTACCCCTAACCGTGGTACTCAGGAGTCCCATCCTAGACATGGTGCGAGACTGGACAAGTGGATTTAACAAGCAAGCAAGAAAGAACCACCCACGGTGTCAAGACAAGTCAAGCTAAGTTATCAGGTCATGTCAAGTCAGGAGTGCGCCACGACGGGCCACTATCATGTCAGGTTGGTCATGTCAGGAGTGCACCACTACGGGTCACTGTCGTGTTATGCAAGTTCATTGTCATACCATACCATATACAATAGTCATTCCAAACATATTAAGTAAAATCAAGTTC
>JANAVB010000200.1:507500-930000 GCA_029216955.1 Iris pallida | reverse complement strand
GGCCTTTGGAAGAGAAAGGAAAACTAGGGTTTTGGTTTTGTGAAGGAGATTAGGTTTCTACACAATGAGAAGGGGGGCTGCTGTTGTGGCCGGCCAAGTCATGGGGGTATTAGGGTTAGGGTTTAGTCATGGGCCAATTACTCTTAAGTTGCTAAAAAGGTCCATTGACAAAAGGCTTTAAAGGTTTAATAAAAAAATAGCAAAAAATGAAATAAAAATAGATAATAATTCTAAATTAAATCTAAAAAGCCAATAATAAATCTAATTACATTATTAGGCTTCTAATCAAGGTTGACTAAGGTTATACCATCTTGGTCCTACAAACACTGATCCAAACTACACAACAATCAATTTAATTAATAATTTTAATAAATTCAAAATAATACACAATGACTAAAATAGCCCTAATTAGAAGAAGTGAGTGTGACATCTCTACAGAAATTCGAAGGATGATCTGAATGGACCACAAAAAAGCATCTGTGATCTTTCGGATCATCCGACGGGCGTGTTCGACATGACAAAAGGTTGAACGAACTTTTTGTATTATGAACGTAAAAAGTGTACAATCGATTCTAATACGAAGAAATCTAAGTACAAAAGTTTATGGAAAAGTGTGACGGTGGAGATCGAGCACTCAGTGGCCTTTTTACTCCGTTGACGATCTGATGATGATATGAGACATGCTCTGACTTTCTGGTGCCTTTGATGGAACTCTAGGGTTGTCGATCAGGAGGACGTCGAAGTTGAAAATTTTGATAATTCTGTGGATCTTCTTCTCCCTGTTGATGCTCTTGTTGGAAAAACCTCTCCTATTTATAGGGAAGAGGGGTACATATGTGATGTGCTTTAGGGTTTCAAGATATGAAGGAATCTACCATCCTTATACGGTACGAGCTTCTGTGGCGCTGACACGTGGCGGGTACTGAGATTCCCCTCAAACGAGATCTCTGGTGGCTATCAAAATAACTCAATAAGATGACATATAGCTGTAGAAGCATGAAAATTTTCAGCAAACATAGCTCCATGCGCCCAAGTCAAAGCAGATCCATGCGCCCAGTCAGCACGACTCCATGCGCCCACTAAATGAAGCTCCATGCGCCCAGTCCAAGTATAACTCCATGCGCCCAAGACTAGCTCCCCCGAAAGGAGGGCGCATAGCCTGAGACATGGCTATGCGCCCAAGCCTGACTCAGTCAAAGCCACGATCAAAACGTGTACCGAAGCGCATGGCCACGTCAGTCTCCATGAGCAGTCGTGCACCGAAGCATGCAGCCACGTCAACACCGCGACCAACCCACGATCTCGCAGCCTGTATGTGCCTACACCTATGCGCCCAAAGCAGGACCATGCACCCACGTAAGAACCAGCGTGTCTCTTCATGTGGGCACATAACATCATTCCAGCCCAAGAACGACTATAAAGGGAGGCTTTTTCCCTCTTCAACAGACAGAACGGAGAGCATTTTCAAGAGCCAAATTGCTGCACTTCTTGCCAGTGAGCCAAGAGTTAGCAATTTTCTTAGGTTTTCTCCCACTTTTGTAATCGGAGTGTCAACGGAGTAAAGGACCAACTGTCGTTCGATCTCCATCGTCCCATTCTCCAGAATTCTTCTTTTTGTACTCGGGGATCCTCAGCGCAGGATCTCTCAGGCGTGCTCGATTTGTGGTGCCTTGTGCCAATAAAAAGAAAAGATAGCATTTTCTTCTTCTTTTTTTGTGTGTGTCCACAAAAATGGCGATTCTGCTGGGGACTACCTTTTTCTCTGACGAGAAGGTGGTGACGCAATCCGATAACGACAATGTGGGGAGTACTCTGAATATGCTGATCGTAAAATTCGATCAACAGGCATTCGAAGAGATGCTCTCGAGGGACGGCTCTACTCCCTCAAAATCAGCGAAGCCAAACAAGTCTCGCAAGACTTGGCTTCCGAAGGCTCGCTGCACATATCCTGCTAGTGTCATAGCAGATATGGAACTGGAGGACTCTGTCACCTGGGCGCAGGACTCTGCCACAAAAGTCCCCCAAATAGAAAAGGCTCACACCGTTCCGAGCTCTACTAGCCCAGTAACATCTTCCCTCCACAACCAACAACAGAGTATTCAACACTCGAGACTTGGCAGAGGAAAACACTACGATGCCAAGGATCGAGGTGTGTGGCACTTTGGCCAGACCCGGTAAGGCTCACGAACGAAGGAGGCAAAACTGGAAGAAAATAGTGCTGCTCCACCAAGCATGCGCACAAGTAAGTATTTGGGCACATAGCCCCAACCAGAACACTTCGGTCTTCTACAGGTTGGGCACTCAGAGTCATGCGTCTAAGGCTATGCGCCCGGGCTCTCTGGATCCATACTATGCGCCCATATCAAGGCGACTCAAACATGCTGTCAAGAAGCATGCGCCCAAGCCCAGTCTCCAAGGCCTATGCGCCCACGGCAAAAAGACAAGTCCCAACGCGTATAGCACGGGGATGTCTTCAGGACATCACAGAACTTAGGTGTGGGGGTTGCCCCTGCACATGAACTAAGTTTGGATGCGCCTACTCTCCTTACTAACCCGCATTTAAAGCTCAGCGATGCATGCAACATGGATTGTAAGACAAAACTCCCTTCCGCTGACTTGAGAACATAACAATTCATAGTGCACTTCCGTGTGCTAATATTATTATCAACTGTTGTTGCTCCAAAGTAACAAGAGTGCCTTAGAGAAAGTCTGTGTTTCGACGGCTGTACTTTTCTGACGACGAGAAGCCACTATGTGTCTCATCTAACATGGCTTCATATGGTCCCCCTTACGGAAGCCCCAATCAAAGACGGTGGACTACCAACCCAACCTTCTATCTCAGTTCCACGAGAAGGAGAAGACGAAGTCTACCAACAGATGGCCAACTGGCTGTCACATCTGAAGGAGTCTATATGGGCACTCGATCAAAGGCAAAATTCCATATAAACGATAAAGTTTCCCAAGCCGGGGGTAGCATTCCCTCATAATCTGAAGCAGATGACCCCCACACTGGGGGTAGCCTTCCAGAGGACAATGATCCCTCCGAATCCGATGGCAACTTTCCACCTCCTCTACCTGAAGATGAAGGACTTATCCACTCGGAGACAGACAGTATCAGCACCAGTTGCACTGCTTCCTCTGTTCATCCTCGCATGCTATCTACGTACATGACGGATGGAGAAAGACCTGAAAAAACCAGTGATCAGACTAGTAAACGGCTAGAGGTTCTTGAAATAGCATTTGCCAAAATCACTGATATGCTTACCAGTATCATGGCAGTCCAAGCTGCTAGAGCTGTTCCTCCACCTCAGCAAAACGCCTCAGCCCATGCTAGTCCGGCTCACAGCAACAACCCTCCTGCCCTACAAAAGAAGTATCATTATGTTGCACCTCCTCCAAATCTTACAAATACTGGGAGTGGTCCTTCGCCCACAACACCTGACAACCATTCAACGGCTGTTTCCCAACACCTGCTCAATCAACATGATACAATTGATACCCTGGTTGCTCGCCTCGACACCATCTCACACAAAGATGAGCTGCGAAAGATGGAGATATTTCAACCGTATCCCTCTGAGTGGGAGAATGCTACCTGCCCTCCTAACTACAAGCCGCTGACGCTGAACTCATTCGACGGCTTGACTTCTCCTCATCAGCACATGATGTACTTTAACATGCAAACTCTTCACTTGCCCCGAGAAGATCCATTCCTATCAAAGCTATTTATTAGCACCTTGCAGGGGGTAGCCTTCGAATGGTTCTGCAGTCTGCCTGATGGGTGTATCAATTCATTCAAAGACTTAGAGAGGTTGTTCCTCAATAGGTTTTACGAGAGTGGCATGCATGTTAGTATGTCCACACTCATCGAGACCAAGCAAAGGAAGACTGAACCTGTCATTGCCTTCATTGAACACTTCAGACGACTAGCACTGAAGATGTCCTTCGACATACCAGACTAAGAACTTATGGATACTTGTCGACATAACTTTCTTCCTACAGTGAAGTTTTGTCTAGGTATACATAAGTATGATACATGGTCCACTTTTATTGGGGCCGCTGATGCTGCTGAAAATGATGTTCCTAACTTAGAACTACTGGGGCTGAAGACACCCAAATCTGAGGACAAAGGCAAGCATCCTCAGACTATCTCTGTTCGTGGGGGTAAAGGGAAAGAAGTCCTGTAGGTCGACACATCCAAAGGAGCTTCCAATTTTCAAGGCGCCTCTGACAAGCCTAAGGAGATCTTCTCTTTCGATGAAGATGATGTCATCACCATCTTCCACACATTGACGAAGGGTAATAATCTGATATTGCCCCCACTACGACGTCCTGCAGAGGCGAGCCAACTCAATGATCCCAAGTACTGTCTTTACCATCAGTACGTGCATCACACCACCAAGGACTGCATCGTCCTGAAGAAGAAGATACAACAGCTTATCGACAGCCAAGTGATCAATCTCGAAGCTGAAGACAAGGTCGTATCTGCTAACATGATCTCTCTTCAGTTTGGCGACTTTTCTCCTACAGAAGTCCCAGACGGCGTGGTCCCGATCCCCAAGGCAATGATGGAAGTCGTCAACCTACCACCAGCTCACAACTCAACCTTGGTCCCACTCACAACTGGACGTGGTGAGATCATGTGGGTCCATCCGGACCTTGTCCAAGAAGTGACGCAGGGGGTAGCACCTCCCAAAGCAAGAAGGGGCAAAAAGTTTAAGCCATGCCACATGGTATCCTCTCCATCTACGAGGTTCTATCTGGCGGGACGCGATCGGGAAAGACTTATCTTCGGACGTACGATCTCGTACAAGAAGAAGCACTGCCTTCTCAAGCTCCTGCTGCCCCTACAAGCTCAGAAGTCGGCCCGTCCAAGCCTCAAACCACATCCAAGCAGAAGGAGATGCGGTTTGACAAGTCTCTAAAGGTGCCAGCTCCAGAAGGCATGGATCGACCCTACAACTTTGATATACTGGCTTAGCTAGCCAATACACCCGCTAGGTTGTCTCTGTTCGATCTATTGTGACTCTCCAAAGAAACGCGAAAGGCCTTAAGTGAGGCATTGCTACATGCCGACTCTTACCTCGCTGAGGTCAAAGCTCCCGCTGAAGATCCTTTCTCCTGCCCCTACTGTCACAGTACTATAGAAGTGGTGCCCAATATCACCTTCTCACATGAGGACATACTACTCAAAAATAATCGTCATGATAGACCCCTATACTATACAGGGTATATCGGAGCGATCAAGGTGGACCGCATGCACATCGATCCAGGATCCTCCCTCGACATCATTCCTAGAAGCTTGCTTCAAATCCTGGGAATTCTTCTGCACAAGCTATCCGCAACCAACACAACTATCATGGCTTTTAATGTTGGTCGAAGCCATCCGCTGGGCAAGATCTTTCTCAAAAGCCAGATCGGTGATCTCGAACGGAGGTCTCCTGCTATGTGATCGATGCCAATATATCCTACAACGTCTTGTTGGGACGTCCATGGATACGTGAGAACATGATCGTCCCTTCCACACTTTACCAGTACTTCAAGTACGTTAACAGCGACGGTGTCGTGAAGACAGAGTTTGCTGACGTCGATCCTTTCAAGGGCATCGAAGCTTACTATAGAGATTCGGTACTTTACCAATCTCAACCCCCCAAGGATGATGGCAATGAAGCTGAAGCACCTCCATCCCCCAACGGTGGTCCCCTGATTGTCCGAGTCAAAGGACGTACTACTCCAAAAAGTACCCCGAAGCCTCTCACAATCTGGGTGAAGAAGAAGAAACCCGACAAAGTCAAACCATTGACCATCACTCTCAACAAAACACCCAAGGGGGAACCTACTGATGTCCATCCTCCCAATCCTGAAGAATTACCCTACGTGGTGAACTCGGCCAAGACTATGGCTCCTCTTCCAGATGATGACCCTCTCATTGAGTATATTAATACTTAGAATAATGTACCTTCAGCTGATGATGTTATCCCTGAAGAAGAACTTACGTATTTCCTTAGTAAAGGTTTGTCTTTGAATTACTCCGATGTCTATCAATCTGTAAACCATTACATAGATACGATATACGCCCTAGAGAACGGCATAGGACCACACCTCTGCATGCCGGTTACGACGCCTCACCTACGAGAAAAAGTCTACCCAGAAGATATCCACTACTTCATCATTCCAGCCAGAAAGAAAGATGAAGAGCTAATCATCTTCGATCGTATAATTGGCGAGAGAAAGTTCGTTCCAGACTCTACTCCTCCCAAGTACAACACAGAAGCTGACTATGACTCTGGAAAAATGCAACTTTTTCGGTATAGTTGGCAGGACAAGAATATCATCCAGAATATGGGATATGACATCAAAAGCGACGAAGTGCTAAATTACGGCCGAGGATGACGGTTGCCAATTCGACACTTTGTGCCTCCCAGCAAACCCGAGAACTACTACCAACGAAACGGTGTTGGTTTGGGCTATGTCTCTCTTCCAACAACTTTTGAAAGATCAGATGATGAAGCAAATCGTTGTTCTCATTCTTTTGATTCCTTCCTCTGGGACCCAGACTCTAGCATCGACGACATGTTCAAAGCAACTTTGTCCGTCCACATGGTTTCCGTCGACCAAGTTACAGACGATGTCCAATCAATCAAACTCGAACAATGGGCTCAAAAGATGGACACCAGGTGGGAGCTGTGCTTTGAACAACGTGAACCACCTACCGAAGACGAAGTTATCCAAGTCAATCTAGGAGATGAAGCATCCTTCAAACCAATCTTCATCAGCAAAAGCTTATCTGACGATGAACGCCAGTCTCTTATGCAGCTTATAAGAGAATACATCGACGTCTTTGCATAGATATATGAAGACATGCCAGGCTTGGACCCTAAAGTCGCCGTGCACCGCCTGAACATTTCGTCTAACGCTAAGCCAGTAAAAAAGCAACAACAACGATTTCGACCAGACGTCACGGAAGCCATCGAGAATGAAGTCAAAAAGATCATCGCCAGTGGATTCATTCGCGAGGAACAACATTCCGACTGGGTTGCTAATATCGTTCCAGTCATAAAAAAGAACGGTAAAGTTTGAGTCTGTATCGACTACCGTGATTTGAACTCTGTATGTCCAAAAGACGAGTTCCCTCTACCGATTACCAACGTAATGATCGACAACACTTGCAGCTTCGAACGGATGTCCTTTATGGATGGGTTCTCAGGCTACAACCAGATCAAGATGTTCTACGACGACGAAAAGCACACATTTTTTTGAACACCGTTGGGTGTATACTACTATACGGTGATGCCCTTCGGATTGAAGAATGTAGGGACAACATACCAGCGAGCCATGAACACAATTTTTTACGATCATTTACGCAAAACTGCGGAGTGCTACGTAGACGATATTGCAGTCAAAAGTTGTCTCAAGGGCAACCACCGCTAAGACTTGAGAACGGTGTTCGAACTAATGTGTTCACACCAAATCAAGATGAATCCAACCAAGTCTTTTTTGGAAGTCTCCAGCGACAAGTTCCCTGGTTTCGTCATCACTTCAAAGGGTATACATCTGGACCCGGAGAAAGTGAAGGCTATTCTCGACATACATCCTCCAAGAAACCTCAAAGATCTACGCGGACTACAAGGAAGGCTAGCTTACATCAGACGA
Source organism: Iris pallida (assembly GCA_029216955.1). NCBI lineage: Eukaryota > Viridiplantae > Streptophyta > Magnoliopsida > Asparagales > Iridaceae > Iris > Iris pallida. The sequence goes on along the minus strand of JANAVB010000200.1, from coordinate 922,350 downwards.
TTTATTTCGAACCTCTCTGGAAGGTGTCAACCATTCACTCAGCTCATGAAGAAAGGCGTATCTTTCGTCTGGACTGAACAATGTCAACGGGCATTCGACGACATCAAAGCATATCTTACAAGCCCTCCAGTACTGGTAGCCCCAATAATAGGGAAGCCCTTCTTACTATATGTCCGTACCCCGGATCATTCCCTTGGCGCTCTCTTAGCTCAGAAGAACGAAGACGGCCATAAATAAGCAATTTACTACCTCAGTCGCATAATGGTGGGTGCCGAGCACAGATACACACTGGTGGAGAAGAAATGCCTCGTACTAGTATTTGTCATCCAAAAGACACGCCACTATGTGTCTGGGCAGACTATCCACACCATATCCAAAGTCAACCCTCTCAGAATACTCATGACTAAGCCAGGTTCTCTCAATTCCCATTTAGCTACATGGGCAATGCTGTTGATCCCATATGATATGATCTTCGTCCCTCAGAAGGCAGTAAAAGGGTCAAGCATCAGCTGATTTCCTAGCAGCTCATCCGGTGCCGGAGTCGTCCAAACTCTACGACGAAATCCCCGACGAAGTGGTGGAGTCTAACACTACAACTGAAGAGATCCCTATTTGGCAAATATTCTTTAATGGCGCATCAAGAACAGGGCCCAAAGGGAACATCGTAGTTGGAGTAGGCGTTGTGCTTGTGTTACCTGATCATCTGGTCATACACTGTGCATATTCTCTAGTGGAACCATGTACCAACAATGTATCCGAATATAATGCCCTAATAATTGGCCTACAACTGGCAAAGCAACTGGAAGTTGACTATCTGGAGGCTTACGGTGATTCCAAGCTAATAGTTAGTCAGGTTCGAGGAGATTACGAAGTTCGTCACGAAAATCTCATCCCCTACCACCGAACAACAATCAAGATGGCATCTACTTTCTCTAGATTCTTCATCGAGCACGTGCCTCGACTACAGAATATAGAAGCAGATATTCTAGCCGATCTTGCTGCTTCCTTGACCGTTCCTACCAATACTCAACAGTCGATCACAGTGTCTGGTCGAAAATTATTCTGTGTAAAAGATGCCTTGCATATTCATCACAGTTACGCAGCAGAAACAAACGTCGACGCTAAAGACTAGAGATTTTTCTTTATAGACTGCGCTGTCTATAGAATCCTCCCCGAGGACCCGAAGGAAGCAGTATCCATCCAAAGGCGATCCCTCAGATTTTACTACGACACAGCTACCAAGATGCTGTACCGACGCTCTTATGACGAGCTACTGTTACGATGCTTATCAGACACCGAAGCCAAGCATGCACTCCGGGAGGCTCACGATAGAGTTTGTGGTGCACATCAACCATGCCCCAAATTACAAGATCGCCTCAAACAAATGGATTATTACTGGCCTACAATGATAGCGGATGCTGTTGAATATGCAAAGAAGTATAGAGCTTGCTAGTTCCACGCTAATTTCGTTCACCAACCTTCGGAGTTTCTATACCCGACGGCAGCATCTTGGCCATTTGAAGCCTGGGGCATGGACGTGAAAGGACCAATCAGCCCGCCATCCTCTAAAGGACATCGGTTCATCCTAGTTATAACCGATTACTTCTCTAAATAGGTGGAAGCTATATCGCCCACTGAAGTGAAGACATCAAACGTGGTCAGTTTTATCAAACATCATGTCATTTACCGCTTCGACCTACCTCGCAGGATCATCCATGATAATGGTCCACAGTTTGCAAGCCATGCATTCTATCGGTTCTGTGATAAGAATCGAATCCAGAACATAGCCTCTACTGCCTAAAATCCAGCGACTAATGGGCTAGCAGAAGCCTTCAACAAAACTATTATAAAACTTCTTAAGAAATTCGTGTCTTCAAACAAGCACAATTGGAACGAGAAGCTCGGTGAATGTCTATGGGCATATCGCACAACGGTCCGGACTCTAACAGACAGTACGCCATTCTCTCTGGTTTATGGTAGCGAAGTAGTTCTTCCCCTAGAAATCTAGATTCCTTCTCTCCGAGTAGCCCTAGCCAGCGAGCTAACTACTGAAGAGAGCTACCGTCTGCGACTCCAAGAGCTCGAAGCGCTAGACGAAAAATGCCTATTAGCTCAACAGCGTATTGAGCTATACCAAGCACGCCTTTCCAGAGCTTTCAACAAAAAGGTGAAGGAAAGGATCTTCCAAGTCGGCGATCTGGTCCTAGCAGTAAGAAGACCGATGGTTATGACACACAAGACAAAAAGAAAATTCCAGCCTAAATTGGAAGGTCCCTTCGTCATTGAATCGTTGTATTCTAACGGTGCGTACCGGCTGACCAAGCCTGACGGTGACTTGCTCATGATGCCTATCAACGACAAGTTCGTGAAGAGATACTATATGTAACCTCTTTTACATAATGTTCACATATATTCAGTCATATAAATGTACAGTGCGATGTTTATATGATTCATAAAAAAAACTATCTAACTATTATCCGTATTTCAAGAGTCTTGAATACGCCCTGGATAATAGGTCCACTAAATATTTCCCCACTGGAATCATTTTCGTTTTTTTGACTCCGTCGAAACTCGGTTTGACGAAAACAAATCACGTCCCTACTACCTCGGAATTGTTTTCTGATAATAATTTTCCCAGCGGAATGATCAGATGTTTTGCCATGTCCACATAACCTCTGTGCAAAGCAATCATCAAAGATAGTCATGTCCACACTACCTCTGAACTATCTACTCCTCCCTAATGCTATATATCTTTCTACGTCCATATTACCTCTAGTCAGATATAGAACATCCTCTGCTATTATGTCCATATTACCTCTACTAGCAGCTTCATTCAACTTATTATCTATATTCGAATCATTCGAATATAAAACGGATAATAGGTCCACGCAAAATTTCTCCAGCGGAATACCCATCAGAAATGTCCTTGCTACGTCTACATTACCTCTAGCATCGATATTTCACAAAATCACATTCACTTCTGAAAAGATTCTTTATTCAGTACTTAAACGTCTATCGGAAGACAAAAAAAGGGTATAAGAGCCGTGACGCCCAAAAAAAAGAAGAAGGAGAGAGGGTGGTCCCCCAGCGAGATACCCTTTACACAAATGCGGTATTTGGCTCTCTAAATATAAGCACCACATATATCACAAGCAAAGAGTGGAGCGAATGTAATCTGTTTATTCAAAATCAGTTACATTCACAGGACTACATCTCGTGAGCAAAACAAAAGTTCTTCATCTCTTTCGCTCAGGAAAAAAGTAGAGGATTACATCCGATGCCCGGAAGAAGTGAAACATAAAGCTAAAAATAGACAGAAAGACCAAATACAGACATTTATGGAAACCCGCGGTTCCTAGCTGTGGCGAGGCATATACAATTCCCTCAACTATTTTGTATATGAGGGATCCATTTGATCAAAGCCCTCAGCTGGAGCTGGAAAGTCAGAGCCCCCAGTCCTACTACTCTCAGGATGGTGCTCCTCCTTTACAGCAACTTCACTCTTGGGAGTAATTCCTTTCCCGATGGGTGCCGGCTCTTCTCCTTCCTTAATTTTTGGCACCACCTCCTTCTTGACAAATGTCGACTCTTATTTTATGAAAAGAGGAAGCATATCCACCTTCATCATAGTCTCAGCCTTCGACATGGATGCTGCAAGAGCCACAGGCAGAATGACAGTCAGACTTAGAAAAATTATAAGAAAAACTAAGTTTTAAAGGATTTTTATGCGCCCAAACGGCCATGCGTCCAAAGGATATGCGCCCAAAACACACTACTAAAATACCCCACTTTACCGACGGACATTTAGCGACGGACGGATTCCGTCGCTAATAGCGACCAATTTCCGACATCTTAGCGACGGATTAGCGACAGACAACACAACATAATTTTTTTCAATTTTAAATATAAAAATTTGTCGGGTTTCCGTCGCTAAGTCGACGAACATTAGCGACGGATTATTTTTCGTCGCTTATCCGTCGCAAATATTGGCGGCAAAATCTTTATAACATTGGCGGGAACTTTGGCGACTACCTAGCGACGGATATAGCCGTCGGAAAATACCTTTTAATTGGCGACGGTTTAGCGACTACTTTATTCCGTCGCTATTCCGTCGCTAGATTCTGTGCCCTAACTTAAATTGAACCGACGGGGGGGAATTTTTCATTCCCCCCAAAACTCTCTCTCTCTCTCGCGGCTCTCCCTCTCTCGCGCGCGGCTCTCTCTCTCTCTCTCTCGCGGCTCTCTCTCTCTCTACCAGGTCTCTCTCTCTCTCTCTCTCTCTCTCTCATTTTCTCTATTTTTGTGTTTTGGGGCCGGAGGGGGGGGAGTAGGGGGGGGTCGGCTTCGCGGGGGGTGGAGAGGGCGGGGGGGGGGGGTGAATGGGGTCAGGGGGTCGGGGGGGTGTGGGGAATGGGGGCAGGGGGTGGGGGGGTGGGGAATGAGGGTCGGGGGGTCGGGGGGGTGGGGAATGGGGGCAGGGGGGTCGGGGGGTGGGGGGTGGAGAGGGCAGGGGGGTCGGGGGGGGTGTTGAATGGGGGCAGGGGGGTCGGGGGGTGGCGGGTGGAGTGGGCAGGGGGGTCGGGGGGGGGGGGGTGTTGAATTTCCTTCCTGTCACACCAACTGGAACCAAACCTGAGATATTCTCACTGTCATTGATTTCAAATTCCTGAACACATGTACACAACACAAAATCTGATATTTCATCCTAACCTACTACACTCTCCTGCCACCTTTGTACACAACACAAGCATGTTGGACTTGAATGTATAACATATCCAAGTAGTTAATGCATCATGATACTTTATGTCCTAACCATTGATGAACATATGCAAGTTAAATAATGATGAAATGCATGGTTATATGAATATATGTAATGTAGGAATACACGTTGGTAATGTAGAATATTGACATGTATGTATAATGTATCTAATTGATTTTTAACCCATGTCTATACATATATATGTGTAGGCAAGCATGAGATTATGAAATATAGGCCATGTATATATATGCTAGTATATAGGAATGCATGTAGGTAGGCAATGATATAAAATATAATGTAGTGTACAATGCATGTGATAGTGTAAGTTAATGAGTGGTATATATATGCAAGTTATAAATGCAATGTTGGATAATATGAGAATGTAATGTCAACATGTATATATATGTAATATGTGTTCTCTATGGCTTGTGATGGTGTGTGTGATTGCTAGACTAGGCTTGGTTAGGCCTACTGAGACTTATTAGACCTACTGCTACTTTGTATTGCTTTCACAATGTCACGTACCCTGCACTAAACATCCGATACTTCGATCCGATACCGCCGATACTACCGATATCGCCGATACCAATACTACCGATATCGCCGATACTACCGATACCGCCGATACTACCGATACCGCCGATACTACCGATATCGCGCGCCGATACTACCGATACTACCGATATCGCCGATACTACCGATACCGCCGATACTACCGATTCCGATACCGATACTTTGAACCTTGATTTAAATACATGTTAGTATAGTGTCTTCACATATATGTTAAGAGTATATACATGATTAGCAAGGTAACTAGATACAAGTTATGATACAATGTAAATGCAAGTATACATGTTAGCTAGATAGCTTAGACTTATATTGCAATCTCCTATTCACACGAGTATTGATATCGCCGATACCAATACTCGTAGGAATAGTCCGATACCGATATAGTGGCGAATCATATCTTATCGAGGAGGTGTCAAATTTCTGCTCCATTTATTTCGATACTCATGTCGAGACAAATCGAAATAGACCTCAAAGGAATGAAGAAGACGTTGAGGATGGAGGTATATTCAATTTAAGGGGCAAGCCTATTGGGGCTAGTAAGAAACGGTGGTTGACCGACGATGAGTATGATACCGCTCACCGATATGTCTTGTTAAATTGTGACATACAAGAAGTGAGAGATTTGGAGAAGTAAGTGACTACGCCTCGTTATAATCTCTAATTTGGTGAATTAAGTGACTACACTTATTTTTATTCTCTCTAACAGTGTATTTAGAGGTGAAGTCAAAATGAGGACACCATATATTACAGATGAGGGACTTCAAAGAGAGGTTGATTGTACCTTTCCGTCCTGGTTTCGTAAATACGTAAGTAACTGAGATAATATGTTATGCGGCTACCATTAAAATATATGCAGCTAAAATATTTAAATTATCAATACATGTTTACAGGTTTTATTGCCTGAAACAACACTCATAAATGAGAGCATTCGTTATTTGGCATTGGGACCGAAGAAGCATGCAAAGACTTTGTCAGGCTATGTCGTTAATGGCTTCAAGTTTAAGTCAACTCAGCATGCTATAAATGCCGAATTTCTCAATGACGGCTTCGATACCAAGAATTCTGGTGTTTGCATAAGAGGCACCATCTATGACGACGAGCCGGACTTTGACTATTATGGAGTGCTTCGGAAGATTGTAGATTTACAATATAGTGGCCCATGTGATATGCATATTGTGATGTTCAAATGTGAGTGGTTCGATACGAGACCAAATATCGGTTGGAGAATCGATAAACAATTTGGATTCGTCGATATAAATCATCGCAGGAGGTATAGAGGGTCCGACACGTTTGCGATAGCAAGTCAGGCTGTTCAAGTCTACTATACAAGCTACCCAAGGCGTCGTAGAGATCGATTTGACTGGTGGGCAGTATGCAAGATTAAATCTAGAAATACATTTAACGTTGGAGACCCAGCATACCAAGAGGACCAGATCGAGAAGCCCCAATACATGGGACAACAGTCGGATACCATGGACGTGGAAGATGTTGATATACCTCATGCTGAGGAAAATAGAGGGGAGGAAGAGGTTGATATACAAGACTTAGCTGTCAACCAGGGGAGAAAGAGGCGTCTTGTCCCAAGTATTGAGCCTGAAGAAGAAGAAGAAGAAGAAGAAGAAGAAGAAGAAGAAGAAGAGGATGAGGATGAGGATGAGGATGATGATACAGATGAAGTCGACGATGAGGATGATGAAATAGATGAAGTCGACGATGAGAATGAGGATGAGAACAATGACGATGACGATGAGGACGAGGACGATAACGATGATTAGATTAAATATCGGTATATATTAGAAGCACTTACAACTAACTTAGTGAATTCAGTTTAGACGGACACATTCTTATTTCAGTTTATGTTTTTGTCGTTCGATCATCTACTTATTGTATGATTTTCTTTTTACAGATGGCACTCTTAGTTCTCATTGTCTTGACGGCACTCGCCGCCCTGCTGCTGGTATATATATTTTAGTTCAGTTTTATATTCATTTATACTTCTATATTGTTAATTATATTTATGTGTTCTATTTACAGGTCATGGTCACTACCACTCGTGCTGCTGGTAGCCGTGGTGGTGCTGGTGGTGGCGGTACTGGCCGTGGTGGGCGTGGTGGTAGCGGTGGCCGTGGACGTGATGGTAGCGGCCGTGGACGTGATGGTAGCGGTCGTGGTGGTAGCGGTCGTGGTCGCCTTCCACATACCCCGGATATAGAGTCCTCCGATCCCGACCTGGAGAGCCCGGCCACAGACTCTTCCCGCCGTCGATCTATCTCTGCGACCCATCCTTCATCTTCATCGAGGCCTGAGACTCCATCCGCTAGCGGATCCGTTCCGCCCCCGGATGCACCAGCGGGTACACCATCAGTTACTGCAGGGTGGGCTCCGGAGTACCCCCGGATTCAGCTTCATCCTGCTACCGGTGAGTACATCCGCGGACCCGCGGATCCTCCGACGCCTCCAGAGAGGCCGATAGGCGAGAACCGACGAGAGCTATGGCCCGCGGGTGATACGTAAGTAAATTTAAGTTAATTTATTAAATTTGTTTCATTTATTCAAGTTAATAATCCAGTCTTTGCTTCTTTGTAGGTTTTTCCTGTATGATGCTGCCCGGATACTCGGGCAAATTATCCGAGAAAACTACCATGGCCCCTACCTCAATTTTTCTGAGGTGCCTCAGAACATGCAGTACGTCTGGCTCGAGGAGATGAAGGTATATATATCTTTTGGTTAATTATTAATTATTCTTTAATCCACTAATTTTTTAATTACGTGATAATTTAATTTGTATGTTAGACGACGTTCTGGTGGCCCCCCCATCGCGATGAGTTGATTCGCAAGGCCTACAAAGCCGCCGCCGGAAAGAAGATACGGGATGCGGTGTACGACGTTCGTACGGCGCATTCGAGGAAGAAGTGGCTCCGGGAGGAGTACTACGAGCAGATGTTGGATAAGATGAATACTGCTCAGTACAGGGAGAAATCAGAGAAAGCGAAGGCGAGCAGACAGGCCGCTGGTCTGCATACGGGAGGTTCAAAGCCCCACGCAGCGACGCGTGCAGATTTGGTGAGATACCGCAAATTCATTTTACTATTAAATTCGGTACTATTAATATACGTAGTTAATTAAATTCGACGTATATTTCGTATGCAGGCAAAACGGGCGGTAAAGGAGGGGAGAGAGCCGGAGTCGGTCACCGCCTACGATGTATTCCTGCATACACACAAGAGGCGGGCAGACGGGAGCTTCGTCGACGCGAGGGCCCAGGCGACTGATGTAAGTAATTACGTTTATGAAATTTATATTAGAAATATAATTATTGTTAACTTAATTAGGTGAACGTAGGATTCAAATTATAACTTAGGGAAACATAGGATTTAGATTATAATTTAGGAAAACTTATAGTATAAACACATTCATTGGATAGGCTGCATATCGTGAGGCCCTTAGTCAGATTGAGCCCCCTGCCGAGGTTGTCGGCGAAACGACGCCCACCCAGACGCCCTCTTCTATGGCCGCTCGCTACGACGACGTGTTCGTAGAGTCTGTCGGCGGCTTTAATAAAGGGCGCGTCTACGGCGTAGGTTCCCTGGCGGCATCGTTGCAGGGCGCGACTCCGAGATATCCACCGCCCCCGCCTCCTCCCGCGCCCCCGTCGGACGATATGAGAAAGCAGCTTGCGACTCTCACCTCCGATATGTCGGAAATGCGGAGTCTAATGTCGGATGTGCTGGAGCGCCTTCCGCGTCCTTCTGCTCCCGGTCCAGATCCGTCTGCTTCCGGTACGTCTACTGCGGTTGCCGGTCCTTCCGACCCTGGACGTTATTCATTTGACCGTAATGCCGAGGTCCGCCTGGTACCGGATACTGCGCTCATTGGGCTCATGGACATGATGTCGGCAGAGCAGCTCCGCACGCTTCCAGAGCATGTGTTGTCCCAGGTGCCGGCGTACATGGTGGAAGAGTACATCCGCAGAGCCGAGGCGGCACCGAGACGACCACGCGATCCATCTCCGGGAAAATGATATTTGTACTGTTTTTTGATATTATGAATTTGGATATTTGGATATTATGAATTTGGATATTTGGATATTTGTTATTGGATATTTGATATTGGATATCATGAATTTGGATATTTGTTGATCATGTAATGTTTGGATGGATATTTGGATATTTGTTGATCGTACATGGATGTTTGGATATTGGATATTATGAATGTGTAATATTTACGAAAAGGAAATAGAATGTTTCTGTAATTTTTTTTAATTGATGTTACATTTAGCGACGGACTAGCGACTAACTAGCGACGGATTATATAAATATTTGCAGTTACCGACGGAAGAGCGACGGAATATCCGTCGCTAACTGGGTGATATAAAATATTTTGCAGTTACCGACGGAAGAGCGACGGAATATCCGTCGCTAACTGGGTGATATAAAATATTTTGCAGTTACCGACGGAAGAGCGACTACCTAGCGACGGCGAATCCGTCGACATGGTTCTGGAAATATGGTAGGTTTCCAGAGACTTAGCGACGGATAGTTGGTCGCTAATCCGTCGCTAATCGGTCGAGGATGACGACGGACTAGCGACGGATGAGCGACCAATTATCCGTCGACATGGTTCTGGAAATATGGAAGCTTTCCAGAACCAGGCCGACGACCTACCCGTCGCTAATACGTCGCTATAACGTCGAGGTTAACGACGGAATGGCGACGGAATAGCGACTGATTTTGCGTATCAGGAACCTCTCTGATACGCTTTTACCGACCTATTGACGACGGATTAGCGACGGATATTTTAATATTATATGGCATGTAAACCGACGGGAACATGTCGCTAATCCGTCGCTAAGTAGGTGAAAGACAACCGTCGCTAACCAGTCGCTAGTCCGTCGGATAATTATTTGTCCGACGGCTTAGCGACGGACATTTTTTAGCGACGACGTTTTTCCCGACGGCCATTTTCATCAAATATCCGTCGCCACTACGTCGGTAAAAAATGTTACCGACGGATAAGCGACGGATCTGGCCGTCGCTAAAGTTGGTTTTTTTGGTAGTGACAAGACTTGTAGGCGCATAAACACACGGACAACTAGTGGGCGCATAAACGTGTATAACATGGTAACACGTGGGCGCATAGCACACCTCAGTATTGGCGTATGACTTTTGTAGGCGCATAGTAATGCTCACAGAAGTATGTTGCCCTAGGCGCAAGCGCCCCAGTAGAAGAGAAGTCCGAGCGTCGCAAACTAACGCTCGAGACTTCATTTTTTGAAGCACGCCCTCACCGAAAATCGGGTCCTGGACTGCTGAGGACTCCGCCGTAAGAGAAAAGATACTCGACGTAGCCCCCTTGCCCTTCGCGGATCTCTTGGAGGCCTTGGGAGGCATGATTCTCAGAGGAAGAAGACGAAGAGTTTTCTGAAAATTTCAAGAGAAAAGGAATAATAAACTTTTCTCTCTCATCCAGGGTCTATTTATAGGCACGGGCCACTTCCTATGCGCCCACATACTCTATGTGTCTACTATGGTTTATGCGCCTACATGAAGGACCAGCTCTCTGCATACTATGCGACTGACTCTTGCTGAAATTGACGGCGTATAAAGGATGGACCGCTTCAAATTCTGTTTCGATGAATCTGTCAGTTCAGATTTCGAAGCAAATCTTAATGGTCATATCTCCCTGACAGGCTGGCCAAAATACTATGCGCCCAGGGGAAGAGCCGTGCTATGCGCCCATTGCCTCGCGAGAAGACGATCCATGCTTCTTTCAAAGTATTTCGAACTTGCTCAAGTGTCGAAAACTTTGAAGGGGGTCCTGTAGAAGCACAAAAAATTTCAGCAAACATTGCTCCATGCGCCCAAGTCAAAGCAGCTCCATGCGCCCAGTCAGTACAACTCCATGCGCCCACTAAATGAAGCTCCATGTGCCCAGTCCAAGTATAACTCCATGCGCCCAAGACTAGATCCCCCGAAAGGAGGGTACATAGCCAGAGACATGGCTATGCGCCCAAGCCTGACTCAGTCAAAGCTACGATCAAAATATGCACCGAAGCGCATGGCCACGTCAGTCTCCACGAGCAGTCGTGCACCGAAGCATGCGGCCACGTCAATACCACGACCAACCCACGATCTCGCAGCCTGTATGCGCCTACACCTATGCGCCCAAAGCAGGACCATGCGCCTACGTAAGAACCAGTGTGTCTCTTCATGTGGGCGCATAACATCATTCTAGCCCATGAACGACTATAAAAGAGGGGCTTCTTTCCTATTCAAGTGACAGAACGGAATGCATTTTCAAGAGCCAAATTGCTGCTCTTTTTGCCAGTGAGCCGGGAGTTAGCAATTTTCTTAGGTTTTCTCCCACTTTTATAATCGAAGTGTCAACAGAGTAAAGGAGCAACTGTCGCTCGATCTCCATCGTCCTATTCCCCAGAATTCTTCTTTTTGTACTCAGGAATCCTCAGCGCAGGATCTCTCAGGCGTACTCGATTTGTGGTGCCTTGCTCCAATAAAAAGAAAAGACATCATTTTCTTCTTCTTTTCTTGTGTGTGTCCACAATAGCGTGTGCTGATTTGCTTGTTTGGATGTAGCCGAGCAAATCTTGGAATTTTATCTCAGATTTAGATTCTGTGTAATCTTCGTCCGAGATTTAAAATAATCTGCATTTATTAACTAGATCAATCCCAATCCTATCTTTGAGATAGTCGGTTTAAGCAAACCGATTGGGTAGGACCATGCCGTCTGTGCTTCAGGCAAGGCTGGCTGCGCTTCTGGGGTGATGAATAGACTGTGCTTCTTGAGACGACGGAACCTCTGTGCTTTAGGGAGACAAGTGTACTATATTTCGAAGACAACGGGGCCTCTGTGCTTTTAGGGGCAACGAGTAGGCTATGTGTCGGGCAAAGTCTCTGTGCTTTAGGGCGACGAGTAGGCTATGCCTTCAGATAGACCATTTTACTGTGCTTTAGAATAGCAGTCGGGCTTGTATTGGAGGCAAACGGTGTCTCCCAAGTCTCTGACGAAAGGTAGTTAAGCTTATAGGTTAGAGCAGAGTACTGCATCATTGGAGTTAAGGTGGTGTGAAAACATCCCCAGTCTGCGCCTAAGGTTGGCACAGGAATGTAGCTGCGCCTCTGGATTGGAGGCCTTAGCTTTAAAGTCTTCTTTTAAAGAGCGATGAATGACCGCTCCTTAATGAACGACTCCCTCTTAATTGCCACCGTTACTTGGGGAATTTTAAGGGGTCCTGGGATCGTCTAGGACTTAGTCGAATTAACTTTATTTATTGATGTTAATAATGTTGAGTCCTAGGTTCATCCCATAATGTGGAAATTTTGACCGTCGGCCATGTGGCCTGTATTTTGGACCACTCCTGCCCTATATAAAGGGGGAGTTTCTTCTGAAGAGTCACATCTTCTTCCTGGCACCCTTCACCACCATGCTGGATCCAAACTTAGCTTCGATCGGCGGTTGGCCTTGCATAAGTCAGATTTTAGTTGAGGATTCTTTCGTTCAAAGGGGCTATGCCTTTGTAGAAGAACTGTTGATGAGTCTTGGAACATGCTGGAATGCTTCTCATAAGGAGTTCGAACCTGGGCGATGCCTTGGAGGTCTTCGAGGTCCTGACGACGGGGTCAGGATTGGTTGCTCATCCGATGAGCAACCGACCGTACTCTGCCCTACTCATTGAGCACTGCGGGGCTTTACCTTGCTATGGTCTAGGTCTTCCACTGCTTCTGTACAAATTAGAGTCCGAACTTCTTTCAGCGGCGAGATAATTTGCTCTAATGATGTTATGAGTCAGCGGAAAGAAGACTTTAATGGAGATTATATACATTTCCTCTGTTCTTTTTACCCATGATGATCAAACTATGGAGGCTTCCCGGTGAAAATGAACCTTCTTGTGGATCTATAGGAGTTTCTATTCTCACTTACGTAGCAAAGACTTTGCAATTGATCCCTGTAATTATGATTCAGGGAGTTTCTCTCTTATTAATTACGAAAAGTCTGTGATAGACCCTTGTAGCCATGATTAATAAAATAAATCTTTTTTGAACTTTATTTTGAGAATGTCTCTGTCTTTGGCTGGTCTATGTGTCTGATCACCTGCGCCTGTGTGAAGCTAGGGGGAGTAATAAGAGTACCCGCCTGCGCCTGTGGATGCTACATTTTTCATGCTTCTACAAGACCCCCTTCAAAGTATTCTGAACTCGAGTCAAGCTCGGGATACTTTGAACAGAAGCATGACATGTGTTCCTTTGTAGGTGTACTGCACATCAAATCTGTTGCCAAGGTGGCATCATGCCTAGGCTCTGGTATTAAATGCATTGAGCCGTCTCCTCCTTAAGCATGATCATGACTCCTCGTTTCTAGTGAATCATTTATCATGACCCTTTTTTAAACCCATGACATCCGAAGCATTTTGTCTTCTCTTGTCGATGTGAATGTTCCGATAAATTGGAATATTTAGGGAATGAGAAATCTTTCTGTCTTTACCTACTCCTAAGAAGTTTGTGTCAGAGTTCCTTCTTTTGAACCCTAGCTTTTCCCGCCATGACCCCAAAGAAATCAAGTACTCTAAAAATGCCCGTGGCTGATTCCAAGAAAACTTATGGTGAGGCGATCAGTCCTCATCGGTCTGCAATACCTGAAAGGGCTAATCCTCAAATGGCCGTAGCACCGACGAGGCCGCCTGGGGCCTCCATCGTAGGAAGAGCTGGAGAAGGGGAGACGAGCAGTCGTCAGGTCCAAGACAAATAGTTGGCCTCTGAGGCCGTCGTCGTCGAACGACCTCCCATCGAAGAGGAAGTACGGCCTCCTATTGTCTGTAAGCACCTAATCCCAATTCTTGATTTACTGTTACATGTGGATGGCTTCCTTTCGGCCATGCCATTCGAAACGAAGTTGATGTTCTTGACTTTTTTGACGTTATTTTGAAAACTCGCCTACATAGCATTGGCTTCATCACTTGAATGTTTAGCCAGCGTGTGGCCCTCAATTCTTGTTTTTCTGACATCCATTATGTAGTTCCTGTGTCTCCATCTCTTTTTGAGGACATCCTCATGGCCCTCGTCGTCGGCATCGAAGGCAACGGTGCTAGGGAGGTATTTTCCAAGTCTACTGTGCAGTCACTCGCCTCAGATCAACCAAGGGCTCGTATGGTCAAAATTCGGGAGCAGAGGCTCACCTATTTTCGTCGCATGATGGACCAAGGCCGTTTGTTAGGTCCTCGTGATGCTGCCGAGATGTTGAAGCCTCGCTTCCTCTTTGGTGACGAGTTGGTGCTACAGGACGCGTCGGTCTTGGAAATAATCGAAAATTGGAATTTCGAGAACGGCGGTGGCACTCCTTTGTTCGTGTCTTCTGTCTCTCATCATCTTCCGCTTTCTGCCTTGTTATGCCTGTCTGAAGCGCGTATCATGCATTGGGATTTGACCCCAGAGTGTAAGGACCTATTGATCAGTCGCATCGAGGAGAAGGTATGCTTCGACCCGAAGGATTGTTTTTAGGCCGTACTCGAGGGTCCGTCCACTACGCTGCGTGTCCTGCTTCTTGGTTATGTATCTGATGTGTTCGCGGCTGATGCGCATCCCCATCGTACCTTTTTTTTCACTAACAGACTATTATTTGCCTGTTGTACTTACCCGAAGGGTGGCTTTCATGTCGACGGCTGGATCCATGCTGACTTGGAGTAGAAGGCATTGTCTCTTTGGGTGGTAGAAAAATTTAAGGGGGACCTGAAGAACGCGGGTATTCACCGTTGCGTTAAGGCCACCATGTACGGGATCGCTGTCAACCGTGCTCTTTTTCTTGCCCTGCTGGAAATGTTCAACTATCACACAGGGACATTTTTTACCCCTTATAAAAAATTAGGTCTGGCTCTTCACAAGATGCGTGCCATCTCAAAGTTACCTTAGGGGAGTCAGCCTTATGAGGAGTATACTACCTGTAAGGGAAGTTTCTTGCCATGGAGACTAAGTATCCTGCCATGATGGCTATATATAAGGAGCTGTTCTGCCACTACCAAGTGTGCAGACACCAGGACAAGGTGCAGGACCCACCTCATATCCAGGCTTGGATTAACTATATTTTATCCGGCTTCCGTCGATGTCGGAACTGCCTTACTATACCGCGCGCCCAGCGTATACTGCTAACGAGGTGGATGACGTGATGAGTGTCGCTGGGGTATCGGCTCCGTCCATGGATAATGAGGGTAATCCCACTTTCGACATTCACAGCTTCTTCAGCCAGAATTTGGTCCCAGTGAGCCCCAAAGCGGCCTTGGCAGCCTTCTTGATGGTGTTGCTGCGGAAGGCCGTAATGTCGGGGGGTTCTAGGCCTGCCGGCCGGATCAGCCAGGACCTGATCTTGCCCTCCGTGAAGCTTGCTTTTGGGCAACCTTTGGCGTTGTTACCGACAATGGTGTGTAACGTCCTGCACGGCCTACGGGAGTTTTCCCAGAAAATCCTTGATTATGGTAGAAGCGATGAGGATTTTCCGTCAGTCGAGCTTCCATATCATTACCTGATGGGTTGGTTAGCTCTGCACCTCCCCAGTCTGGTAAATCCCAGCACCATCTTGGGATACGAGACGGGAGACGTGACCCTACAAAATTACGAGAACGCGGTGTGGGTTCCCCAGGACCTTCCTACTTGTCGGTAGATGCTGGGTCGATTGAAAGAGTACGCCATATATAGGGTTGAGCCCTCCTATAGTTGCTTTCATTCAGACGAGGGGTTGGTGGACGAGAACCTGACCTCAGGGGCATTCTTCTGGTTGCAATCCATTCGTCCTTCCCACCTGGTGTACCGGAATCAAAATAAGATATTCTTGGAGCCTTATTTGCCCAGTCACTTCGCTCGCAAATTTGCTACAGCCAAACGATGATCGGTAACCCGAGCGTCTGTCTTAGCTATGAACGTGGTCTTTTAGATGGTGCTCGGGGCTGGCATTATTATAATTTCGGTCGTACAGGTGCAGTCATCACCACTCCTTCGATACAGGGGGAGGCGAGCCTTCTGTACTCTGCTGCCCGGCTTTACTGCGTCTACAACACTTTTTTGTCGGAGTACGATCGTCAACGGAGTCTGATCAAGGGGATGAATTTCGAAACAACTCCCTCACCCTTTCCGTTTTTCCATGGGCCTACGCTCGTTGAGAGCGAAACCAATGATGGTTCTAGCTCGTCTAAGGAAGAGAGAGAGGAGGAGCGACTCCTCGGAGACCTGCGGGAGTGTCCAATCTTGCCTGGAGAGATCTCCCCTCATGCTAAAAGAGCCAGAATAGCTTATGCGCCCGCGAACGGTGCAGTGACTCATTACGTTGGATCCTCCTCGGGGTAAGTTCTTCTGCTCTTTGAGTTTGTAACGCCCCAGAACCAGAATACTGGAGAGCAGGGGCGTACATAGCCAGCTATGTTTATTGAAGTGCAACCCACCTCGCTATACGGTCACGGCTGTCTAGATACATGAGAGTTTAACTACAAGCCAACAGTCTCCTAGGGTCATGAACAATCCTATTGTCTCAATCTCAAGCAAGCAATAATAGCTACAATATGTCAGAGCACCAAATATATAATAGCAAGGCGTCCCATACATTACATAATGGATGATCATGAAGCTAGTCGTACAAAATGTCAAGACTAGCAAGAGTTCAGTCATACATGATCAACCCTAGGATCCGTCAATCATGTTACAGCCCGTAGGCACACAGTAAATAAGGTGCAATACGAGCTAACACGTGCTCGTCGGCTAAACGCCTCAAAAGAATAATTTTACAAATAAGTGGAAGGAGAAAAAAAAACTCACTCGTTGCCAGGGTTACGCTTGGTGGTCACCATCTGGCTGGATGACAGGTGGATCCTCTGGTGCTGCTCCGATATTTGGCCACACAAAACCAGCTGGGTCAGACCCCAGAAAGAGCAAGTGCCACAAAGGAGGCTTTACTTAGGAACTAAAACCAGCATATCACAATAGAATAATAAAGAAAATAAATAAAGAACTGATAATAATAAAGATAACAACATCAAACTGAGTACGAGGAAACCATTCAAGTAGCCAGGTCACAACCTTTAAACCAAACAAGGACCGGGGTTGTGACCCTTCACCTGAATAGAAACCTGTCTCAAATACTATTGGTACAGTGAGACAATAAACGAATAAAGGACACAGAACTGCTCCGGGAGCCAGGTTACAACCCTTAAACCAAAGGAGGACCGGGGTTGTAACCCTTCGCCTGAACAGAACTGGACCCCTGATCTTTATTGCTAAGGCCAGTATAAATAATCATGGTATTAAAGTAAGGTAAAACGTGACGAACATGACATGGGGTTGCAATAAGACAATAAACGAAGAGAGGACACAGAACTGCTCCGGGAGCCAGGTTACAACCCTTAAACCAAACAAGGACCGGGGTTGTAACCCTTCGCCTGAACAGAACTGGACCCCCGATCGTTATTGTTAATACAAGCATCAATAATCATGTCATGTCACAATCTTGCACAGGATCAAGATAAGACTAAGCTGGAATAAACTCCGTCCAATCAATCACGGCCAATCAAGAGTACGGCTTGATACTTTTAACTAACTAGGGTTATCACAGGCCTAGTTAATAGCAAGATGCAATAAGATTATCCCAACAGCCACAAGCCCTGCAGACCATCCCGGTTATCCGGGTCGAATGTTCATTTATGAAGAATGCAACAAGTAACTGTGTGTTGGAAATGTGCCCTACTCGTCGGTAGGCTACAAGTTCACTTAATGCGCCCAGATAACGGGATTGCCTGTAGCTGGGAATCTCTTCATGACTACTGGATTATTCTAGTTATTAGCCTTAGTTGAATTCAGTAGGTACCCCTGACCGTTGTATTCAGGGGTCCCTGTCCTAGACATGATGTAAAACAGTACCAGTTTATTTGTACAAACATAATCGCCCAGGTGTCCAGATCTTTTATACTTGTCATGTCAGGCTAGCTGTCGTAACAACATGTTGTGATATATCATATCAGTTTACTTGTCAAGAGTGCGCCATAGCGGGCCACTATCGTGTTCATGGAACATATCATAACTACATGACATAAGCATAAATAAGACATTTTAATTAATAATAATAATAATATAATAATAATAATAAGGACAAGACTTGTGGAAGGAGCCATGTGACTAAGAAGTGCAGGGCGCATGCGGCTGGAAAGGTGCGAGCTTATGCGGCTGAAGGAACGGGTCATATGCGGCTGAGCAAGGAAACAACTCATACGACAGCGGGGAAGAAGGGGCTCCTGCGGCTGAGAAGTGTTTGGGTCTCATAAGGCTGAGAAGTGTTTGGGTCTCATGAGGCAAAAGTAGCCAAGCTTATGCGGCTGGAGAACAATCAAGCCTATGCGGATGCAGGGAATCGACTTCATGCGGCTGGAACGGATGATAGCTATGCGGCTGGAAAGAAGCAGTGCCATGCGGCTGAGAATCTTGAAGTTTTATGCGGCTGGGGGTCAATTAAGCATATGCGGCAGCTCATCCGGCTCGGAACAGTCAAGCATATACGACTGGGGATATTTAAGTTCATGCGGCAGGATTATGCCAAGGCCATATGCGGTTGAAAGAGGACGGGCTATATGCGGCTGGAAGAGACCAGTTCATATGCGGCTAGATTCAAAGGGAGTCATATGCGGCTGGATTCACTTCATGCGGCTGAGAATAATTGAGTTCATGCGGTTGGGATACCAACAAGGCCCTGCGGCTATGGAGACTTGCCGCATGAAAGCCATGCGACTAAGGCTGCCATGCGGCTGAGAAACTGTTCTTCTTCTCCACTGATCTGAGAAGAATAGCCATGAAGTCTATGGCTTCAAAGCTCATAAATCCTTCATCCGAAGTCGAAATTCAGACTTCCATAGGTCAAAATTGGGCAGAACAAAATTCTCTACAACATGGAACCATCAAAACTTGGAAATAACAATGTTAAGTAGATCAAAACTCAAGAAATCCAAAAATATAATAAACTTACATCTACAACAAATAAGCCATGGAATTTAGAAATGTTAAATACTAAAGTATGTTAGAATCTCATGAGGAGGAGAATGGAGCAATAAAAACTGAGTTCCTTCATGAAGCAAGCTACACTTACCTAAGCTCTCTCTCTCTCTCTCTCTCTCTCTCTCTCTCTCTCTCTCTCTTCCTGGTGGTTGAAGAAGTAATGGTGGAGAAGAAGAAGAGTAATGAAGAGAAAGAATGAGGGAATGGGTTAATAAAAGATGATGGTGGTGGTAGGTAAAGGTTCACCCCTTGGTTCATGATGAACCAAGACAACCCAAGCCTAGCCGAACCAACCCAAAATAGACCAAGCCATGTAATGCCAAGATAAGCCAAGCAGGAACTCATGCAATACTAGATAAAATACATACACGTATTTCAAAATACGTAATACAAATTATAGGCATTACAACTCTACCCACCTTAAAAGAATTCCGTCTTCAGAATTTAACTAAGAGGCTAGAGGGACAAGAACAAGCTATACTATTCACAGACAAGCTATACTAATCAAGCAATCAAGTAATTATTCATGCAAGCAAGGAATTAAAGCCTAACGCATAAGAAAGATATTATACCCCATGAGTCAAACAGGTCGGGATATCGCGATCAGATATCATCCTCATGCTCCCACGTTGACTCACCAAAAGAGTGATGACCCCAATCAACTCGGACTAACTTGATAGTCTTGTTCTTGAGTGTCTCCTCTCTTCGGTCCAATATAGACACGGGCCTCTCCTCATACGAAAGGTTGGTACCAACAACCAATTCTGAATGATCCAGGATGTGGCTCGGGTCCGGGATATACCGTCGCAGTTGGGATACATGGAATACGTCATATACCTCACGCAACGACGGTGGAAGAGCGAGACGATAGGACACATCGCCTACTCGCTCGAGAATGTCGAACGGTCCTATATACCTTGGACTAAGCTTTCCCCGTACGCCGAAACAAATGACGCCACGGTTAGGCGAAATCCTCAGAAATATATGGCCACCGACCGAGAATTCAAGGGGTCGCCGATAAGAATCGGCCCAATGACGCTGGCGATCTTGGGCAACTCGAAGATGGTCTCTGACTCTCCTGACCACCGGCCAGAGCAATTATTTCTGGACCAAGCATCTGCCTCTCTCCTACATCATCCCAGGCTAGCGGGGATCTGCACTTCCTACCATACAGTACCTCGAACGGTGCATCTGGATGCTGGCCTGGAAACTATTGTTGTACGAGAACTCTACCAGGTGCAGATGATCTTCCTACGAACCACCGAAGTCGAGCGTACCATATCGCAACATATCTTCAAGGGTCTGGATCGTGCATTCCGACTGACCATCTGTCTGCGGATGATAAGCTGAGCTGAACTGAAGGCGAGTTCCCAAACCCTCTTGCAGGCTACGCCAAAAGTGCGACATAAATCTGGAATCTCTGTCCGAGGTGATACTGACTGGTACTCCGTAAAATCTGACTATCTGTCTGAGGTACATCTCTGCTAGATGAGCCGTCGACTGACCAATTCTGAATGGGAGAAAGTGAGCCACTTTCGTGAGTCTGTCTATGACAACACAAATAGCGTCTCTGTCAGCCGGGGATCTAGGCAATCCAGTCATGAAATCCATGGTTATATGCTTCCATTTCCACTCTGGAATCGACAAGGGCTGAAGAAGTCCAGCTGGCCTCTGATGTTTAGCTTTAACTTGTTGGCAAACCAAACATCGAAAGACAAACCGGGCTATCTCCCTCTTCATGCCATTCCACCAGAAGTGCTGCCGGATATTACGATACATCTTCGTACTGCCGGGATGAATGAAATACTGTAAAATGTGAGCCTCTGTCATGATCTCTTGTCTGATATCTCTACTGGGTACACAAAGACGCTTTCCATGTCGAAGTATACCGTCTTCATGGATACATAACTCTGGTCTTCGTCCTGCTTCACACTCTATTTTGAGTGCTGAAGCTTAGAATCTGCTGACTGCGCCATCCGGATCCTCTCGACTATAGTGGACTTGAACTTGCATGCTGGCCATCAATGCCACACTGGAAGGGAGAACAACTTCTATACCCATATTCTGAAGATCGGCTAACAGCTCTGGTTGTACTGTT
This sequence comes from Iris pallida, assembly GCA_029216955.1. Classification (NCBI taxonomy): domain Eukaryota; kingdom Viridiplantae; phylum Streptophyta; class Magnoliopsida; order Asparagales; family Iridaceae; genus Iris; species Iris pallida. Next base: position 900,890 of record JANAVB010000200.1, on the reverse strand, counting down.
AGGAAATAAACTTCGGCTCTCCTGCTCAATGCATCTGCAACGACGTTGGCCTTCCCGGAATGATACTGTAGGTTGACGTCATAATCCACAAGTAGCTCTAGCCACCTCCTCTGACGCATGTTAAGATCCTTCTGGGTAAAAACATACTTCAGGCTCTTATGGTCGGTGAAAATCTCTACCCTGTCTCCATACAAGTAGTTTCTCCAAAGCTTAAGTGCGAACACTACTGTTGCCAGCTCCAAGTCGTGGGTTGGGTAATTCCTCTCAAGATCACGAAGTTGTCGTGACGCATAAGCTATTACCTTCCCATGCTGCATCAAAACACATCCTAAACCTCTGCCTGAAGCGTCACAGTACACTAAAAATCCTCTGGTCCCATCTGGAAGAGTGAGAATGGGTGCTGTCATCAAGCCTCGCTTCAACTTCTTAAAATAATCCTGACAGTCTGCTGTCCAAGTAAACTGTACATCCTTGCAGGTCAACTGGGTCAATGGCACAAAAATTTAAGCAAAGTCCGAAACAAATTGCCGGTAGTAGCCGGCCAATCCAAGAAAACTGCGAACTTCTGCGACTGTGCTGGGCACTGGCCACGACTCAAAAGCCACGATCTTCTGGGGATCCACCTCCACTCCTCCTATGGTGATGATATAACCCAAGTATGAAATATGATCGAGCCAGAACTCGCATTTACTGAACTTGGCATATAACTGATGCCCTCTAAGAATCTGAAGAACAACTCTGAGATGCTGCTCATGCTCTGCTTCACTCTTACTATAGACTAGAATGTCTTCTAGGAACACAATCACGAACTAATCCAAGTAAGGCATAAAGATACGATTCATGAGGTCCATAAATACTGCCGGCGCATTGGTTGCTCCAAATGGCATCATAAGGAACTCCCAATGCCCATACCCAGATCTGAAAGATGTCTTCGGGATGTCCTGCTCTCTGACTCTGATCTGATGATATCCAGAGCGCAAGTCGATCTTCGAAAACACTGCTGCCCCTTGGAGTTGATCAAATAAGTCATCTATCCTCGGGAGAGGGTATCTGTTCTTGATTGTCACTGAGTTCAAGGTACGATAATCTACACATAACCTGGATGTACCATCCTTCTTTTTCACAAGAAGCATCGGGGCTCCCCAAGGCGATCCACTAGCACGAATGAATCCCTTGGTTCTAAGTTCTTCAATCATCTTATACAATATCTCTAGCTCTGACGGCGCCATCCTGTAGACTCTCTCTGACACTTGGGCTGTCCCGGGAATCAAGTCGATGGTAAACTCGAACTCTCGCTCTGGCGGCATCCCTAGAAGCTTTTCTGGAAAAACATCTGGAAACTCTTCAACTATTCGGGGTAACTTCATTGCTGCTACTGCCATCCGCAATACTGGAGGAGAAGGTTCAACTTTGTCTCGTGAGAAGGAAAACTCCGGCTCGTCTGGAATGCTAAAAACAACCCTGCCAATGTGGCAGTCTATCCTAGCATACTAGTCCCTCAATCAATCCATCCCTAAGACCACATCATAATCGACCATCGGGAACTCTATCAATCTAGCGAGGAATTCTCTACCGCTAACTATGATCTGACACGAGGAAAATACTCTATCTACTCCCACAAGTCCATTACCAGTAAGTATATTGAGCCTTACTGATAATGACTAGGGCTCCAGTCCTATCCGTGTCACGAATCGTGTAGACATAAATGAATGTGAGGCACCAAAATCAAATAATACTGAAGCTGAAAAGGTGTTGACGAGAATAGTACCTGCCACCACCTCACCTGGTGCTACTCCTACCTCTTCCATGGTCAAAGCCAGCACTTGACCATGCCCTCTGGGTGTGGGTCCCCTCTGCTAAAAATTTCTCTGCCTGCTCTGGATCAGGGCTTGGGCCTGAGCATACTGCTGCGGTCTCTGCTGCTGGAACGCCTGAGCCTGTGTCGACAATGGCCTCAGGAACGGGTACTGCAGCTGCTGCTGCTGGACTGGTGCTGGTCCTCTAACAGAAGGACTAGAGAAGACTGATGAACTCCACCTGTTCGGGCAGTTCCCAACCCTGTGGTCTGGGGCACCACAAACCAAGCACAAACCCTGTACTGTGCGACACTCGGATACCATATGCCCTGGCTTCCCACAGTATGAGTATCCCACTACGGAAGACTGCTTCTGCTTCTGCTGTTGAGGGTGCGTCAGGGTGGAATGCTGAACCGATGTCACTGAGGCCGCCCATCTCGGAGCTCCAATGGTCAAAGCCCTGGCTGCCAGGGCTGGTGCTGATGACTTATTCATCTGGCCATGAGAACGCTTCCGACCTCCGGTCATATCCACGATCCTCTGGGAGGTATATTCATGCCTCTGGGCTGCCCTCAATACCGCATCAAAAGTCTGATGCTCAAACTGCTCAACTTCCAACAAAATCTGCAGGTGAAGCCCCTGTTGGAATCGCTGGGCTCTATCGAACTCAGTTGCTTCCAGGGTAGGAGCAAACCTACTAAGCTTGGAGAACTCGGTCGCATATCCATCGACCGTCATGCCCATCTGCTTCAGATTGGTGAACCTCGTCTGTAGATCGTACCGAGCTACAGCATCGAAGTACTTGGTCTGGAATCTTTCCCTGAATACTGCCCAGGCAATAGGGGCCAGTAATCCAACAGCCTGTGCCGTCCACCAGCTGCGGGCAAGATCCAATAACTGCAGGCACACCACGACCACTTTCTCGTTCTCTGGAGTCCTGGCTGCTTCTAAAATCACCTCTGTGTCCTGAATCCAAGCATCAGCAGTGATAGCATCTTCACTGCCATCGAAGAAGGGAGGGTTCAAGTGCTTGAAGCTGTTGGCCGCGCTATTACCCTGATGACCTCATCTGGCCAAAGTGTCTGCCACCGCCATGTGTAAGGCATCTCCGCGATGATCCTGGGAGGCTAATAGTGACCTAATGAGACCCACCAAAGTGCCATCTTCATGCTTTGTAGGCTGGACGGGCTGAACTGGTAGCTCTTCTCCAGTAGGCATGACTCTGGAGGCCACTCCCGAATGCTGGGATTGATCTCCTGGTTACGGCTGGTCCACGGGAGGTGTCCCACCTTGCTGATCGGCAGGTCCAAGAATAATGCTGCTGAAGAAGACGACATAGGAAACAATAAGGAAGAACCAGGACAGATCAACGATACAAGCATATGATCAGGTCAAGATTTTCAGGGATTTGAAGATACGAGCAGAGATCAAGGGCGAATACTGATTGAGATATCTATTCGGTAAATCCTCACATATCTTGATTTACAAGACCTGCATGGGCCGCCACTAAAACCATGTAACGTCCCAGAACCAGAATACTGGAGAGCAGGGACGTACATAGCCAGCTACGTATATTGAAGTACAACCCACCTTGCTATACGGTCACGGCTGTCTAGATACATGAGGGTTTAACTACAAGCCAACAGTCTCCTAGGGTCAAGAACAAGCCTATTATCTCAATCTCAAGCAAGCAATAATAGTTACAAGATATCAGAGCACCAAATATATAATAACAAGGCATCCTATACATTACATAATGGATGATCATGAAGCTAGTCGTACAAAATGTCAAGACTAGCAAGAGTTCAGTCATACATGATCAACCCTAGGATCCGTCAATCATGTTACAGCCCGTAGGCAGACAGTAAATAAGGTACAATACGAGCTAACACGTGCTCGCCGGCTAAACGCCTCAAAAGAATAATTTTACAAATAAGTGGAAGGACAAAAAATAAACCCACTCGTTGCTAGGGTTACGCTTGGTGGTCACCATCTGGCTGGAAGACAGGTGGATCCTCTGGTGCTGCTCCGATATCTGGCCATACAAAACCAGCTGGGTCAGACCCCAGAAAGAGCAAGTGCCACAAAGGAGGCTTTACTTAGGAAATAAAACCAGCATATCACAATAGAATATTAAAGATAATAAATAAAGAACTGATAATAATAAAGATAACAACAGTAAACAGAGTACGAGGAAACTATTTAAGTAGTCAGGTCACAACCCTTAAACCAAACAAGGACCGGGGTTGTGACCCTTCACCTGAATAGAAACTCGTCTTAAATACTATTGGTATAGTGAGACAATAAACGAATAGAGGACACAGAACTGCTCCGGGAGCCAGTTACAACCCTTAAACCAAACAAGGACCGGAGTTGTAACCCTTCGCCTAAACAGAACTGGACCCCTGATCTTTATTGCTAAGGCCAGTATAAATAATCATGGTATTAAAGTAAGGTAAAACGTGACGAACATGGCATGGGGTTGCAATAAGATAATAAACGAAGAGAGGACACATAACTGCTCCGGGAGCCAGGTTACAACCCTTAAACCAAACAAGGACCGGGGTTGTAACCCTTCGCCTGAACAGAACTGGACCCCCGATCGTTATTGTTAAAGCAAGCATCAATAATCATGTCATGTCACAATCTTGCACAGGATCAAGATAAGACTAAGCTAGAATAAACTCCATCCAATCAATCACGGCCAATCAAGAGTACGGTTTGATACTTTTAACTAACTAGGATTATCACAGGCCTAGTTACTAGCAAGATAAAATGAGATTATCCCAACAGCCACAAGCCCTGCAGACCATCCAGGTTATCCGAGTCGAATGTCCGTTTATGAAGAATGCAACACGTAACTGTGTGCTGGAAATGTGCCCTACTCGTCGGTAGGCTACAAGTCCACTTAATGCGCCCAGATAACGGGATTGCCTGTAGCTGGGAATCTCTTCATGACTACTAGATTATTCTAGTTATTAACCTTAGTTGAATTCAGTAGGTACCCCTGACCGTGGTATTAAGGATTCCCTGTCCTAGACATGATGTAAGACAGTACCAGTTTATTTGTGTCACTACCACTTTTCTAGCTTGGAGGTATTTTGGTCATTTTTCAAATTTTTGGAATTAAATTGAATTATTATGTAATATTAGGATTTATTATAATTAATATGATTTTTGGTGATTTTTGGTGATTTTTAGGAGAATTGTTTTTGGGCCTATGGTGGACTTTGACTTGTGTTGACTAGAAGACTAACCTAGTTACTAATCTAGGTTATGGCCACTTAGCTAGGTTAAGTAACCTTGGTTTGACCTAATGTAATGAGGTTTAAGTCATTGGAACTAGGTAGGGGTGATTTGGAGTTGTGTAGGCTAATATGGCTTATGACTTGATAAGTCATGATTAAGGACTTAGGCTTAATAGCCCATAGGCCCACACCATGAACCAACCCTAACCCTAATCAGCCCATGGCAGCCACTAATGACCCATCACATCCTATTTAATGCCTCCCAAAGTTAGGGCTAGCCTCTTCCTTAGGAAATTATTGCAAGAGAAGAAAGAGGTGAGCTCCCATCTTTAGAAATTCTTAATAAATCCATTTCTCATCCTTTTTAATCCAAACAAGTTGCAATAGTTTCTAATTATTGTTTTCTTGCTGGTGGAATTATTTGTTCTCAGTTTTCCAACAATTTAGAGGGGTTTCACCATCAAGAGGAGCATCTCTCTTTAGAGTTTTCAAGGGGTTTTGACACTTTGAGGTAACTTCTTGTTCTCACCATAGAATCCTGAAATTATTGCATCAATAGGGAGCCCTAGACCTACCCAAACTATAGGAATAGGAATCCCTAGATTTTTGGGTCGTTTCGTGTCCTAACAGGACACGTATCAGTGCCTACTCTAGGTGTTTGTGTTAATTCCTCACAGGGATTTGTTGTGTTATTTTCTAAATGTTTTTGAATGGAAAGTTGCTTTTCTATGTCGCTTACACATTTCTTGTGCACTGGGGTGAATTCGTGCTTGTGTCGTGTCGCTACGACACTCGTGCACGCGCATTTGGACTCGCGCGCGCGCGGCTACAGGAGTCCCCTGCATCTCGGGCTCCTTTGTGGACACGACACGATTCGTCTTGACACGAATTTTTGGGAGAATGTTGGGGCATGTACTGACACCATGCTCCCCAAATTTCACTGGATTTTATGCTGTGGTTTGGAAGATATTCGTTGTGCACTGGGTTTTCACTGGAGCTGTGCACGAGTGTGGGTGGTCACTGATACGGGTTTGTATCTCTGGACACGACACACTAGGACACTGTGCAGGGGTATGGACACTTAGCTGGACACTAGGTGTACCTACTTCTATGAACACGAGACTTGGTTTGCACCCTGCTGTGCACACGAGCCTCGTGCACACGTGCACGAGACTGTCCTCATTGGACTGTGTCCTATTTGCTATTTTGTGTGTTTTTCTAGTTTGGACACTTTGTGTCCACTTGGGTGGACACAAATAGCTTGTATAACTTGTATGCAATGTAAATTTACATTACCAACTCTTTACTTTGTGTTAAATGGATTTTTAATAGTTATTTTGTCAATTTTCAAACTCTGAAACCTGGGTATCAGTTTTCCCTGTTTTCCAGATTTTCCAATTGATAATTGAGCATCTTTTTAACCCATTCTAATACTGTTAATAATTAGTTTAGTCCCTAATCATGAACTCTATATGTGTTATCTAACTGTGGGTTGAAAATGGGATTTATCTGGTTGTGTATTGATAAGGGTGAGGTCTGAAAACTGGGAAGTGTTGGGTTTTTGTCTAAAGATCAATTTGAAAGCTTGAGATGTTCCTGTCCTCCCTTAAACCCGAGTATATGTGAAGTCCACATGATGTTAAGATAGGAATAGCTGAGTTTTCAGCATTGTTAACTGAATGGTATTAAGTTGTGATCTGAGATTCTTCCTATTAAATGTTCACTGTTGGGTTAAAACCTGAGATTGGTCACAGGAATCAGTTTCCTACTCCTATGCTTGTGATAACCTGTATATGTGATGATTTGGGTTCCTTCCCTATTGTTTCCTGGACTGAACATCACACATTATGTCTAATTCATTCACACACACACTCTCTTATTGTTGCCTTCCTAATGTATATAGGTAATTATGTGTAATGTATAGGTTATACTATATATATATATAAGAGTCTTATATATGTGGATGTGTGAATACCATATTTTATATATAAGTATATATATGGTGTTGTATATGCATAGGGTATGAGTGCTTGAAATGTTGTGTGTAGTCTAGTATAGACTTGTTAGAGACTAGCATGTCTTGTTAGACCTAGATAGCCTAGTTTAGATCAAATTAGACTTGGTGGACCTAGTTTGACTTCTAGGGTTGACCAAAGTTGACCAAGAGTTGACTTTGGCCTAGAATGACTTAGAATCATATAGAATGCATAATAGGACTCCATTTTGATATTCTGGACTTGTTGTGACTTGTGCTGTTCTGATTAGGAGCCAGACACCACTCCTTGGACAGTACGTTTCATACCGGACACTCAGTTACAGGCGAGTACATTCTCTGATCATTTCATATCCTGCTTAGAATTATTTCCTGCAGTAGATTACTTTACTTGTACTGTCACGTTGGTCACACGGATTGGTACTATATGGATCCCTTCTTGAGATGTTATCCTTAGGGAGCATCAGGTACTACATGTTCTGTGCGTTTCACTTACATGGCGTATCACATGCTTCATTGGTTCTTTGATCACTTACGACATATACTCTTATGATCGTAGAGTCTTCCTAGAATCCTTGTCCCATTCATGGGACTATTATGTATCACCTTCGGGGTCTATCACCTTTGGGGTTCATCACCTTCGGGGTCTATCACCTTCGGGGTCTGTTACATAGCATCATATAACATAACCTGGCTGGATCCTTGTGTATTGATTGGGGTACGGGGGAGTATAAGTGGACATATGAATAATACACCAGTAGTTTCTTATCAGAATCATTCCTTAGTGTCTTATCAGAATCATCCCAGGCCATTTACATGTTCATGATTGTACTCTGACTCACTAGTCACTGCTAGTTCTCTATGTATAGTAGATATTTCTATTACAGTTCTCTCTCTGTTTACATACTGTACTTCTTCAGTACTCGTATCTTACTTTACTGCATGTCTTTATTTTCTAACCTGCTATGATCTGTTGAGATGTACTGTGCTCGCTCCTGTCCTGACTGGACCTGTTGAAAATATTACAGAGGACGAGGAGGAGGCCTGCCTGGACACCTACTACGGGGCAGCCCTAGACGACACTTGTGAGCTGGACCCTCTGGAGGATCCAGTAGTAGCTGAGGACCTTCCCCCGACTGTTTAGACTAGTCTAGATAGTTTATTATCTTTGTAGTCTGGAGACTTGTTCTAGTTAGACTTTTATGTGGAGATCAGTTCTGTATATATTCTTTTATCTGAGACTTGTACTGCTGGGATTATCTTAGACTATCGTTTATCTATTTCATTTCCTTGAGTTCTATTTCATATCGTGCTATCTCTTCCTTAGCTGTGATTGAGTTATTATTACTGTGATACCCCGTTCGGGGAATATAAACTGTTTAGATATTTACACTGTTAGATGTTGTGACCTAGGACAGCGTTCTACCGCCGATACTGCGGCGTAGGCTGGACGTATTCACGTCTCGTGTCCTTACTCTAGGGTGCGGGTCGTGACAATTTGTACAAACACAATCACCCACGGTGTCCAGATCTTTCATACTTTTCATGTCAGGCTAGCTGTCGTAACAGCATATCGAGATATGTCATGTCAGTTTACTTATCAAGAGTGTGCCACAGCGGGCCACTATCGTGTTCATGGAACATATCAGAACTACATGACATAAGCATAAATGAGACATTCTAATTAATAGTAATAATAGTAATAAGGACAAGACTTGTGGAAGGAGCCATGCGGCTGAGAAGTACAGGGCGCATGCGGCTGGAAAGGTACGAGCTTATGCGACTGAAGGAACGGGTCATATGCGGCTGAGCAAGGAAACAACTCATACGGCAGTGGAGAAGAAGGGGCTCCTGCGGCTGAAAAGTGTTTGGGTCTCATGAGGCTGAGAAGTGTTTGGGTCTCATGAGGCAAAAGGACCCAAGCTTATGCGACTGGAGAACAATCAAGCCTATGCGGCTGCAGGAAATCGACTTCATACGGCTGGGACGAATGATAGCTACGCGGCTGGAAAGAAGCAGTGCCATACGGTTGAGAATCATGAAGTTTTATGCGACTGGGGGTTAATTAAGCATATGCGGCAGCTTATACGGCTCGGAACAATCAAGCATATGCGGCTGGGGATATTTAAGTTCATGCGGCAGGATTATGCCAAGGCCATATGCGGCTGAAAGAGGACGGGATATATGCGGCTGGAAGAGACCAGTTCATATGCGGCTAGATTCAAAGGGAGTCATATGCGGTTGGATTCACTTCATTCGACTGAGAATAATTGAGTTCATGCGGTTGGAATATCAACAAGGCCCTGCGGCTATGGAGACTTGTCGTATGAAAGCCATGCGGCTAAGGCTGCCATGCGGCTGAGAAACTGTTCTTCTTCTCCACTGATCCGAGAAGAATAGCCATGAAGTCCATGGCTTCAAAGCTCATAAATCCTTCATCCGAAGTCAGAATTCAGACTTCCATAGGTCAAAATAGGGCAGAACAAAATTCTCTACAACATGAAACCATCAAAACTTGGAAATAACAATGTTAAGTAGATCAAAACTCAAGATTTCCAAAAATACAATAAACTTAGATCTACAACAAATAAGCCATGGAATTTAGAAATGCTAAATACTAAAGTATGTTAGAATCTCGTGAGGAGGAGAATAGAACAATAAAAACTGAGTTCCTTTATGAAGCAAGCTGTACTTGCCTAAGCTCTCTCTCTCTCTCTTCCTGATGGTTGACGAAGTAATGGTAGAGAAAAAGAAGAGTAATGAAGAGAGAGAATGAGGGAATGGATTAATAAAGGATGATGGTGGTGGTAGGTAAGGGTTTACCCCTTGGTTCATGATGAACCAAGACAACCCAAGCCTAGTCGAACCAACCCAAAATAGACCAAGCCATGTAATGCCAAGATAAGCCAAGCAAGGAATCATGCAATACAAGATAAAATACCTACATGCATTTCAAAATACGTAATACGAACTATAGGCATTACAGAGTTTCCCATTCTTCTGTATCTTATGATTGTGTGGTTTGAGCATGTGGGACCCTCATGGTCAGAGCAGCTCAGGGGGGTTTTCTGAAGAACCTTTGCCTTATGTGCCTCGAGATGTGGAGACAGATGAGGGGGATGCCACTGCTGTTCGCTCCGACTCGAAAGAAATTTCTCTGTATGTTCCTTTTGACTATGGGCTACAGAGGTCTTTGGACCCGCCAGCTTTGTCTTCTCTGAAGATAGGCGCAAAACCAGCTGCGGATGAGGCCGTGGTTGATATGGTACCAACCGGAGGGGAAGTATTAGGGTCTGCCCCCGTGGCAGTCAGTGTAGAAGTTGGTGATCCGACCATCTCCCAGACGATTAATGACGTGGCCATTGGAACAAGGGCCAAAGGAATTATTAAAGGACCAGTCTCGACGGTTCGGATGATTGGAGAGACAACTGTGCCTTCCGGACCATCGAGTGTCCCATCGGTGGCTCCTCCTATGTCTGCTCTGGTACAGGAGAAGAATTTGGCTGCTGTCTTCGTCCCCGAGCCTTAGGCTGCAGCTTCTCCCGGGACTCCGATGAGCCTAGCCCATGATGATTTTTATTCTGACGCTCTCTTGGAAACCATTCGTCATGTTTTATCGCATGGTCTAGAGAGCACCCTAATGTACAATCACTCACTCACGTATACCCGCCCTATAGTTGAGGGTGCACTAGTGACTCTGTACCATTATTCGGCGTGCAGGGCGAAGGCGGATGCAATAGCCAACCTAATGGACGAGGTGGATGCCATTGCCTTGGAGTTGCAAAACCTTGAGAGCGGCATCCCGACTCTGGTCACTGAGGAGTTGAAGAAGATTGCCTCTACTGTTTCCCAGTACGAGCAGCGGCGACAGGGCTTGCAGGATCGCCTCGTAGAGATTGAGGTCGAGCTTAGCCAGGTGACTAGCTCTGGCGAGGTTTGAACCCATCGTCATGTGGCTACAGAATCAGAGTGCCGAGCCCTTCGAGAGCAGATTCACAAGTTGAAAGCAAACATAGCTCTTGCTGAAGATAATATGGTGGAGTACGAGACCCAAAAGGAAGTTCTCTGCCAGTGCTCTGAGGATTTAGCACAGGAGATGAACAACATTGGCATTCGTCAGGCCAAGCTGGCTCTTGCACGCCAGACTCTGCCCACTTTTGATGACGAAGCCACCCAGCGTCAAGGGGCTGAGCGCTGGGCTCAGGTACTTGTGGATGCCCAGAAGGCCCGTTTAAAGAGTCTACTGGGGGAGCTTCGGCACCGGTCCTCCCAATTTTGATTTTTTGTCTCTTTGTGTGAGATAATCTCTTTTGTAATAGCAAATATATTTCGATCATATATGAAATTGTTTTTACTTCCCTTTCTCTGTTCATATTCATGCTTGTGAAATCTGTACAAGGATAGGAATTCCCACAAGGGAACGACTTTATTGGGGACACGGTGTTTACTCAGAGGTAATATGGACGTGGCAAACACCGAACCTTTAAGGAGACTTTTCTTACTCAGAGGTGATAAGGACATGGTAAGGATAGAATCTATGGGGGCATAGAACGACTCAGAGGTAATATGGACGAGAAGGGTTCTATAAATGACAACTATAGAGGATTGTCATGGAAAGTGTGCTTCACTCAGAGGTAATATGGACATGGCAAGCATCCTTCTGCTAGAATAACAGTTTAGAGGTAATATGGACATAGCTGTATTCTAGGGAGTTATGACAACTTAGGGGTTATTGTAATGGGGGTGACTACTCAGAGATAATATGGACATGGTAGACACAGTTATAGAAGGACACTTCAGAGGTGATATGGACATGAAATATTTTCTATGTGGTCATGATGACACAGAGTCTTCACGGGAGATGCAACTACTCAGAGGTGATATGGACATGGTAGATGCACAGCAGGATGTAAGAAAGCAATCCAGAGGTAATATGGACGTGGAGGGCTTTACTTACTAAGATTTAGTATAGGAGGGTGGAACAAGTGTTTACCAGGACCTGTGAGCATGCATGAGGGCACAAAAGCGCCTGTTGTATTGCTGATAAACATGGGTTTCGGGGAAGTTTCATCCCCTAAGTCGATCTGGACGACTTCGTCCTCGGTGGGAGGCTCTCGCTTTTCGAAACACCATTCCCACTGAGAGCCAAGGCGTTAAGATCAGGGCTCTTCTTTAAAGAAATTGAGTGCCTGGTCTTCTTCCTCTGCGGGATCGTCTGTGGAAACCATGTTGATGGATAGTACCTTCTGGAGGTCCCGGCCTATACAGGTATCAGAATACCAGGTTAAAGAGTCGGAAGAATGCGAGTGTGGTGGAGCCTCCGAGTATGAACTCTCCGAGGTGGTCATAGGAATAATATACCCCAACCCCCGGCGAATACGTTGGTACTAGTTCTAAGGCTTCCCCTTCGGAGTACGAACTCGTAAGGGAAGCCGCCGATCCTTGCCGTAGTTCAGCCCTTTATTGCTGTTCAGGTCGTATCCCATCTTCTGGATGAGATATTTGGCTTGAGTAGCATAGCGGTAGAGCTGCATCTTGCCATCGTCGGGTTTCGATTCTCCTGGGGTTGGCCGCTGCGGATGTTCCAGTCAACCGAAGACGATAGGTTGCTCATCTGGGTTTCTTGGTAGGACTAGGAAGTAGGAGCCTTTGGAGGGGACAACTCAGTTTGCAAGGTTGACGGTTGTCACTTGCATTTGTAGAGGACATAGAGCATTGTCTAAGAAGTACTTAGTGTTCCAATACGCATAGGAGTAATTCGAAGACAACTTTCTAGTAATAAAATACAAAATTTTATCCCGAGGGATTACATCATCTAAAGACTATGCTATAGTATTGGCGCAGACGTCATCTTGTAATCCCTTGTGGGCAAGAGCTGCTACAGAAGGAGATGGAGGAGATTTCACTTCATCTTGATAACCACGGGAGACACAACCAGAGTACCCTGTAATTTTGAAGCGGGTGTCGGGGCCTTTCAGGAGAGCTTTATTTGCAGGGGCTCCTGGCTTGTTGCCGTCGGAGTCGGCCGTGCTGGAGCCTTGTCCCGGAGTTTGATGATCAGGGGGATGTAGTCTTAGGTGGCTTCCCTTTCAGTCGAACCCTCATGGGTCCTTTCATGACGGCTGCAGCTTCTGCTTTGCTATCGGCATCGTGGGACTCATCGTCCCAGGGGAATAGTTTGTACAGATCGGCATCCATACATTATGCTTCGAGACCTCAGAACGGGTCGATATCAGCGAACTCTGTCTTGACGGCCACATCACTGTCCACGTACTTCATGTACTGGTGAAGGGTGGAGGGGACGATCATGTACTCATGGATCCATGGGCGCCCAAGCAACATGTTGTAGTTTATGTCTGCATCGATGACGTAAAAGGTAACCATAGTGTGAAGATCACCTATTTGGCACTTCAATCAGATCTTGCCTAGAGGCTCACTTTTTTCGCGTTGAAGCCGCTGATGGTGGTGTTCGATGCCGTGAGATGGTACATCTGGATCTCCAGAGCTTGGAGTAGACTTCGAGGGATGATGCTGAACGATGAGCCCGGGTCGATGTGAATACGATCGACCTTGATGGCACCCACGTACTCTGTGTAGTACAAGGGTCGGTTCTACCGATTGTTCTTTAGTAGCATATCGTGTTGCACGAAGATGATGTTAGGAATTGCCTCGACCATGCTATGGCAATGCGGACATGCTGTAGGGTCTTCCATGGGCTGCTTCACCAGCATGAGGTAAGCCTCTGCATTCTGCAGTGCCTCGCTCAGGGCGTCCCGAGTCGCTTTGGTGACTGGAGAAGCTCGAAGAGTAATAACCGAGTCGGCGTGTTGGCTAGCTGTGCCCGTATATCAAAGTTGTAGGGCTTGATCGGGCCTACTGCTGTCACTTCCATTTTCTGTTATATGTATTTCCAGTATACGTGTACGGAATCCTGACCCATATTTTTACTTATCTTGCCTTGTAGCTAATTTTGGTTTAATCTTACTTAGGTTCATCATAGCATATCATTGTTTGACTTGGTTCATTTTGGTTTGGCTTGGTTTATTTCCTTGGATTATCATGTTAAACCCCCTTTTTTTTCCTTTATAAACCCACCTACTTTTCTCTCTCCTCCTTTATTATCATTTACTCTTTCTGTTTTCTCCCTTTACTCTTCCAACAACCAAAGAACCCATAGGCAAGTTCAACTTGCTTCATGAGAGAACCCTATTTTTGTTGTTCCATTTCCTTCTTCACATGATTCTAAGACACTTTAGTTCTTCGCATTTTCCATTTTGGTGGTTTATTTCTTACAGATCTAGGTTTAAAGAATTTTCGGTTTTCTTGGGTTTTGATCTACCAAACTTGCTTGTTTTCAAAAACTAGTTGTTCCATATTGTAGAGAATTTCGTTCAACCCCATTTTGACCTATGAAAGTCCAAATTTGGGCATAAATTGAATGTTCTTTGGAGCATGGAAGTCATGGGTTCTATGGCCTTCTTCTCAAAATTTTGGAGAAGAAGAACAGTGCTGGCGCATAACTATACGCCCACGAGTTGTGTGGGCGCATGGGCGTTGGGCGCATAACCCCCTGGGCGCATGCCTCCTCTTGGGCACATGCGTCCCAGACTCCCTTTCTCTTGGGCGCATGCCTCCTCTTGGGGGCATGTGTCCCAGACTCCTTTTCTCTTAGGCGCATGCCACCATAGGCGCATGCTGCCCTGACCACCCCCATGCTTAAGTGCATGTTACCTTGACCATCCCCAGCTTGGGCGCATGGCTCCCTGACTTGGGCACATATGGCCGTGAGACTTGTAGTGCATTCTGACTTGCCCTTCCCCTTTGGGCGCATAGCCTTAGGACCCATGTGTGGGCGCATGCACCCCCTTGGGCACATGACATATTAATGGAATGATTGTACTTGATGGTGGCCGTTGTGGCGTACCCTTGACAAGAAATATTGACATGATAATCTGTACACAACATGATATGTGAACACGACATGATACATGAACATAAACGTGTTAATAACATAACAGTGGCCCGTCGTGGCGCACTCTAGACAAGAACATGACAGGCCAGTACATGATAGTGGCCCGTTGCGACGCACTCTTGACAAGTAAAAATGACAAGTAACCTTGAACGCCATTGCGACGGCTATCTCGACTTGCTAAGTAAATTTTCGTCTTGACACCATGGGTGCTTGCTTGAAAATTGTTTGTACAAGCTACTAGTCTAGTCTCGTCTTGCATCATGTCTAGGACATGAGTCCCTAGTTACCACGGTCAGGGATTCATACTGAATCTGACTAAGGTTAATGACTAGATTGATCAAGTAGTTCATTCTAAGGGAGATTTCCCCAGTTACAGGTGATCCCGTTATCCCGGCCACTCCTGATGGACTTGTAGCATGTCGTCGAGTAGGATACATTTCCAGTCCACTGTCATATAGAACACACTCATGAAATAAGTACAAGGCACACTGTTAAGTGTTGCACTCTAAGCCATCTAATAATTCTGGATAACTTTGGTAATCAACCTTGCCTGGATAACCTGGATAGCTGCAGGGCCTGTGACTGCTGGAACATCTCATTACATCTTGCTAGTAACTAGGCTTATGATAACCCTAGCTAGTTAAAGTATCAAGCCGTATACTTTGCTTGGCCGTGATTGATGGATATAGTCCAGTCTAGTATTGTCTACGCAATGTCAGTCTATGATTATTTCAGCACATACTTATTCATGCTTTACTCTTGTCGATAATTGGTTGGAGACTGAGCTCTGTTCAGGTGAAGGGCTACAACCTCGGTCCTTGGTTGGTTTACGGGTTGTAACTTGGCTAACGGAATGGTCCCTTCATCGTCTTATCGTTTATCATCTTGTTTTTCTCTAACTCATGTCTTTTATTATCCTTTATGTCTCATGTGCTAATATGCTGGTTTTAGTTCTTAAGTGAAGCCTCCCTTGTGGCACTTGCTCTTTCTGGGGTCTGACCCAGCTGGTTTTGTATGGCCAGATTTTGGAGTAGGACCCGAAGATCTTCCAGCCTTTTAGCCAAATGGTGAACACTAGGTGCAACCCTGGCAACGAGTGGGTTTTATTTTGCTCTCCTACTCCATTTTTAATTAATTTTTTGAGGCGTTTAGCCGCCAATCAAGTGTTAGATCGTGTTAAATTTACATTCCTGTCTGCCTAAGGGCTCTAACATGATTGATAAATCCTAGGGTTGATCATGTATGACTTAAACTCTTGCTAGTCTCTTCATTTTGTATGACTAGCTTCATGATCATCTGAATATGTAATGTATGGGATGCCTTACCTTGTATGTCTGATGATCTACCATCTTATTATACTTACTTTCTTGCTTGCTTGAGATTGAGACACTAGGCTTGTTATTGAACATAAGAGACTATTGGCTTGTAGTAAAACCCTCATATATCTAGACAGCCGTGACCGTACATCAAGGTGGGTTGCACTTCAATGTACGTAGCTGGCTATGTCTGTCCCCCGCTCTCCAGTATTCTGGTTCTGGGGTGTGACACGGTTTAAGTGGTAGCCCATGCAGTTCTTGTAAATCAAGATGTGTGAGGGTTTTACCAGATAGATGTCTCAATCAGCACTCGCCTTTGATCTCTACTCGTGTCTTCTAATCTTCCTGAAATCTTGGCCTGGTTACATGCTTATATCCTTGATCTATCATGGTCCTTCCTTATTATTCCCTATGTCGTTTCTTCAGCGGCATTGTTCCTGGTCCTACCGATCAGCAATACGGAGCACCTCCAGTGGACCAGCAGCAACCTGGAGACCAAGCCCACCACTCTGGAACGGCCTCCCGAGTCATACATTCCGGGGATCCAGAGCCCCCAGTTCAGCCTGTCCAGCCTGCAGAGCCTGATAATAGAACCCTGGTGGGACTCATCAGGGAATTGCTTGCATCTCAAGATCGCTAGGGCGATGCCCTGCACCAGACAGTACAAGATGCCATGGGCAGAGTTGGTTACCAAGGGAACAACGCGGCCAACAGCTTCAAGCGCTTGAACCCTCATTTCTTTGATGGCAGTAAAGATGCTATCGCTGCTGATGCTTGGCTTCAGGACATAGAAGTTATCCTAGAGGCAGCTTGGATTCCCGATGGAGAGAAGGTGGCCGTTGTGCGCCTGCAATTATTAGACCTAGCCCGCACCTGGTGGGCGATGTTAGCAGTTGGATTGGCGATGCCTGTCCCATGTGCGATATTCAGTAAAATCTTTTAGATCAAGTACTTCGATGATGTAGCTCGGTACGACCTACAGACGAGGTTCACCAATTTGAGGTAGATAAGCAGGACGGTCGACGGTTATGCGGCCGAGTTTTCAAGACTAAGTCGGTTTGCTCCAACCTTAGTAGCGACCGAATTGGACCGAGCCCAGCGGTTCCAGCAGGGACTCCACCTAGAGATTATTCTAGCTGTAGAGCAGTTCGAGCACCAGATATTTGATATCGTCTTGCGAGCAACGAAGAGGCATAAGTATACTTCTCAGAGGATAGAGGACCGAACTGGAGGTCGGAAGAGGTCCCATAGGCAAATGTCCCATTCATCAACTCCAGCCCCGGCAGCTAGGGCTTTGAATATAGGAACTTCGAGGCGGGCAGCCTCAGTTACGTCAGTTCACCATTCAACCCCGACGTACCCTCAACAGCAGAAGCAGAAGCAGAAGCAGTCTTCCGCAATGGGCTGCTCTTATTGTGGGAAGTCCGGTCACGTTGTTTCAGAGTGTCGCAGAGCACAGAGATTGTGCTTGGATTATGGGGCATTGGATCACATGATAGGGTCCTGTCCGCACAGGGCCAGTTCATCATCAACCCTAACCAGTCCATCGGTTAGGGGACCAGCTCCAGTTCAGTAGCAGCTCCAGTTTCCGAGGCCCTTGTCGCCTCAGGCCTAAGCTTTCCAGCAAAGGCCGTAGCAGTATGTCCAGGCCCAAGCTCAGAACCAGAACAGACAGAGAGGTTTCCAGCAGAGGGGACCAGCACCAAGTAGACAAGGTCAAGCGATGGCTTTGACCGTGGAGGAAGAATTGGCATCAGGTGAGGTGGTGGCAGGTACCATTCTCGTCAACTATTTTCCTGCATCAGTATTATTCGAATCGGGAGAATCGCATTCATTCATGTTTACACAATTCACAACACGGATAGGACTGGAGCCTGAGTCATTATCAGTAAGGCTCAATATACTTACTAGTAATGGTCTTATGGAAGTCGATAGAGTCTTTTTCTCATATAGAATCGTTGTTAGTGGTAGAGAGTTCTCCGCTAGGTTGATTGAGTTTCTGATGCCCGATTATGATGTGGTCTTAGGAATGGATTGGCTGAAGGATCAGTATGCGAGAAAAGACTGCCATCTTGGTAGGATTATTTTTGATATTCCCGGCGAGGCAGAATTTTCATTTTCTATGGGCGAAGTAGAACCTTCTCCCCCGGTCATGCGAATGGCAGTTGCAGCGGCGGTTCAGTTTCCCAGAGTAGTTAAAGAGTTTTTCGATGTGTTTCCCAAAGAGCTTCCAGGTATTCTGCCAGAGTGAGAGATAGAGTTCACAATCGACTTGATTCCCGGGATGGCACCAGCATCAGAGATAGTCTACAGAATGACACCATCAGAGTTGGAGATATTGTACAAGATGATTGAAGAACTTAGAACCAAGGGATTTATTCGTGCTAGTAGATCACCTTGGGGAGCCCCGATACTTCTTATGAAAAAGAAGGATGGTACGTCAAGATTATGTGTTGATTATCGTACCTTGAACTCTGTAACAATTAAGAACAGATACCCTCTATCATGGATAGATGATTTGTTTGATCAGCTCAGGAGAGCGACAGTATTCTCGAAGATTGACTTACGATCAGGGTACCATCAGATCAGAGTTAGAGAGCGAGACATCCCGAAGACAGCATTCAGATCAAGATATGGACATTAGGAGTTCCTTGTTATGCCATTTGGAGCGACCAATGTGCCAGCTGTATTTATGGACCTCATGAATCGTATCTTCATGCCCTATTTGGATGAGTTTGTGATAGTGTTCATAGAGGACATCTTAGTCTATAGCAAGAATGAAGCAGAATATGAGCAGCATCTCCGTATTGCCCTTCAGATTCTCAGAGAGCACCAGTTGTACGCGAAGTTCAGTAAATACGAGTTTTGGCTTGATCGTAATTCGTACCTAGGGCATATCATCACCAGAGGTGGAGTAGAAGTGGACCCCCAGAAGATTGTGTCTATAGAGACATGGCCAGTTCCTAGTACCGTCGCAGAAGTTTAAAGTTTTCTTGGATTGCCCGGCTATTACCGGCGATTTGTATCAGACTTTGCCAGGATTTTAGAACCCATGACTCAGTTGACCCGCAAGGATATACAATTTGCTTGGACAACAGAGTGTCAGAGTTTATTTGAGAAGTTGAAGCAAGGATTGATGACGGCGCCCATTCTCACGCTTCCAGATGGGACTGGAGAATTTTCAGTTTATTAGGACGCATCCGACAAGGGATTAGGATGTGTCTTGATGCAGCATGGGAAGGTTGTATCTTATGCATCATGACAACTTCATGATCATGAGAGAAATTACCCAACCCGTGACCTGGAGTTAGAAGCAGTAGTTTTTGCATTGAAGCTTTAGAGGCATCTTCGGTATGGAGATCGGGTGGAGATTTTCACTGACCACAAGAGTCTTAAGTATGTATTTACTCAGAAGGATCTCAACATACGTCAGAGGAGATAGCTAGAGCTACTTGTGGATTATGACATCAACCTGCAGTATCATCCTATGAAGGCCAATATTGTTGCAGATGCATTGAGCAGAAGAGCTGGAGTTTATTTTCTAATAGCATAGCCAGAGTTATTAGCAGATCTTAAGAAGATAGGTTTTAAAGTTGTTTTTCCTACCAATGTGGCATTGATGGCCAGTATGCAAGTTCAGTCCAGTATAGTTGAAAGGATCAAAATAGCACAATCAACAGATTCTAAGCTTCAGCAGCTCAGAGCAGAATGTGTAGCAGGACGAAGACTATAGTTATGCATTCATGAGGATGGTACACTTCGACATGGAAGGCATCTTTGTGTACCCAGTGGTGATATCAGACAGGAGATCATGGCAGAGGCTCATAGTTTTTAATATTCCATTCATCCCGGTGGCACGAAGATGTACCGAGATATTCGTCAGCATTTTTGGTGGAATGGCATGAAGAGGGAGATAGCCCGATCTGTCTCTCATTGTTTAGTTTGCCAACAAGTTAAAGCTGAACATCAGAGACCGGCTGGACTTCTTCAACCTTTACCGAACCTAGAATGGAAATGGGAGCACATTACCATAGATTTTGTTACTGGGTTACCTAAATCTCCAGCTGAGAGAGATGCTATTTGGGTTATAGTTAATCGTCTTATGAAGGTAGCTCATTTTCTTTCTTTCAGAATTGGTTAGTCAACGGATCAGCTAGCAGAGATGTACCTCAGGCAGATAGTCAGATTGTATGGAGTGCCAGTTAGTATCATATCAGACAGAGACTCAAGATATACATCTCACATTTGGCGGAGTCTTCAAGAGAGTTTGGGGACTCGTCTCAAGTTCAGTTCAGCCTATCATCTGCAGACAGATGGTCAGTCCGAACTCACAATTCAAACTCTTGATGATATGTTAAGATCATGTATACTTGACTTTGGTGGTTCGTGGGAAGATCACTTGCACCTAGTAGAGTTCTCGTACAACAACAGTTTTCAGGCCAGTATTCAGATGGCACCTTTCGAGGCATTGTATGGCAGGAAGTGCAGATCTCCTTTATCCTAGGATGATGTGGGCGAGAGGTAGATGCTTGGTCTCGAAATGATTTCACAGACTATTGAGGTGGTCAGACAAGTCAGAGATCATCTTCGAGTTGTGCAAGATCGTCATCGTCATTGGGCCGATTCTCAGCGGCGTCCCCTTGAGTTTTCTGTCGGCGACCACGTATTCCTTAGGATCTCGCCTACCCGTGACGTCATTCGCTTTGGTGTACGGGAAAAGCTTAGTCCTAGCTATATAGGGTCGTTTGATATCCTTGAGCGAGTAGGTGATGTGTCATATCGTCTCGCTCTTTCGCCGTCGTTACGTGAGGTGCATGACGTGTTCCATGTATCCCAATTGCGACGGTATATCCCGGAACCGATTCATATCCTTGATCATTCGAAATTGGTTGTTGGTACCAACCTTTCGTATGAGGAGAGACCTGTGTCCATATTGGACCAAAGAGAGAAGAAACTCAAGAACAAGACTATCAGTTTAGGCCGTGTTGCTTGGGACGTGGGAGCGTGAGGATGATATCAGATCGCGATATTCTGATGTACTTAACTCATAAGGTATAATGTCTTTCTTATGCCTTATGCTTTAATTCCTTGCTTGCATGAATGATTGCATGATTGATTTCATAGTCATATATTGCTCGTGATTAGTATAGCTTGTCCCGACATCTCTAGCCTCTTGATTAAAATTTCGAGGATGGAATTCTTTTAAGGTAGGTAGAGTTGTCACCCCCGTTTTCTGTTATACGTATTTTCAGTATACGTGTCCGGAATCCTGGCCCGTATTTTTACTTATCTTGTCTTGCTAGCTAATTTTGGTTTAATTTTACTTAGGTTCATCATGGCATATCATGGTTTGACTTGGTTCATTTTGGTTTGGCTTGGTTTATTTCCTTGGTTTATCATGTTAAACCCTCTTTTTTCCTTTATAAACCTACCTACTTTTCTCTCTCCTCTTTTATTATCATTTACTCTTTCTTTCTTCTCCCTTTACTCTTCCAACAACCAAAGAACCCATAGGCAAGTTCAACTTGCTTCATGAGAGAACCCCATTTTTGTTGTTCTATTTCCTTCTCCACATGATTCTTAGACACTTTAGTTCTTTACATTTTCTATTTTGGTGGTTTATTTCTTGTAGATCTAGTTTAAAGCATTTTTGGGTTTCTTGGGTTTTGATCTACCAAACTTGCTTGTTTTCAAAAACGAGTTGTTCCATGTTGTAGAGAATTTTGTTCTACCCTATTTTAACCTATGGTAGTCCAAATTTGGGCGTAAATTGAAGGTTCTATGGAGCATGAGGTCATGGGTTCCATGGCCTTCTTCTCAAAATTTTGGAGAAGAAGAACATTGCTAGCACATAACTTTGTGCCCACGAGTTATATGGGCGCATGGGCACTGGGCGCATAACCCCCTGGGCGCATGCCTTCTCGTGGGCGCATGTGTCCCAGACTCCTTTTCTCTTGGGCGTATGCCTCCTCTTGGGCGCATGTGTCCCAGACTCCCTTTCTCTTGGGCGCATGCCACCATGGGCGCATGCTGCCCTGACCACCCCTATACTTAAGTTTATGTTACCTTGACCATCCCGAGCTTGGGCGCATGGCTCCCTGACTTGGGTGCATATGGCCATGAGACATGTAGTGCATTCTGACTTGCCCCTTCCCCTTTGGGCGTATAGCCTTAGGACCCATGTGTGGGGGCATGCCATTTCCCTTTTTCGATATAAACTCGACATGAACACGATGTGAGTGTGACATATTAATAGAATGGTAGCACTTGATGGTGTCCGTTGTGGCACACCCTTGACAAGAAATATTGACATGATAATCTGTACACGACATGATATGTGAACACGACATGATACATGAACATGAACGTGGTAATAACATGGCAGTGGCCCGTCGTGGCACACTCCAGACAAGAATATGACCGGCCAGTACATGATAGTGGCCCATTGTGGTGCACTCTTGACAAGTAAATATGACAAGTAACCTTGAACGCCGTTGCGACGGCTATCTCGACTTGCTAAGTAAGTTTTCGTCTTAACACTGTGGGGTGCCTGCTTGAAACTTGTTTGTAAAAGCTACTAGTCTAGTCTCGTCTTGCATCATGTCTAGGACATGAGTCCCTGGTTACCACGGTCAGGGATTCATACTGAATCTGACTAAGGTTAATGACTAGATTGATCAAGTAGTTCATTCTAAGGGAGATTTTCCCAGTTACAGGCGATCCCGTTATCTCGGCCACACCTGATGGCCTTGTAGCCTGCCTTCGAGTAGGACACATTTCCAGTCCACTATTATGTGGAACACACTCATGAAACAAGTACAAGTAACACTTTAAGTGTTTCACTCTAAGCCATCTAATAATTCTGGATAACTTTGGTAATCAACCTTGTCTGGATAACCTGGATAGCTGCAGGACCTGTGACTGCTGGAACATCTCATTGCATCTTGCTAGTAACTAGGTTTGTGATAACCCTAGCTAGTTAAAGTATCAAGCCGTACTCTTTGCTTGGCCGTGATTGATGGATGTAGTCCAGCCTAGTCTTGTCTAAGCAATTCCAGTCTATGATTATTTCAGTACGTGCTTGTTCATGCTTTACTTTTGTCGATAATTGGTTGGATACTAAGCTCTGTTCAGGTGAAGAGTTACAACCCCGGTCTTTGTTTGGTTTACGGGTTGTAACTTGGCTACCGAAATGGTCCCTTAGTCGTCTTATCGTTTATCATCTAGTTTTTTTTTCTATCTCATGTCTTTTATTATCCCTTATGTCTCATGTGCTAATATACTGATTTTAGTTCTTAAGTGAAGCCTCCCTTGTGGCACTTGCTCTTTCTGGGGTCTAACCTAGCTGGTTTTGTATAGCCAGATTTTAGAGTAGGACCCGAGGATCTCCCAGCCTTTCAGCCAGATGGTGAACACTAGGCGCAACCCTGGCAACGAGTGGGTTTTTTTTGATCTCCCACTCCATTATAAATTATTCTTTTGAGGCATTTAGCTGCCGAGCAAGTGTTAGCTCGTGTTAAATTTACAATCCTATCTGCCTAAGGGCTCTAACATGATTGACAAATCCTAGGGTTGATCATGTATGACTTAAACTCTTGCTAGTCTCCGTATTTTGTATGACTAGCTTCATAATTATCTGAATATGTAATATATGGGACACCTTACTTTGTATGTCTGATGATCTACCATCTTGTTACACTTACTTGCTTGCTTGAGATTGAGACACTAGGTTTGTTATTGAACATAAGAGACTATTGGCTTGTAGTAAAACCTCATGTATCTAGACAGCCGTGACCGTACATCAAGGTGGGTTGCACTTCAATGTACGTAGCTGGCTTTGTCTTTCCCCCGCTTTCCAGTATTCTGGTTCTGGGGCGTGACAACTGTCGAATCCTTTCGTAGTGGCTTATCGAAGCGGACCTCCTTCTGTTTCTTCTTATCTACGGTAGAAGGTTAAGAAGGTCTGGCTTGTGCTATATCTGGAGTATAATGGGTCGTCGGCAAGGGCGTCTCTTCTTCAAGAGCCTGGTCATCCTCTCGGTGTAGTACCGAATGAGTGGTCACCCTAGTGTCTTCTGCCGAGGAGGAGACCATACGATATGTCCTGATCTTCCTCCCTTTAGCTGGGCATGCTGCTGGTGCAGTCATGTCAGGAGTGAGATCTAGATGAACCCATATTACTTCACCTTGCGGGGCTGTGATGGAGATGAGGCCCTGAGCATTTTCCTTAGGGGGTGGAAGGTTGACGACTTTCATCATTGCCTTTAGGACGGGGATGACGACGTCTTGAGTCTCAGCTATCGGAAAGCTCCCGAACTGTATCATGACCATGTTGGCCGTCACAGTACTTTCCTCACAATCGAGGAAGATGGCTTTGGCGTTGATAAGACGTTGAATCTGTCTTTCCAATACATAGCAGTCGCATGTTGAGTGGTGGATGTACTGGTGGTAATGACAGTACTTGGATTATCCACCTTTTCTACTTCGTCAGAACGCTTGGGAGGTGGAAGCTGCAGCCTTCCGCCCTTGGTCAGTATCTCGAATAACTCGAGAGTGTCTTCGTCATTGAAGGAGTAGGTTTCCTTCGGCTTCTATGCTTCGGCTGGCTTGGAGCTCACGAGCGCTGGACCTTTTGTAATATTGACGGCCATAGCTTGCTTGCCTTTACCGTCTCTTACTCGCTTCCATTTATCTTCAATAGAGGGGTAGTTCAGACCCAGGAGTTGTGTGTCCTGCACCTTCTTCTGAGCTACGTCTGCTTCAGTAATGAAGGGCGTCCACTCAATGCAGGAAGCACTATGCCACAGTTTGATGGCAGAAGCATATTCTTGCGACATGAATCCATGAGCATGTGCTTAGGTGTCACTCCCCGTTCCCAGAATGCGTATTTTTATACATGTACAACTCATATATATTTATTTAGTATTTATCATGTATTTATTTAATATTTATCATGTATTATCCTGTATTTAAATTCCTTTAATTTCATGTTAATCGATTAATCTGCTCTTTAAATTTTCATGTTAATTTATTTTCTGCAATTTTTGCAATTTTATTTCTGCACTTTATTTCCTGCTTTTATTCCCTACCTTAGTCTTGCTTAGTTTGGTTCGGGTTGGCCTTGGTTGGATCCCCTACAACCCAACCCATTGGACCCGGCCCAACTCCTACCTACCACCCCCATCCATATTTAAAGCCACCCTCTCCATTCTCTCTCCTCATTACTCATTCTCACCATTACTCCTCTTCTTCTTCATTACTCTCTCAACCTACCAAACCGTAGGCAAGTACAACTTGCTCCACATGAGAACCCATGTTTTATGGTTCATTTATCTTCCTCGCAAGATCCTAAGAGAGTTTAGAACTTGGCATTTTTCATTTCGAAGTCTTAATTTTTGTAGATCTAGAAATTAGTTATTTTCGGAGTTTGGTGGTTTTGATCTATCAAACTTCTTTGTTTGCAAATTTTGATGGTTCCATGTTGTAGAGAAATTTATTTTACCCAATTTTGACCTTTGGAAAGTTGGATTTGGACTTATTTTGACCAAGTTATGGACCTTTGAAGCTTTGGGGTGCAACCATGGAGTTCTTGCTGTTTGGAGAAGACAGTGAGCAGTATACACTAGCTTTTTAGCTGGCATCACTGAGCTGTGCGCGCTCTTTAGCGCAGCGCAGTATGGAGTCCATATGCTGCCTTTTTAGGAAGCGTGTGTCTTACATACGCTACCTTTTGGAAACGTACGTCGTATGGAGTCCATACGCTGCCTTTTGGGAGCGTATGACTTGCATACGCTGACTTGAATGGTCAGGAGTCGTATGGAGTCCATATGCTGCCTTTTGGGAGCGTATGACTTGCATACGCTGACTTGAATGGTCAGGAGTCGTATGGAGTCCATTCGCTGCCTTTTGGGAGCGTATGACTTGCATACGCTGGCTTGAATGGTCAAGAGTCGTATGGAGTCCATACGCTGCCTTTTAGGAGCGTATGACTTGCATACGCTGACTTGAATGGTCATGAGTCGTATGGAGTCCATACGCTACCTTTTGGGAGCGTATGACTTGCATACGCTCACTTGGATGGTCAGGGGTCGTATGGAGTCCATACGCTACCTTTTGGGAGCGTATGACTTGCATACGCTGACTTGGATGGTCAGGAGTCGTATGGAGTTCATACGCTACCTTTTGGGAGCGTATGACTCGCATACGCTCACTTGGATGGTCAAGAGTCATATGGAGTTCATACGCTGCCTTTGGGAGCGTATGACTTGCATATCTTGACCTGAGCGTAGCCTGACCTAGGCATATGGCCTTTGGCTGACTTGGTCTTATGTCAGCATGTCAGTTTGGTTTTATTTTCCTTAAGCTTGGTTCTTCTATAGCCCTATATATTGATATTTTATTAGATATTTAACGTCAATTTTATATCCTTACGCCTTTTGGCATAAACTTGATATAATCATGATATGTTAATATTTTTGTTAAATATGGATTGTTACGTAGGATGTACCATGTGTCGTAAATTGAGTTATAGATACCCCGGTTGACTGGAATTAAACCCTGAGAGTTGTAGACTCGACCCCACTGAATACTAGTTGACTTTCATGCCTTGTCACCATTGACAATGATTGTGACCTTGACTAATAATTGATCATGCGTTCCTAGTTGGAACTAAGAGACTGGCTAGTCGTCTTATTGAATTGAATAAATGAGACACGTTCATGTTATGAACTATTGTAATCGACTGGCTGATCCCGAATATTGACATACATGCACATGCAGGCTTCAATCTATTTATTTATTTATTTACTTATTTATTTTCTACAAAAGAAGCATGTGTACTTTATGGTCAAGGCATGAATACCGTGGTTAGATTTGATTGTTGCATTACGCTATGTGAGACCTGCAACCTAACCGTACTGGTATCGTTGTAGAGTTGTGCATATCGTACCCCGTACGAAAGTACTCATTTGAATGACCATGATCCACGGTATAGGATTTCACTCAACGTAGGGACTATTAAGTTAAATAAAATAATGATTGTATGGAGAGAATGGATTCCCGAGTTCTTACATGGCAGCCCCCTTGGGACAAGTAGTACCCGATGGGCCGGCTGGTTCCTACAGATACTGTAAAACTGCCACACGGGCAGGGAACAGTATCTGCTTATATTATTATTGTATATTGTATATTGATGACGGGCGTCCTGCTAGGACTCGTCTAATTCATGCATGGCGCACATGATTGACTGGATAGACTAGCCTTGCTTGCACATAGTAAGAACTACGGAATCCCTAATTGCATAATTCCAGGATAACTTGGGACTCACAATAGCAAGCCGTAGGAGTTGATTGGCCGTTCAAGATGATTTGTTTGTGTACTGTACTACTCTGTTACCTAACTGGGATGATCAGAATGTCAGGACATGACGGGCCAACTTCTGTCCTTGTTTGGTTGGGAGGTTGGTTCGAAGTATCGTGATGTGATGTGAATCCTAGTAGCAAGTAGAGATTTATTAGTAGTATTCTCTTACATTACTGGTTTTAGTTCTCATGTCGTGCTTCCTTGTGGTACTTGCTATTAGAGGTCTAACCTCTCTGGTTTTGCATGGTCAGATTTAGAGCCGGTCCCCGAGGATCCAGCTTACTTCTACCTCCAAGATGGTCAACACTAGAGGGATGATCGCAGGAGGACTCGAGTAGGTTTCTTACTTCCCCGCTCGTTTTGTTATCTACTTTATACCTTAGCCGTTTGGCACCGACATGTTAGTCGGATTGTCTTGTACTTACTTTTACATAATTGTAATTAAAGTCAGATTGCAGCTGATAACAATTGTGTATACTTTTGCTATATCAATCTGGCTATGTTTTGTAAAGCCAGATATCAAGAACATTTTGACAGAGCGTTTGGAACGCCTTACTGCTTTATCTTACATGTTCTCTATTACTGTTTCTTGTTTGAATGATTGAGACAATAGATGTGTAATGACCATAGTAAGACTTTTATGTAGTATGCACCCCCTCGTCTTTTAGACAGCATTGATCGTATTATACGGTATTCATCTACCCGTAATACGTAGCTGGCTGAGTCATTCCCCCGCTCTCCAGTATTCTGGTTCTGGGGCGTGACATTAGGCATGCCTGGAGGTAGTCTTAGGATGGCCTGGCGGAAGCGTTCAATGTACTCTCGTATGGGCTCCTTTTCTTTTTGAACGATGTCCATGAGAGTAGACAACATCATGTCCAGCCCTCCTTCATAGAACCGTTCAAGGAACATATTCTTCAGGTCTTCAAAGGATTTAATGCAGTTCTCAAACAAACTGCAGAACCATTCATAGGCCACTCCCTGTAGAGCTCCAACGAAGATGCTGGTGAGAAGGGCATCGTCCTTTGGCAGTTGTCCTGTTACTGAGGCGAAGTACCTCAAGTATCGTCTGGACGACTCCTTAGTATCATAATTAATGGGTGATAGTCTGTAGTTTATATTTGGAAGGATAAACAACATCGTCCCACTCAGGAGGATAAGGTTGTCGAATGCCCATCTTTTGGAGTGTGGCTCGCTTTTCTTTGGCATCGTGGTGAGCGTATAGCTCCTTGAGTGCTTTCTGTATTTCGTTGGATACTGCTGGATTGATGGTCGATGGAGTGGCCGACGACTGCACAACTTGGTTTATGACGGGCAGGGTACTAGCCTCATCACGAATCGTCGGAGCCGCAGGTGTAGAAGCAGTGGGAACCAATCTGTCCTTGATCTCCAGAACGACAGAGGCTAAAGTCTGCATAGATATGTTCAATGCGTTAGGAATTCCTTCGAGAGCCTCAATGCGTTTCTGCTGATCAGCACTTCCACTCGATTCTTCATTGTTATCAGCTGCCATGTGCACAGATGCTATGTGCTTGTAAGTAGAAGCGGTGGTAGATCTTTCACTTTCTGGTTCGGAGTGCTGGTGCTCATCGTCTTATGGGAAGATGGATAAGTTACGATCGTCCTCCAACTCGACATTGTTCCTACCCCAGGTCTTCTGACTGCTTGTGCCCGCTGAAGTTTCTGGTGTCATACGTCTCTTCGTCATGCTGAAACGAAGGGTTGTTATACACCGTAGTAGGCTGGCTACCCCCAACAGGTACAGCGGCCGATGAACTGTCTTCTTGCGATGATGATCCATCCTTGTAGCGCGTGTGTTGGAATACGCCTTCCTTGGGCATAGGCTTCTTGCTACCCCCAGGCCGATATTTAGACTTATCAACCGAGGAAAGGGGTTTCTTGGATAACATCTTCTAGAATGGAGAGTCCCGAGCAATATTGTATGAAGCAACGCGGAGCTCTGCTTCTTCTTCACCAGTTTTCGGTAGTAGCCTTTGAAAGACGGACCTCCTCTTTGGCGGTGATGGATCTGCTTGACAATAGCAGCAGTTGATGGTAATCTGAGTACAGTTGGGTCTTGATTTAGACACCAATTGCGTCTCATATTCTTCTTTCGTCCTACGCTCACAGGGAGCAGACGAAGTCTTCATGCCTATACTTCCTTCGTGTACACAGGAGCACTGTGCACAGTCGAAGAGATATGGAGAAGGCATTCTTTCTTCGAATTCCTGTGGGTGAGGTCCGAGTATGCTTCGATCAGAGAGTTGTTGATGACGTACCCCCGGCCTTGAGTAGTGCTAGTGGGTGTGTTTGCCATTGATTGTAAAAGAACAGAACAATTATCGGAGGACTGAACTTAGACTCACAATACAAACTCGCTTGTACGAAGAAAGCCTAGGGACGAAAATCTAGGTACAACAATCTAAGTACAATTGTTTATTTTAGATTCTGGGGGTGACGATAGAGGCTCGGGAAAGCGACAGCAGCTCTGTCTTACTCCTTGGACGATCGGGTGCAGCCTTGGCTCTGTAGAAGGACTGTTTGGCATTGATGAAGAAATGCTCTCCTTTCGATCTCTGTATATTCTCTCTCTGGCTCTCTGGATCTCTGTGTCTTCATTTGCAAAAGTCAGAGCCTCCCTTCGCAAGGGAATGGCACCTTGCTATTTATAAGAGTGGGGGACATCACTAGGGTTTGTAATGATTGCCCATTCTTCAAAGTCGGCGGCTTAGGATCAATAAATCTGGGCCGCTCATCTTGAACATAATAGATCCGGGGAATTAATGTGATTGCATCAAATCTTTGTGGATAATTAATGATGATTGACATAAATACTCATGATTTGTTAAGCCAATCTCGGATCTCCCGCCACGTGTCATTGATTTGCTTGATTTCGAATGATCTGATTTGATCCCAATATTTTATAGAATTTTTTGATGAATTTCGGTTGATTTGATGCCACGTGTCCCATTATCATGCCACGTGTCTTAGCCACGAGCCACTTAGAAAATCTGAACCACATGAGGATTGCTCCTCCTTGAGCCGCATAAGGCTAGGCACGTGTCAAGGCTGCTTGGGAGTGTCCCCTGAATATTTAAACCGCATGGTGATAATGGGTGCCTTCTTCGTGAGCCGCATAGAGATAGTCCTTGTGAGCCGCATGAGGTAGCCTCTGCTTGAACCGCATAGAATAGCTTCGGCCTGAGCCGCATGGGATAGCTTCAGCCTGAGCCGCATGAGGTAGCCTCTGCTTGAACCGCATAGAATAGCTTCGGCCTGAGCCGCATGGGGTGGTCTCTGCCTGAGCCGCGTGCGACTGTCCACGTGTCAAGGCCGCATGAAGGTTTCTGGATTTCGGAGGATTGTGTCAGAGATTTCCTTCGTTTCCCTAGAAATCTGTCATTATGACGGAGTCATTATTGTTTCTTTGTGTCAGAGCTGTCATTCGTCCGAGCTGTCAGCCGTCAAGGCATTCAATACAGAAAAGGACAAAGGAAAGAGTTGTTTGCAGGCCACGTGGCTCCTCTCTGAGCCGCATGGAACTTATTCGAGCCGCATAGACGCTTGAGCCGTATAGATTCCTGAGCCGCATGAGCTCTCTGAGCCGCATGGGGATCCTTGGCCGCATGGATCTTTCTTTATTCTTTTCCGTGCTTCTACAAGACCCCCTTCAATGTTTTCAATTTGCAAAATTAAAATACTTTGAATAAGAAGCATGGCTATGTATAAACCCTTCTGGCCGTATATGATATCCTTGCCGCATAGATGTCCCAACCGCCTAGCCTCCTCAGCCGCATTGGTCAATCAGCCGCATGGACCCTTTGGCCGCATGGGCTGTCTGGCCGCATGAGCTCCTTGCCACGTCATCCTGTCACGTGTGCAAATCTTTTACATTAATTACTGTTTGATTCTAAGGTCACTTTTTTGGGGCAGAATCCCAAGAGTCTAGCCCTAAATAATCAGATCGCCTTGATAACCGAAGAGTCGGTTATACTGCTCGTGGATCGATGCGTCGGTTCATTAGGGTTCTGCCTATAAATAGCAGAGTGTTTGGAAAAGCCTTTCTTTTACTTTCTGCTATTGCCCTAACCCTCTTGTCTTCGTCCTCTTTCTCTGATCATAGTAATGGCTCCCAAGAAGACTGTTGCGGCGAAGAAGGCAGTGTCTTCATCGGCGACGAAGGGTAAGAAAGCTGCTTCGGCGACGGATCTGGCAGCTCCTCCGCCAGCTGACGTACCCGTAGTTCACTCCGACGTCCACCCCGCTATCGATGGTAAGGACCTTTTACGTGAGTTTGGAACCCTGACTATCATGGCTACGTCACATATTTTATGCGCGAGCCTTCATATACACGTCTCGGGCCGCATGGGGTATGTTCCATGTCGGAGCCGCATGAGATCTGTTGTTGTGACCGCATAAGTACCTCTCTAGCGGGGCCGCATAAGCTCACTTGATTTGGACCGCATAAGCCTATTCGAATTGGACTGTATGGACTTATCTGCATTTGAACCGCATAAGCTCGTCTCTAACGGGGCCGTATAAGCTCGCTTGATTTGGACCACATATGCTCGTTTGAACTTGTCTTGTCGTATGAGCCTTTTAAACTTATTCGAACTCTGTCTCATGAGGCTGTGTTTGAACAGAGCCGCATAACTATGTTTAGTTGCTGTAGCATGAGTCTCCACTAGTCGGAGCCGCATAAGCTTTTTTCTGAGTTGGGCCGCCTGAGGTTTCCTTGAATTCGAGCCGCATAGGCTTGAGGACACTAGTCAATCATCTTTTTAACTTATTGCTTTTGTCTTTGTCTCAGTAAATCTGCCGAATAATGCTGCTGGAGAACTCCTGGTAGGTCGTGTCCAAGCTGCTCTGGGCTATAGGTACGACCATATAGTTAGGCATGTAGCGGACCAATTTCCTACTGACGAGCCTTTAACGAGGAAAAATGCCCTCAAGAACCAACCTTTCCACTTCCTGTGTGCCACGATGAATTCGGGAAAGTTGGAAGGAGAATACCTGAAACCTGCGTTCTTCTTCGGAGACGCTTTGACTGTGAAGAACGGTCAAGTTCTGGATATATCGAAGAACTGGAGCTTTATCTCTAACGGGATTGCGATCTGCATTCCTCAAATGGAACATCACTTCCCATTATCTTGGTTCAATATGCTTCTGCTGGACAGGAAGATGGAAGAATCTTTGACTCCTACCCGGAATGGGATGTTTGTGGGCGACATCCATTACAACAACAGTATGAAGTCAGTATGTGCCGGTAAGGTGCATGCCAGCCGTTATGTAATGGGGTTGGCCCCGGGTGCTTTCTTGAATGTGCCGGACCCCAATTTCATATTTTCTTCAGCCGATACTTTCCTGAACCAACTTGCTCGGAAAGGCTCCTATCCAATCGGCCGGTTGGCACTCCCAAGTTGGATACACCCCATCCCCTCATGGATCAATCTGTCTATGTGGATCTCGCGAAAGTATGAGACCTTTTTGCGTGAGATTGGTCTTTATCATGCTATTCGGGGCACCAGCCACGGCTTGCTTGTAAACAAGAAGTTAGTCATGGCTTTGCTGGAGATGTATAAATGCCGTACGGGAACCTTCTATACCCCTGTAGGGGAAATGGGGCTGGCACTCCATGAGATGCATGTGATTTCCAAACATCCCTGGGGGGATGAAGCCTTTGAAGCATATACTCCTACGAATGAAGAGTTCGAAGAGTTGGAAGAACGATACCCGAGATTCGTTGCTACTTATCAGGAAATACTGTGCCACTATAGTACGTACCATCAGATAGCCGAGAAGGAAAGCAGCTCGGAAGGGAATGCTCCCCATACCAAGGACTGGTGAACTATCTCTTCTCGACGGTAGCCTCAGGCCGAGTTACTTTCCGAAGATCTCAATCCCGGGAGGCGGTTCAGGCTTTGATGTCGTCGACAAAGAGGGTGGCCTCCACCAGCGATAGATTTGGGAGCCAGACCGACTCTTTTGGTTATTCTTATCAGGATACCCAAGAGTTGT
This sequence comes from Iris pallida, assembly GCA_029216955.1. Lineage (NCBI taxonomy): Eukaryota > Viridiplantae > Streptophyta > Magnoliopsida > Asparagales > Iridaceae > Iris > Iris pallida. The sequence goes on along the minus strand of JANAVB010000200.1, from coordinate 867,186 downwards.
CAGAGAAGGCGCTCCTAGCAGGATTTTTGATGGTATGGCTGCGAAATTGCATAGTCTCAGGAGGAGCTGGTTCTATTGAAAGGATCAGCCGTAATTTTATTCTCCCTGCTGTGAAGCTAGTTTTTAGAGTGAAACTAGCTCTTCTCCCGGCTATGGTGTGTAGCATACACCGTGGCCTCCGTAATTTTACGTCCAAGGTCATCGCCCACGAGGTAACAAAAGACTTTGAAAGAACTGAGCTGCCATATCATTATCTGATGGGGTGGCTGTTAATGCACTACCGGTCTTTGATGAGACCGGGTTCTGAAGATGGCATGATTGCTGATGACGCTTTTATCTTCCGTTATCGCAACGAGCCTTGGGAGTATGATACCATGCGTGCCTGCCGGATGGCGTTGGCGAGAGCAGATAGGTACAACTTTTTCGTATCCATCCCTCGTTTTACTGCTGAAGAAATAGCGGACGTTCATCTCGACGGTATTGGTCCTCCTCAACTTTTAGACGGCCAGATGCTCTTGTGGTTGCGTAACATCCGCCCCGTCTACCTGGTATACCGCAATCGTAATGCCGTCTTCCTGGAACCTTACCTACCTAGCAGGTTTGCTCGTCAGTTTGGGTATAGCCAAATTTTTTCTGGATAGTCCCAGCTCTTGCCTGGGTTTTGAGGGTAGCCTCCTTGACGGCATTAGGGCCTGGCATTACTATGATACATTTCATACCCATGCCACTTTCTCGGTTCCTGCCATTGAGGCGTCGGTAGAGATTTTGTACATGGCGGCCTTGTACCATGTCATGGCGAACAAGCTCCCCATTGGTTTTAGCCCAGATACCAGTTTTATCGTTGGTACTGGTTTGGATGAGAAGCCCCAAGAGGCCAAGACGAGGAAGAATAAGCAGAATAGAGTTGAAGTGCCCGACTCAGACTCCACCACTGCAGATGATGAGGACGAGGAGCGTGATGCAAATGACTCTTCTTTCCCGGTGGAAGATGTTGGGGGTGGATCAGCCGCCTGCCGCACCTGGTTCTGCACGGAAACGTAGCAGACAAATTTCTCCTGTTGGCGGTATTCCTCACTCCCGAAAATTGGCTGCGACCAGATGTCGCAGGCTGACTATAAGGGAGAGAAACGAGGAGGTCGACCCTACTTCGGAGGTAATGTGAATTGCTACCATTTTTATTCAGTCCTTTGTTTCCTCCAGTTTTGATCTTTAATCATTTTTCTTTCTTTCCGTAGGTATCAGAAGAAGAGGAATCTCAAGTCGTCGAGGTCATGACTCAAGATGACGGGGGTTCCGACAGACCTGTCTCCGAAATTACAGAATTTTATCAAAATAACGCTGATAGATTCGTACCTCCCTCTGGGTTGGCTGGGACAGAAGAGCCAGCGGAACTTAACTTGAAAGTCGCGGGTGAGGAGACCACGTCAACTACGAGCGAGTTACAACTTTCATGCTCCTCCCCTGGTAAGATAAGCCGAATTTTAACGTGCGAGGAGGCCTATCTGCTCTATCATCATGTCCTTCAGGTTACGTCGATTGACGGTTCCTCTAGACATACAGGTCCTGCCACTCCAGTATCGATGATGGACATTGTTGAGACAGGCTCTGCCGAAGGGGCATTGGCGGAGAGGAGTGTACCTCCTCCCTTTTTGGTTCGTCGTGAGGGGCCTCCCGCTGTCTCGAGTTCGGAAAGTCAAGTGTTAGGATAGCCGGGGCAGGGGACAATGGTCCTTGCATCTTCTTCTGCTCAGGTGGCTCCGAGAGTCGACCTTTCTGCCCTGCCAAGTGTACAGGCTCTTCGAGTGACGGAGGAAGAGTTAGCTGCTATCCGTGCATCGTTCCGCTCGGAACTTGTCCCGTTGGTGGCAAGTTCTAGCGCACCTCCTCCGACGTTGTCGGCCACGCTTCCTTTGACGTCGTCCTCTACAGAAGTTCTGGACGAAGCGTTACAGGACGTGGTCGGCAGCTTTTATCGTCACTTGAAAAGGGGGATAGAGGCTGCTGTGGAAAGAGGGACCTCTTTCGTCTTGGCCCGGCAATGCGCCCAGGGTCAAATTGATATCCTTAAGGCCCTTCCCGGTGGGGCGGGGGTGGCTGTACTTCTGGAGGCAAAATTATTGGAGACTGATCAGCTGGTGGCCCTGCTTCAGGTATTGCGGCAGGCTGATCTGCCTACTGCTATAGATCAGGAGTGCGGTTCCCTCAGAGCTGCTATAGAAAAGGCAAGGACTGCTCGGGATAAAACCAGACCGGCCATACTGAAGGACCTCCACGATCTGTCTGATCGATATGATCAATTGAGCCATGAGAATGAAGATGTTACAGCTCGGAAAGAGACTGCCTCCCGCGCGATCACTGACACGCGGGACCAGATCCTTGAGCTTCAGAGGAAGCTAGCATTCTTTGAGTCTGAGCTCGAGGCTGCCCGTACCGACAGGGGGCTAATTATCCAGGAGGCTGACAGAGTTAATCAAGCTTCGGCTGATCTGGAAATTGCCTTACAGAAGTTGGAGGATGACTGGCGGGCATATATGGACATGGATGATGCGGAGCAGTTATCCCAGGAGGCTGAACACCGATCTAGACAGCGGCTTGAGCGGGGGACTACCTTGGTGAGAAACCGCCTCCTGGAATTGTGTAATGCCGAACTATAGTCGGCCTTTTTCTTCTTTTATTTCTGTTCTCCTTTTCTTTTTCTTTTTTGAGAGGGACGTGGTCCCAAAACATGTAATCCTTCTTGGCTTCCAAATAAAAGAGTATGTTTCATTCCATCCTTTATTCGTACTGCCTGTTGCGCTTGTGGTGTTATGGTAGCGTTTGCCCCGCATGGAGGACTTGTTTTGTGGACCTGTTACCCTTGGCATACCTTGGTTTTAGGTACGGATAACAAGTTTTGATTGGGGATACCTAGAGCAATTCCACGGCAAGGTGACCATGGACGTTCCGGATATCGGGAGAAAGAATGCCATGGAGCAGCTGGGCTCCCGGGGCATGATGAGGAATGGTGGGCCTGTACTAAGAAACTTAGCAAAGGACATTTGTGGGCCTGTTATCCTTGGCGTACCCTGGCTTAGGATACGGATAATAGGATAAAGGGGAACCAACATACTCACTCAGAGGTAATGAGGACATGGCAAGTATGGGGGTTTTACCGTAGGGTCTTCCTACTCAGAGGTAAAGAGGACATGGCAGGAGTGGACTCAACGGAGAATATTTGTGGACCTATTATCCTTAGCGTACCTTGGGGTTTTTTTGGTACAGATAATAAGTCGAGGGAGGACCAAAATATTTACTCAGAGGTAATGAGGACATGGCAAATATAAGGGTTTTTTCGACGGAGCCTTCCCACACAGAGGTAATGAGGACATGGCAGGAGTGGGCTCAATGAAGGAGGGTACATAGAATGACTCAAAGGTAATGTGGACATGGAAGTTCTAAGTAAAATGGGTGATTTTTTTGGCGAAAGTGAAACGACTCAGAGGTAACATCGACTGGCCGTTTTGGAAATTTGTGGATCTGTTACCCTTTTTGTGCACTGGGAGTACGGGTAGTGGATCATGAGGGAGGATCTATTTCAGGAAGAAAGTTCAGAGGTATGGTCATACATGACTTACTATCTGAAAGAGTGACCGAAATGTGAGTTCAGAGGCACCTGCAGGTACATAACTCGATAATCTTAGAGAGTTGGAGTGTGAGTTCAGCGGCACCAGCGGGTACATAACTCGATAATCTGGAGTATTTTGGATGTGAGTTCAGCGGCACCAGCGGATACATGACTCGATAATCTAGAGTGTTGTGGATGTGAGTTCAGCGGCACCAACGGGTACATGACTCGATAATCTGGAAATGTGGATGTGAGTTCAGCGGCACCAGCGGGTACATGACTCAATAGTCTGGAAAAAGTGATTTGAGTTCAGCGGTACTGGCGGGTACATGACTCGACGATCCGAAAAGTGTCGTTTAGACATAATATTTCTTCAGGAACTTACCGTTGACGGGCAACATGAGCAAGTCTCCATTTTGTTTTGCGAGGCGGTAAGCACCGTTGGAGAATACGGCCTCAATGATAAACGGACCTTCCCATTTTAGCTGGAATTTGCCGGCAATTTTGTGAGTCATGACCATCGGCCTCCGGACTGCCAGAATGAGATCGCCCACTTGGAATGTTCTGATTTTAACATTTTTGTTGAAGGCTCCGGAGATGCGTGCTTGGTATAGCTTGATCCGTTGCTGAGCCAGGAGGCGCTTTTCATCTAAGGCCTCCAATTCTTGTAGTCAGCGACGGTAGTTATCATCCGTCGTCAATTGGTAAGTAAGGGCGACGCGGAGCGAGGGTATTTGAGTCTCCAATGGGAGGACTGCCTCACTCCCGTATACCAGGGAAAATGGTGTGTTCCCAGTGGCTGTTCGGACTGTGGTACGGTACGCCCACAAGCATTCACCAAGCTTCTCGTTCCAGTCGCGTTTGTTGGACGATACGAACTTCTTGAGAAGTTTGATGATTGTTTTGTTGAATACTTCTGCAACCCATTTGCTGCTGGGTTATATGGCATCAAAACAATGTTCTGAATTCGGTGTTTATCGCAGAAGCGATAGAAGGCGTGGCTTGCAAACTGTGGACCATTATCGTGGATGATCCTTCGGGGCAGTCCAAAGCGGTAGATGATGTGATGCTTGAGGAAGTTGATCACGTTTGAAGTCTTTACTTCTGTAAGTGGAACAGCTTCCGCCCACTTGGAGAAGTAATCTGTGATGGCAAGTATGAAGCGATATCCTCGGGAAGAAGGTGGAGTAATCGGACCGATGATATCCATCCCCCATACTTCGAATGGCCAGGATGCCACTGTCGGATGTAGAAATTCGGATGGCTGGTGGATGAAGTCCGCGTGGACTTGGCAGGCTTTGCACTTTCTTGCATAGTTTATCGCATCTGCTACCATCGTGGGCCAGTAGTAGCCCATCCGGCGAAAACTATCCTGCAATTTTGGGCCAGACTGATGGGCCCCGCAGACACCGTCATGAGCTTCCCGTATTGCTTCTTTGGCATCCGCGTTTGACAGACATCGAAGCAATAGCGCATCATAGGATCGCCGGTACAGTATTTTTGTTTCTGTATCGTAGAAGAATCTGAGAAAATGCCTTCTGATGGAAGTGGCTTCCTTTAGGTTCTCGGGTAGGATATCGTAGACTACGAAATCTAAGAATGGTTGTCTCCAGTCTGGCCCTTCGTCGATCGTCTGAGCGAAATAACTCACCACAAATTGAACGTTGTTCTTGGGACAGACCAGTTCGTGGCCTATCACATCAACCGAATGATGAGTATGATTTGGCACTGCTAGGGAAGCGGCAAGGCCTGCTAAGGCATCGGCTTTGATGTTTTGGAGTCTGGGAACATTTTCGATGAAGAACCCCTCGAACGACGAGATGATGTTGATTGCTATTTGGTGATAGGGGATCATGTCTTCATTGCGGACTTCGTATGAACCCCGGATCTGATTGACGATTAATTGTGAATTGCCATATGCTTCAAGATATTCTACCCCCAGCTCTCTTGCAAATTGGAGACCAATGACTAGAGCGTTGTACTTGGCCACATTGTTAGAGCATGGTTCTGTGAGGGAGTAAGCGCGGTTGATCACCAATCCGGAAGAAGAAACCAGCACCACCTCGACTCCGACGATGATGTTGCCCTTAGGCCCGGTCATAGAGGCGCCATCGAAGAACATTTGCCATATATCATCGTGAGAGATTGCCTGCGAGTCGGCGACCTTATCTGGGATTTTTTTATATATTCTGCACGACTCTAAGCCTGGGTGGGCTGCTAGAAAGTCTGCCAGAGCTTAACCTTTAACAGCCTTTTGCAGGACGAAGATCATATGATAAGGGGACAGTAATATTGCCCATGTAGCGAGATGAGAGCTGAGTGCCCCTGGTTTAGTCATGAGGAACCTGAGAGGGTTGACTCGTGAGATCACATGTATGGTTTATCCTGTGACATAGTACCGCATCTTCTGAATGGCGAACACCAGGGCGAGGCATTCCTTCTCCACGGCGGTGTATCGGTGCTCTGGCCCAATCATCATTCGACTGAGGTAATATATAGCTTGTTCATGACCCGCATCGTTGTTTTGTGCTAGTAGAGCGCCGAGGGAATGCTCCATTGCTCGTACATAGAGCAGGAATGGTTTTCCAGCAACCGGGGCCACCAGGACTGGAGGGTTCGACAAATATTCTTTGATGCTGTCGAAGGCACGCTGGCATTCTTCATTCCATACGAATGAGACACCTTTCTTCATGAGATGGGTGAATAAATCTCCTGATGTAAGCTAGCCTCCCTTGGAGGCCTCGAAGTTCTCGGAGATTTTTTGGGGGACCCATCTCCATGATTGCCTTCGTCTTCTCAGGGTCTACGTGGATACCCTGGGAGGTGATGATGAAACCCAAGAACTTGCCGCTGGATACGCCCAAAAAGGACTTCATAGGGTTCATTTTCAAATTGTGCGCTCGCATTAGGTCGAATACCATCCTCAGATCCTGGAGATGGTCTCTCTTACAGCGACTCTTGACGGCGATGTCATCAACATAGCACTCCACAGTCTTGTGCAAGTGGTCTCTGAAGATGATACTTATGGCTCTTTGATATGTGGCACCAGTATTCTTTAAACTGAAAGGCATGACTGTGTAGCAGTATGTGCAAATCGGAGTTCGGAATGATGTATGCTTTTCGTCGTCAAGAGACATCTTGATTTGGTTGTACCCCGAGAAACCATCCATGAATGACATGCATTCGAAGCCGCATGTGTTGTTGATCATGATGTCTGTAATAGGGAGGGGGAATTCATCTTTGGGGCATGCTTCGTTCAGATTGCGGAAGTCGATACAGATTCGAATCTTCTCATTCTTCTTGAGGACCGGTACTATATTGGCGACCCAGTCTGGATGTTACTCTTCATGTATGAAGCCGCTGGCTTTGAGTTTGTTGACTTCGACTTCGAGTGCCTGGGCGGAAGCGTCGTTGTTGCTGTTTGACTGGCTTTGCATCTGGCCGAATGTTGAGCTTGTGAAGGGCAATCTCGTGGTTTAGTCCTGGCATGTCTTCATAGCTCCAGGCGAACACATCAATATATTCTTTGACAAGTTCCAGTAGCGACTCTCGCTCTTCGTCTGTTAGGCTTTTACTGACGAAGATTGGTTTTGGAGAAGATTTGTTGCCGAGATCCACTTGTATGACCTCTTCGTCTCGAGGATTTCAGGAATGTCTTCATCTTCTACGTAAGCGTCGGAGAATGCCATGTTGACTAACAAGATTTGTCTGAATACGTCTCCGATGCTGGTATCCGAATCAGAAGTTGGTGACTCGGTTGAATATGAATGCCAGTCGCATTCCTTATCTGAACTTTCAGGGGTCGTTGCGGGCGTAACATACCCTAATCCACATCGGGTCTTGCTGTAGTAGTCCCACGATTTGCCAGCCGGGACTGGTAGCTTTAAAGGTAATCGTCGCTCGGTGCCGTAGTTCAAGCCTGGCGTAGTCTCCAGATCATACCCCTGTTTTTGTATGAGATATTTGGATTGGGGGCTATAAAGATACAGAGGCAGTCTCCCGGCATCTGATTCAAGGTCGACTTCTTCTAAGGTGAAGGGCTGTGGATCGTCCTTCCGGCCGAAAATGATTGGATGATCCCCTTCCTCGATTATGCGGTAAGCATCTTCTAATGGAGTAAGCTGGTTTGTGGTGTACACAATTGTCACCTGTGTGTGTAGGTGAGTTCCAATACCGTGTTCCATAGCATACATTGTACAAAGCTTATCAAGCTCGATGTAGTTCAAAGATAGCCCTTTATTGATGAAGTAAGGTATCTTTTCTAGCGGAATTACATCGTCTGCTGAGGGAACATCATTGTGGGCAGCCACATACTTGGCCAGTTCCGGTTCTTCTTCGGCCACCCCCTGTATAAATGAAGACTGAGAGGATGACCTGGGCAGCTTGATCGTCAGGGGTTCCGCCGGTGGAACAGAACGTGGAGTCGTTGGTAAACTAGCGACCCCCAATTTGGTACTCGATACTGGGCGAGGAGTTGTTGGCTCGCTCGAAGCCCCAGATCTTGTATCAGGGTGACGATTCTTCTTGGGAAGGCTTATCGTCATTGGCTTGTCAGAGGGATTGAGCTTCTCTGCTTGTGACTGGCCGACTCTAGGCAGCCTGATCGTCAGTGGCTCTGTTGTGGGTCTGGGCGCTTGGCCGGACCTTGGCAACCGGATTATCATTTGCTCTTCTTGTGCTGAGAGGCTGATTGCGTCCTTACGCAGTGTGGCTGTAAGGGGTACGGACTTACCAGGTTTTCGAGCTTGGAGGTGGATCGTCAGAGGTTCTTCTGATCCTGAGGCTGTCTCAGCATGAGCTTGCATATCTCCTCCCTCAAGGTGCCTCTTCGACTTTTCGTATAGGCAGGAATCTGAGTAGTAGGACTCGACCCCTTTGAAGGGATCGATGTCGGCGAATTCTGTCCTCACGAAGCTGTGTTTGTCGACATACTTGAAGCACTGATGCAGAGTGGAAGGCACGATCATGTAATCGTGTATCCAAGGGCGCCCCAAGAGGATGTTGTAGGAAGTGTCCGCATCTATGACATAACAGGTTACTTCTGACTGAAGATCGCCAATTTAGCACTTCAAGCGAATCTTTCTAATTGGATAGCTCCTGCCCGAATTGAAATCGCTGATGGTGGTGCTTGTCGGTGTCAGGCGATGCATAGGTATGCAGAGATGATGTAACAGACCCTTCGGGATGATGCTTATGGAAGAACCAGGATCAATGTGCATCCGATCCACCTTTACGTCGCCGATGTATCCAGTGTAGTATAACGGGCGATCATACAGGCTGGTTTTGATGAGCATATCCTGCGGAGTGAAGACAATGTTAGGCATCGCTCCTATGCAAGTGCTGTCTTGGAGATCTGCAGGCGGGTTCTCTCCCGTGAGGTTGACCTGGGCCAGGTACGCATTGGCATTTTGGAGTGAATCGCTCAAAGCCGCGCGGACATCCTTCGAGAGTCTCAGAAGCTCGTATAATGACAATTTGGCTGGTGTATTGGACAATTGCGCCAAGATGTCGAAGTTGTAGGGACTCTCCAGCCCCTGCGGTGTCTCTTTTCGGAGGGATTTGTCAAAGCGAGTCTCCTTCGGCCTAGGCTTGTCGGTCGTCGGAGGCTGAGAAGGTCCCGGAGCGTCAGTTGTAGCGGGTTGATGATCTTCAGTCGCGTTATCAGCCACAGGTTGGGATTGTGCCCCAGACCGAGTGACGACGGCTGTGACTTCTTCGATATCTGCCGAGACTGTACGACAAGATCTGACTTTTTCACTCTTGCTCTTGCGAATGGAAGATGGTGTGGACTGTGTCACTTCAGATACTAAGTCTGGATGGACCCACATGACCTTCCCTCATGATGTGGTGAGGGGCACTAGACCAGCAGCCTGATCTCAGGGAGGTAGAAGATTAGCAATCACCATTGTCACCAGAGGGATAGGGACCATGCCGTCTTGAGTCTCTGTTGGAGGGAAGATGCCAAATTGTACTGACACCATATTGGCTGCCACAGTTACCTCTTCGAAATCAATGGTCAGAGCGTTCGAATCGATGAGATTTTGGATGTACCGTTTTAGTTGGTAGCAGTAGTGTGTAGAATGGTGGACGTAGCGGTGGTAATGGCAGTATTTTACGTTCTCCATTTTTGCCGGCCGAGGTTCCCGTCTTGGTGGAGGGAGCTGAATTCTGTCTCCTTGTATGAGCATGTCCAAGATGGAATTGACGTGGCCGTCTTCGAAGGAGTATGTCATTTGTAGCCATTGCTTGTCTGCCTATTTTGGCTCAGGTTTCTGCGATGTATCTGCCACCATAGCCTGCTTGCCCTTGTTGTCCCGATTGTTGGAGGAGCTACCCTCATTGTTATTATTGGCATTAGGACGCCTGCCCTTGTCCTCTCCCTCTGAGATGTGCAATCTCAGTTGGCGAGCCTTCTTTAATCGTTCTTCGGCGCTTGTGGCACTGATAATAAATGTCTTCCAGTCCTTGAATTGACTTTCATCCATCCAGAGGCTGATTGTTGGAAGCAGTCTCTTTTGGCAAATTTTAATTAAGGAGGAATCCGGATTACCGGACGGCAGCTTCATGGCGGTTTGGCGGAACCGCTCAATATAGTTTCTTGTCAGCTCTTTCTCCCCTTGAACGACGTCCATGAGGGTGGACATTGTGATGTCCTGTCCTACTTTGTAGAATCTCTCCAAGAACATGTGCTTGAAGCTGGCGAAGGAGAGGATGCAGTTGTCTGGCAGGTTACGGTACCAGTCGAAGGCGACCCCTTCCAATGCCCCGATGAATAACCGTGTAAGGATGGCATCGTCATGGGGTAGATGGTCGGTGGTGACCTCGAAGTAAGTGATGTACCGACTTGCGGAGGTCTTCCCATCATATAGATTGATGTGGAATGGTTTATACCTTGGTGGGAAGGGAATATCTCTCCACGCAGCAGGATACGGTTGTCGTATCCTGAGGTCTTGGCAGTTTTCTCGAGCGTGGAACATGGCCCGAAGCTCCTGGACCTCTCTTCTTGTCTTTCTGGCTTCGTCTACAGCGGTAGGAGCCGACATTTCAGGAGGAATATTGCCCGGGTTCGGTGCTGCTGAGTTCGAGTCCGCATTGACCGCGAGACCCGTGCTTGTTTGGCCAGGCGTCCCTCCTTGGAGAGTTGGAAGAGTCACTTTGATCTTGTCTACAGACTTGACCAAGGCATGCAGTATGGCCTCCAGAGTGTCGATGCATTGGCGATCACTGGAACCGCCTTGATCGCTGTCCGTCATAAATACCGTTCTTACATGAGGAAAGATGAAAGGAACGGTGGAGGAAGTGCCCTCTGAGTCATTCCCTCGTACAGAGAAGTCATCGGGGTATGTGGGAATGTTCTCCTCTGGTTCGGACTCAGAAAGAGTAGTACCCCCAGCTTCAGAGCTTGCTTCATCTTGAGAGTTGTGGACATCCTCGGGGGCGTCGGCCCTTGCTGTATCTGATGGAAGAGTTGTTTCCTCGGTCTCATCTCCTTGGAACATCGGATTATCGTGGATGTTCTGAGGAGTGCTACCCCCAGTCCTAGCAACCCCCAGTGATATGGTCGATGAATCTTCCACTGTAGCAGATTTTGTCTTTGAACGGGTACCTTGGAAAACTTCGGTGGTGGGCACCCGCTTAGACGATAGTCTTAGTCATAGTAGTTGAAATCTTCGGTCTGGGCACATTGTTCTTCTTTCCTCTCCCATCGGCAGAGATTTTTTGAGCAGAGTTGCAGGAGACGACGGGAAGTGCCTCATCTTCTGAACATAGTTGTTGCAGTCTTTGGAAGACGGACTGCCGGTCTTTATTGCAACAACAGTTGATGATGACTTGGGTGCAGTAACGTCCGTATGAGGACTCTTTGCACCCCAAGGCACCTTTTCTTTTCTTACGTTTGTGGAGGATAGCCTCACGCAAGTCAGAGGGGTCCGGATCGACCATGTTTGCTCCCTGGATTTTGGGAGACTTTGGGAACCTCTATGTCCGTTTGCCGCCGGGGGCTGGACTCGAGCGGTTTTGTACAACTTCCCATCAGAGGCCCGTATAACAGTATGTGGGACGCTCGGATGGTCAGAAGTCGGATCAGCGGACCGAGCTTGCCAAGCTCGTGCTGCCCTAGACTTCTTCACTCTAGTGCGTGAGGGCACATAGTAGGAAGAGTCTAAATGGTGCTGGAGAGAGTCAGACATGTCTTCTTGGGAGCACAAGAGATCAGGACCATAGGAGAGGCGGTCGAAGACAGAGCCGCGTGGAGTAGGCGTCATGCGGCTGGCATCAACAATCTTCATGCGGCTGGAAGTTGTAGCCGCATAGGTCTTCTCCATGCGGCTGGAAATCCTGGCCGCATGAGTGTTCTCCATGCGGCTGGAAATTCTGGCCGCATGAGTATTATGCATTTGGCTAGCAGTCTCAGCAGCATAGTCATCATTCATGCGGCTGGCAATCTTGGCCGCATGAGTCTTCGTTCTGCGGCTAGTGCCCTTGTTCGGTTTCTTCCTGGAGCATATAGAATCGCTCTTTGCCCCTGCAAGTCCAGCATCGTAGTGCTTTCCTCTGTCGGACATGGGGACATCAGAGTCTTCTATGGCCTGAAGTGGAGCCGCATGAGACTTGTCTTCGCCATCTTGGGCAGCAGAGAGTACTCCGTCTAGAGCTTGTGGAGGAGCAAATAATTTTGGCCTCCACTCACCGCGAGCTTTCTTCGTACGGGTTCGCTTCTGGACCGGGCCAGCGCTTCATTCAGAGAGCATTTCTTCAAATGCCTGTTGGTCGAAGTGGACGACCATCTTCTGTTGCATGGAGCCAAGTTTGGCTGCATCCGATTACGTCACCAACTCCTCAGCCGTGGAGAAGTTTGTCTCCAGCAGAGTCGCCATCGTGTTTGCCATTGATTGTAAAAGAACAGAACAATTATCGGAGGACTGAACTTAGACTCACAATATAAACTCGCTTGTACGAAGAAAGCCTAGGGACGAAAACCTAAGTACAGCAATCTAAGTACAATTGTTTATTTTAGATTCTGGGGGGTGACGATAGAGGCTCGGGAAAGCGACAGCAGCTCTGCCTTACTCCTTGGACGATCGGGTGCAGCCTTGGCTCTGTAGAAGAACTGTTTGGCGTTGATGAAAAAATGCTCTCCTTTCGATCTCTGCATATTCTCTCTCTGGCTCTCTGGATCTCTGTGTCTTCTTTTGCAAAAGTTAGAGCCTCCCTTCGTAAGGGAATGACACCTTGCTATTTATAAGAGTGGGGGGCATCACTAGGGTTTGTAATGATTGCCCATTCTTCAAAGTCGGCGGCTTAGGATCAATGAATCTGGGTCGCTCATCTTGAACATAATAGATCCGGGCAATTAATATGATTGCATCAAATCTTTGTGGATAATTAATAATGATTGACATAAATCCTCATGATTTGTTATGCCAATCTCGGATCTCCTGCCACGTGTCATTGATTTGCTTGATTGCGAATAATCTGATTTGATCCCAATATTTCATTGGGATTTATTGATGAATTTCGGTTGATTTGATGCCACGTGTCCCATTATCATGCCATGTATCTTAGCCACGAGCCACTTAAAAAATCTGAACCGCATGAGGATTGCTCCTCCTTGAGCCGCATAAGGCTAGGCACGTGTCAAGGCTGCTTGGGAGTGTCTCCTGAACATTTGAACCGTATGGTGATGATGGGTGCCTTCTTCGTGAGCCGCATGGAGATAGTCCTTGTGAGCCGCATGAGGTAGCCTATGCTTGAACCGCATAGAATAGCTTCGGCCTGAGCCGCATGGGATAGCTTCGGCCTGAGCCGTATGAGTTATCCTCTGCTTGAACCGCATAGAATAGCTTAGGCCTGAGCCGCATGGGATAGCTTCGGCCTGAGCCGCATGGGGTGGTCTCTGCCTGAGCCGCATGCGACTGTCCACGTGTCAAGGCCGTATGAAGGTTTCTGGATTTCGGGGGATTGTGTCAGATATTTCCTTCGTTTCCCTAAGAATCTGTCATTATGACAGAGTCATTATTGTTTCTTTGTGTCAGAGCTGTCATTCGTCAGAGCTGTCAGCCGTCAAGGCATTTAATGCAGGAAAGGACAAAAGGAAGAGCTGTTTGCAGGCCACGTGGCTCCTCTCTGAGCCGCATGGAACTTATTCGAGCCGCATAGACGCTTGAGCCGCATAGATCCCTGAGCCGCATGAGCTCTCTGGGCCGCATGGGATCCTTGGCCGCATGGATCTTTCTTTATTCTTTTCCATGCTTCTACAGGGTGCTCAAGGGATGATGGGGTTCCGCCGGAGGAGGCTTCAGAGAGTCTTGGGTGGTCATGTAAAGCTTTCCATCGGTTGCACGCGTTACTATCAACGCGGGCCTCCGGTCTGCCATAGGCATAACACTTTGATCGTATGGGGCGAGTGTGGCCTTGGATCTCTTTCTACCACGATTAAATGATGCGTAGTATTCGGAATCCAACATGGCCATACCGGATGGACCGGTTGTTCTGTCGAAGACAGAAGTTCTCACAGGTACAACATCCTCCACAAGCGGGCTAACCATCATCTGCTCCTTTCGACGTTGTGCCTTTGTCATGCTTGCCATAGGATAGCCGTGCTCTTCTCTGCATTTCCCGAGCATGGGATGAGAGAGAGATGGCCTGGTATCAGCGATCGAAGGGATCTTTGTGGCTTCAAAGACGAGGAGGGTCTGAGGCGCAGTCTGTTCCGTCGTACTGCTCGTTGCAGCCGCCTTAGGCACCCATGTCCGTCGAGTCTTGTTCGTTTTTATGAACCGCTTCGAAGGGCTCGACTTATCTTCAGAAAGGAGATCTTCGAAAGCTTGCTGGTCGAAGCGTTCGACCAACAGCTTCCGAGAGGATCCCAGCAAGTCGTCATCGGATTGCATTACCACCTTCTCGTTGGAGGAGAAGGTAGTCCCCAGCAGAGTCACCATCTTGTTCGACATGACAAAATATTGAACAAACTTTTTGAATTATGAACGTAAAAAAGAGCACAATCGATTCTTATGCGAAGAAATCTAAGTACAAAAGTTTCTGGAAAAGTGTGACGGTGGAGATCGAGCACTACAGCGGCTCCTTTACTCCGTTGATGGTCCAATGATGATATGAGCCTTGCTCTGACTTTCTGGTGCCTTTGATGGAACTCTAGGGTTGCCGATCAGGAGGACGACGAAGTTGAAGATTTTGATAATTCTGTGGATCTTCTTCTCCTTGTCGATGCTCTTGTTGGAAAAACCTCTCATATTTATAGGAGAGAGGGGCACATATGTGTAACGCCCCAGTCCCAAAATACATAGGACTAGGAACGTAGCATTCCAGCTGCATGTATACGAGATATACTCCAATATATGGAAATCTTGAATACACACATAAGCTGTATTATGAATAAATAATAACAGGCAGTCACAAGTAAAAGCTACATCTCATCCACAATAGAATATAAAGAAAATGGTATCTCATGAATCAAAGTAAATGTCAAAATATAGTTTTTGGTCGAGCGGAGACAAATCCACTTCCGACACTAGAATGAACTAAAAGGAAATAGAGTCCAACCTCCAAGATAAACAGAATAAGGAAAAAGATGACTAAATAGGCTCCTCGACCCAATAGGGGCAGGTGTGATCAGAAGGTACGACTCGCTCGAATGCAAAGGATGAGTCTATACCAGAGCCATACTCCTGAAGAAAGTCATGCTCACCTATACCTGGAGAGATCACCAGGTCCTCAGAGGGACGTAACAAGATACAAAAAGAACATGCCACATAAACTGAATATAAACTGTACAATAATAATAAGTCAAATCAGATCATATCATGGTCCAATACTTCTCATCGAATTAGCGTACCATCCTTCCAACCAAACAAGGACAGGAGATGGTACACTAACCCAAGACGAAGCACCTTTCCAAGACATAAATCCAATATAAGGTATCCGGACCACAACAAGGTTCAGTACCTTCTCATCGAAGTAGTGAGCCACACCTACAAACAAACAAGAACAAGATGTAGCAAACTAGTCTACGGCAAGTTACTGTTCTAAACCATGATCAGATACAAGTACCCAAACCAAGAGTACTCATACCTAACGGATAAGGTAGCCTAAGCAGTCTAGTGAATGCAGTTTTAAGAACAACCCTCCTATGCATGGGTCCTGGCTGAATGGGATCGGCTTGGTCCCCCCTTGGGGTACTAGAGGCCCAGGAAGAGCATAACGTTCCGTAGAACGTCAGTGGCCGTCAGTATCAATGGGTAATCTTACCCGCGTCTCCGACGGAGCTCACGGGTTACGCAAGATAAAGTGTATAGTAGCCCATACGCTAAGGTATTTTCCTCCCCGCCTAATGCCTACTATGTTGTATCCACAACACATAATGTCTATTAACCGCTAAGTCAAATTAAACATGCAACACTATTAGCGGTTAATCCTATCGCACGGCTTATAGGCACTGGTGGCCAGCCGGTCACACATGTTCGAGTTCTATATGCGACTCACGACTTCGTGGTACAAATGTGCCAAGGCCTATGAATGCAATACACAAAGGTGGTCCCTTAATTCTAGGTTTAAGTGCAAAGAAATAATCAAATAGCGGAAAATGAAACTAGAAAGTAAACTGCATCTAAATATAACTATGAAACACAATAATTTTGCAAAAAAGAAATAATAAGTAAATGCATAAAATATGAGCTAAAGTAAAATAAATAGCAAATAACATGGTATCTTGCCTGAAGGTAGTGTGTAGAATGGCGACGTCCGATGAGTCAAATCATCAGAATAGCGAAGCGACAAAAGCCAACGTTTACG
This sequence comes from Iris pallida, assembly GCA_029216955.1. NCBI lineage: Eukaryota > Viridiplantae > Streptophyta > Magnoliopsida > Asparagales > Iridaceae > Iris > Iris pallida. Next base: position 850,775 of record JANAVB010000200.1, on the reverse strand, counting down.
AACAACCTCGGATGCTGAAACAAATATCACGAACGTGTTTGGTATAAAAGATATGTTTAGGAAACACTTGTCCAAAAGTCCAATTCTGGAACAGGGGCAAAATTGTAATTTTGGGTCAAAATAATGTCCGTCGTTCAACCCGTTTTACACCGAAATACGTGCCAATACCTATGGTCTCTAAATTCGTCAAACTATATGTCTACGGATTCGATTTGAGCAGACGAACCCAACCGTATGTCCAAAGTTGGATTCCGGTCGACCTTCTCATAATCAGACCAAACGTGGTACACAGGACCATAATTTCGATACGGTACTGTTGGCGCAAGTTTTATCTCGATACAACGAACGTACACAAATTTATGGCCAAGTTTGCAAAAGGTCGATACAGGGGGGTATCTTGATAGATATGTACTGATTTCGTCGCACACACGCAACAAAATCGAGTTTTATTAGTTTTCATATGTCGGAAACATATACGCGTCTTTCGATGCATATAGTGCGTGACCACATCGCCTGATTTTTGGGGCGCACGCCGTATCGAAGAAATTTTCTAAAATTATATTGTTTTGAATAACTGTTTTTGGCAAACTTTGGGTGTGATTATCTCAACGTATAGTCGATCAAATCAAAATCAACAAATAGTCTTGTGAAGCCCTATAGGTTGTCTATCTCTGTTTTCAATTTTTTTAGAAAAATCTATAATAATCAGTCATAATCAGCCTTCAAACACGGGTGACTGGGCTGTATTCAAACTGTCAAGAGATCGATTTTTGGTCCTTTTTCAAGTCGATGTACCGACTCGCCGGGTTGACACCATGGGGTACTGCTAGATGGGTTGTCTAAAGGGTCATGTGGGCTTTCTACTGCAAATCGCAGAATCATAAAATATGAATTACATACGAAGAATTTAGACGAGGAAGAGGGGTACCTTACGGTAAATTTCTGGGGACAGTGTTCTGTTTCGCACATCGCGATGGCTTCCAATGGTGGCTGTGGCACCTTCGACGGTCATCAACGGCTGAGATGGGCTCAGGGTGGGTCGTCCAGGCTAGGCGAACTCTTCTGGGGTGGCTGCTAGGGTTCTTCAAAGTTTTCTAATGGTTTCGAAGTCTAGCGATACTTTATATCGATACGGGAAAATTCATTACAATTCTCGATATAAGGCTGATAGGATTTGGTCCTGCTATAGAGATTTTGATAAGGATGTAGTAGGGAAAAGATTTGTTTGATAGGGATTCAAATAGATCCGTAAACTGAGTCCCTATCCAACAGAATGTTCGACTGCTGCAGTCGGGGTTCCCTCGATTTATATCTCGCGAGTTATTGGATACTCGCGCGATTTTGGGTTATAAGTATATATATTCCTTTATTTACTTATAAATCTATATATAATATCCTATATTACCTATCAGTAAGCAAACTATTTTTATTTATATTATTATTATTTTTTTAATACAATAAATGCCTATCAAGTAAAAATATATATGAGTATATATTATTAACAAATGTTGTTTATCAAGTGTGTATATATATATATATATATATATATATATATATATATATATATATATATATATATATATATATATAACCTTGTACACATACTTGTACCCAAAATATAGAAAAATCTCTAAAAATATTAAAGCTATCTAAATACCTAATAGATTAGGTTTGAAGCCTATTCTATAATAAATACCAATTTGTTTGCTCCCTTTTGGTTTTATAAAGAAAAAAGTTAATCAAAAAAATATGAAAACACCAAAAAAAAAAGAATGCCTAAACTTAACTATAAAATGTTTTAAAAATATGGAGGTTTACAATATGCGATGTGCAATAGGGTTTCGAGATATGAAGGAATCTGTCGTCATTGCACGGTGCAGGCTTCTGTGGCGCTGACACGTGGCGGGTGCTGAGATTCCCCTCAAACGATACCTCTGGGGGCTGTCAAAATAATCGAAGGAGGTGACACATAGCGTGTGCCGATATGCTTGTTCGGATGTAGCCGAGCAAATCTTGGAATTTTATCTCAGATTTAGATTTTGTGTAATCTGTCCGAGATTTAAATCAATCTGTATTTATCAACTAGATAAATCCTAATCCTATCTTTGAGAGTGGCAGTTTAAGCAAACCGATTGGGTGGGACCATGACGTCCGTGCTTCAGGCAAGGCTGGTTGTGCTTTTGGGGCGATGAGTAGACTGTGCTTCTGGAGACGACGGAACCTCTGTGCTTTAGGGCGACAAGTGGACTATGTTTCGAAGATAACGGGGCCTTTGTGCTTTTAGGGGCAATGAGTAGGCTGTGTTTCGGGCAAAGTCACCGTGCTTTAGGGCGACGAGTAGGCTGCTCCTTCAGATAGACCATTTTATTGTGCTTTAGAGTAGCAGTCGGGCTTGTGCTGGAGGCAAACAGTATCTCCCAAGTATCTAGAAAAAGGTACTTAAGCTTCTGGGTCAGACAGAGTGCTGCACCGCTGGAGTTGAGGTGGTGTAAAAACATCACTAGTCTACGCCTAAGGTTGGCGAAGGAATGTAGCTGCGCCTCTGGATTGAAGGCCTTAGCTTTGAAGTCTTCTTTTAAAGAGCAATGAATGACCTCTCCTTAATGAACGACTCCCTCTTAATTTCCACCGTTACTTTGAGAATTTCAAGGGGTCCTAGGATCGTCTAGGACTTAGTCGAATGAACTTTATTTAATGATGTTCATCGTTTTGAGTCCTAGGTTCATCCCATTAATATGGAATTTTGACCGTGTGGCCTGTGTTTTGGACCAGTCCCACCCTATATAAAGGGGGATTTTCTTCTGAAGAGTCACATCTTCATCCTGGAACCTTTCACCACCATACTGGATCCAGACTTAGCTTCGAGCGGTGGTTGGCCTTGCATAAGTCAGATTTTTGTTGAGGATTCCTTCGTTCAAAAGGGATATACCTTCGTAGAAGAACTGTTGATGAGTCTTGGAACATGCTGGAATGCTTCTCATGAGGAGTTCAAACCTGGGTGACGCCTTGGAGGTCTTCGAGGTCCTGACGACGGGGTCAGGATTGGCTGCTGTTTGCCATCGATTGTAAAAGAACAGAACAATTATCGGAGGACTGAACTTCGACTCACAATACAAACTCGCTTGTACAAAGAATGCCTAGGAACGAAAACCTAGGTACAGCAATCTAAGTACAATTGTTTATTTTAGATTCTAGGGGGTGACGGTAGAGGCTCGGGAAAGCAACGGCAGCTCTGCCTTACTTCTTGGACGATCGGGTACAGCCTTGGCTCTGTAGAAGAACTGCTTGGCGTTGAGGAAGAAATGCTCTCCTTTTGATCTCTGTGTATTCTCTCTCTGGCTCTCTGGCTCTCTGTGTCTCCTTTTTTTTATCAGAGAATCTCCTTCTCGCAAGGGACTGACACCTTGCTATTTATAAGAGTGGGGGGCAACATTAGGGTTTGCAATGATTGCCCATTCTCAAAAGTCGGCGGCTAAGGATCACTAGATCTGGGTCATCCATATTGAATATACGAGATTTGAGCAATAAATGTGATTGCATCAAATCTTTTGTGGGTAATTAATGATGATTGACATAAATCCTCCTGATTTGTCATGCCAACCTCAGATTTTTTGACACGTGTCATTAATTTGCTTGATTGCAAATGATCCGATTTGATCCCAATATTTTATTGGTATTTGTTGAGGGATTTCGATCAATTTGATGCCACGTGCCCCGCTATCATGCCACGTATCTTAACCGCGAGCCACTGCAGAAATCTGAGCCGTAGGAAAGTTGCTCCTGATTGAGCCACATAAGGTCGGCCACGTGTCAAGGCTGCTTGAGAGTGGTCCCCTGAACATTTGAACCGCATGGTGATGATCTGAGCCGCATGAATGTAGGTGACCGCATGATAGGTACCTTCTTCGTGAACCGTATGAAGATAGTCTTCGTGAGCCGCATGGGGCAGCCTTCGCTTGAACCGCATGGGGATAGTCTTCGTGAGCCGCATGGGACTAGTCTTCGTGAGCCGCATGGGGATAGTCTTCGTGAGCCGCATGGGGCTGCTTCGGCCTGAGCCGCATGGGGTGGTCTCTACTTGAGCCGCATGTGGCTGTCCACGTGTCAAGGCCGCGTGACAGTTTCTGGATCTCGGGGGATCGTGTCAGAGATTTTCTTCGTTTCCTTAGGACTCCGTCATTATGAGGGAGTCATAATGGTATCTTTGTGTCAGAACTGTCTCCTTGTCAGAGTTGTCAGCCATCAAGGCATTTAATCTAGTAAAGGACAAACGGAAGAGCTGTTTGCAGGCCACGTGGCTCCTCTCTGAGCCGTATAGAACTTGTTTGAGCCGCATAGACGCTCGAACCGCATGGATACTTGAGCCGCATGAACTCTCTGAGACACATCGGGCTCTCTGGCCGCATAGATCTTTTTTTATTCTTTTCCATGCTTCTACAAGACCCCCTTCAAAGTTTTTAATTTGCAAAATTGAAATACTTTGAATAAGAAGCATGGCCATGTGTAAATTCTCCTGGCCGCATATGATGTCCTGGCCGTATGGATGTCTCGGCCGCATGGATATCTCGGCCGCATGGATGTCTCAGCCGCATGGACTTTCAGGCCGCATAGGCTGTTCGGGCCGCATGAGTTCCTCGCCACGTCTTCCTGCTACGTGTGTCAATCTTTTGTATTAAATGCTGTTGATCTGTTGTCAGTTATATAGCTACTTTTCGGGGGAGGATTCCAGGAGTTTGGCCTTCATTTTAGGCGGCTCGCCTCGATAACCGAAGGGTCGGTTTTTGTGTTACGCGAGAATCGAAACGACCTGCTTTTGTTTATAAATAGGGACGAGTTCAGTAGGAAGGATTTCTTTACTTTCTCTTTCGTCTCCAACTCTTGCTGTCAAGGACCCTGCCCTCGAAGCCCAGGCAAGCACTGGGGCAGTCAAGGAACAGCTGACTATACCCGAATTGACGAGAAAACCTGCTAGGCAAATAAGGCTCCAGGTATACGTTATTTCGGTAACGGTATACTAAGTGCGCGGGGCGAATGTTGTGCAACCAAAGAAGCATCTTCTCAGATAAGAGCTGGGGAGGTTCAATGCCATCAACGTGTACCCCCTCACTTCTGTAGGGGTAAATTGAGGAAGAGACACAAAGAAGTCGGGCCTGTCAACTCTCGCCAATGCCCTCCGACAAGCCGGCATGGTATCGTACTCCCAAGACTGATGACGGTATCGAAAAAGGAAGGCATCATCAACGGTAACATCATCCTCTATTCCAGGCCTCATCAACGACAGGTAATGCATCCCGTTTCGACGAAAGTCTCCTAGTCATAGTGGTTGAAATTATCGGGCTGAGAACATTGGTCTTCTTCCCTCTCCCATCGGCAGAGATTTTTTGAGCAGAGTTGTAGGAGGCGACGGGAAGTGCCTCGTCTTCTGAATATGTTTGTTGCAGTCTTTGGAAGACGGACTGCCGGTCTTCTCGTACCGTCGCATTATTACAACAGTAGTTGACGATGACTTGGGTGCAGTGACGTCCGTGAGAGGACTCTTTGCACCCCGATGCACCTTCTCTTTCCTTACGTTTGTGGAGGATGGCCTCACGCAAGTCAAATGGGTCTGGATCGACCATATTTGCTCCCTGGATTTTGGGAGACTTTTGGGAACCTCTCTGTCCGTCTGCCGCCGGGGGCTGGACTCGAGTGGTTCTGTACAACTTCCCATCAGAGGCCCGCATAACGGTATGTGGGATGCTCGGATGGTCAGAGGTCGGATCAGCGGACCGAGCTTGCCAAGCTCGTGCTGCCCTAGGCTTCTTCACTCTAGTGCATGAAGGCACATAGTAGGAAGAGTCTAAGGGGTACTGGAGAGAGTCAGACATGTCTTCTTGGGAGCACAAGAGATCAGGACCATAGGGGAGGCGGTCGAAGACAGAGCCGTGTGGAGCAGGCAGCATGCGGCTGGCAACAATAGTCTCCATGCGGCTAGCAGTCGTAGCCGCATGGGTTTTCTTCATGCGGCTGAAAGCCTCAGCCGCATAGGTCTTCTCCATGTGGCTGGAAATCCTGGCCGCATGAGTATTGTGCCTTTGGCTAGCAGTCTCAGCCGCATGGTCATCAGTCATGCGGCTGGCAATCTTGGCCGCATGAGTCTTCGTCTTGCGGCTAGTGCCCTTGTTCGATTTCTTTCTGGAGCACATAGGGTCGCTCTTTGCCCCTGCAGGTCCAGCATCGTAGTGCTTTCCTCTGCCGAACTTGGGGACAGCAGAGTCCTCTATGACTCGAAGTGGGGCCACGCGAGAGTCGTCTTCGCCGTCTTGGGCAGCAGAGAGTACTCCGTCCAGAGCTTGGGGAGGAGCAAATGATTTTGGCCTCCACTCGCTGCAAGCCCTCTTTGTGCGGGTTCGCTTCTGGACCGGGCCAGCGCTTCCCTCAGAGAGCATTTTTTTCAAACGCCTTTTGGTCGAAGCGGATGACCATCTTCTGTTGCGTGAAGCCAAGTTTGGCTGCATCCGATTACGTCAGCAACTCCTCAGCCGTGGAGAAGTTTGTCTCCAGCAGAGTCGCCATCGTGTTTGCCATTGATTGTAAAAGAACAGAATAATTATCGGAGGACTGAACTTAGACTCACAATACAAACTTACTTGTACAAAGAAAGCCTAGGGACGAAAACCTAGGTACAGCAATCTAAGTACAATTGTTTATTTTAGATTTTGAGGGGTGACGGTAGAGGCTCGGGAAAGCGACGGCAGCTCTGCCTTACTCCTTGGACGATCGGGCACAGTCTTGGCTCTGTAGAAGAACTGCTTGGCGTTGAGAAAGAAATGCTCTCCTTTTGATCTCTGTGTATTCTCTCTATGGCTCTCTGGCTCTCTGGCTCTCTGTGTCTCCTTTTTTTTATCAGAGAATCTCCTCATTTCGCAAGGGAATGGCACCTTGCTATTTATAAGAGTGGAGGGTAACATTAGGGTTTACAATGATTGCCCATTCTCAAAAGTCGGCGGCTAAGGATCACTGGATCTGGGTCGTCCATCTTGAATATATAAGATTTGAGCAATAAATATGATTGCATCAAATCTTTTGTGGGTAATTAATGATGATTGACATAAATCCTCCTGATTTGTCATGCCAACCTCGAATTTCTCGACACGTGTGATTAATTTGCTTGATTGCAAATGATCTGATTTGATCCCTATATTTTATTAGAATTTGTTGAGAGATTTTGATCAATTTGATGCCACGTGCCAGGCTATCATGCCACGTGTCTTAACTGCGAGCCATTTGCAGAAATCTGAGCCGCAGGAGGGTTGCTCCTCATTGAGCCGCATAAGGCTGGCCACGTTTCAAGGCTGCTTGAGAGTGGTCCCCTTCTTCGTGAACCGCAAGAAGATAGCCTTCGTGAGCCGCATGGGGCAGCCTTCGCTTGAACTGCATGGGGATAGTCTTTGTGAGCCACATGGGGCTAGTCTTCGTGAGCCGCATGGGGCTAGTCTTCGTGAGCAGCATGGGGCTAGTCTTCATGAGCCGCATGGGGCTAGTCTTCGTGAGCCGCATGGGGCTGCTTCCACTTGAGCCGCATGCGACTGTCCACGTGTCAAGGCCGCATGACAGTTTCTGGATCTCGGGGGATCGCGTCAGTGATTTTCTTCGTTTCCCTAGGAGTCCGTCATCATGATGGTATCTTTGTGTCAAAACTGTCACCTTGTCAGAGTTGTCAGCCGTCAAGGCATTTAATGTAGTAAAGGACAAACGGAAGAGCTGTTTGCAAGCCAAGTGGCTCCTTTCTGAGCCGCATAGAACTTGTTTGAGCCGCATAGACGCTCGAACCGCATGGATACTTGAGCCGCATGAACTCTCTGAGCCGCATGGGGCTCTCTGGCCGCATGGATCTTTCTTTATTCTTTTCCATGCTTCTACAGTTGCTTATCCGATGAACAGCCGGCCGTACTCTGGCCTACTTATTGAGGGCTGCGGGGCTTCACCTTGCTATGCTCTGGGTCTTCCACTACTTCTGTACATATTGGAGTCCCAACTTCTTTTGGCGGCAAGATAATTTGCTCTGACGATGTTTGAGTCAGCGGGGAGGAGACTTTGATGGAGATTATATACATCTCCTCTAGTCTTTTTGCCCATGATGATCACATCGGAGGCTGTCCGGTAAAAATGAACCTTCTCGTGGATCTATAGGAGTTTCTATTCTCACTTACATAGCAAAGACTTTGTAAATTATCCCTGTAATTAAGATTCGGGGAGTGTCTCACTTATGTAATTGCGACAAGTCTGTGATAGACCCTTGTAGCTATGATTAATAAAATGAATCTTTTTTGAACTTTATTTTGAGAATGTCTCTGTCTTTGTCTGGTCTGTGCGTTTGATCGCCTGCGCCTGTGTGAAGCTGGAGGGTAATAAGAGTATCCGCCTGTACCTGTGGCTGCTGTATTTTTCATGCTTCTACAGGACGTCCGCAAAAATTTGATGGATAATCCATCTTGTTATTATTTGAAATCCAATGGTTGGATCCTGGCCCATCAATAATCCCATCGGCTATATTTATAGCCGCTGCACTATACAGGCGGATGATCCGACAGTCACTTGAAAGTTGCATTGTTGCACTTTCCATTGCTTTGGTTATAAATAGCCTTCATCCTTTTTCTCAAGGTCGACGCTTTGAGCCTAAAAACTTCCTATCTACCAAAGCTTATCCACAAACAACTCCACCAAAGCTTTCACTTGCCTATCCATAAATTATGTTAGAGTGTTCTTTAGTTGTAAAAGTGAGATCTCCATCTTTGTTGTAAGAATATCAAAACCATCTTGTAAAGTGGTTGAAGTTGGAGAGTCTTCGGATTAAAGCTCTCATGAAGTTGGAGAGTCTTCGGATAAAAACTCTTGTGTATTGAAGTCGTAAGAGGCCTTCGAATAAAAGATATTGTGTAAGAAGTTGTTGAGCCTTCGGATAAAAACTTATATTGTACTATTTATGATAATAGTAGATTAAAGCCCAAGAGAGTCTCGGGACTGGAGTGTCCCTCGGGAGGATACTAGGACACATCGGTGTAGAGCCTAAAAATCAAGTTGCGCCATGTTTTTACTACTCAGCAATCAAGGTGCGCCCCAGAAATCAAGTTGCGACCACTGGTTTGAAGCTCGGGGATCAAACTGCACCACGGATCAGGTTGCGCCTTGTATCAGACTGTGCCTATCACATTGCGCCCAAGCCTACGTAGCGCCTGACAATAATTGCCATCATTGTCTGACAGCACTGACAACGGACAGCACGATAAACGAAGAAAATCTCTTCGAATCTCTCAAAGCATGCCGCTCGAGACCATTTGATTGACAGCTGTCCTGCACACCCTGCAAGTTGTGCCTAGGCACAATCTGAATAAATTCCTCACATACATTCAAAAGCTACCACGTGCCTATGCACTGGGTTACGCCTAGGCGCAACCCAATCAGGCGTAGTTTGTCTCGTTGATTGAAGCTCGTGCAACCTGATAAAGTTGAGACAACTTATACTCTAAAGCAGGATGACGTGGCACACATGCCACTAATCTTTCAAAACGTAGCCACTAATCTTTCATAACGTGTCCACTACTCTGTACACGACCATGCGCATTTCAATCCCATGATGCCACGCGTCTAAATACAGTTAGTACACGATTGTGTAACCGAATGGAAGTTGGCGCAACCCAAAGTGGCGCAATTCAGCCTCGCGCACATTAGAATAACTGCTAAAACAGTTATTTCCAGAACTCTATAAATAGAGTTTCCAAATCATTATCAAGGCATCACAGAGATCAAGAACTCTTAAAAAATTGCTGCTGCATTCTCCAGAGGCTTTAGTCTTCAAGTTCACATAATCCAAAGGATAAAGTAATCGTCTTCTGATCAGATTCCTAAAGTTGTACTTCCCCGGAAATCAATTGTACTCTTGTACACTTTTCTTAGTTTGTAATCAAACTTTTGTTTTTGTAAACAAAATGTCGACTCTGCTGGGGACGAATTTCTCCTCTGACGAGAAGGTGACAACTCAATGTGATTTTGCGTCAATCGGCAAGACGCAGAAGAGTCTGGTTGTTCAAGTCAACCAGACAGCCTATGAAGATATGATCAACAAGAAGAGCAACAAGCACACTGTGGCTATCACCAAGAATAAAACTGTATGGACTCCTAAGTCTTCGACCGTTGCTGTTGCCCAGGCGTAACCTGCCTCTGTTGTCCAGGCGCAACCTTTCACTTTAGCTCAGCCGTAGCCTGCTTCTATTGCCCGTGTGCAATCTACTCTTTTTGCTGCCAAGGTGCAGTCCACTCCTTCTGCTGCCAAGGTACAGTCCACTCTTCCTGCTGCCAAGGCGCAGTCCACTCTTCTTGCTGCCAAGGCGTAGTCTACTACTCTTGCTGCCAAAGCACAGTCCACTCATGTTACTGCCAAGATACAGTCAACCCATTTTATTGCCAAGGCACAATCAACCCATTTTGCTGCCAAGGCGTAATCTGCTGCTAAGGCACAACCAGTAGCCCATATGGCTATGGCGCTACCTAAGTACTCAGTTATCCTGGCATAGTTTGCTCACCATGCTGCTCTGGCGCAACCCAAGGGATCTAGTCTTTTGGCTATTCCGTCCTTCAATTCTCCAGTTCTTAACTTGGAGAATCAATGTTCTAGTGCCAAAACTAGACAGTAAAAAGGGAAGGGTCCTTTGACACTTCCTCAACTGGCGTAACCAGTGTCTAAGGTGGTTCTATAACAAAACAGAGGGAAACGCTTTTTAGCTAACCCTTCACAAAATAAAGAAAAGTACCCTTTTGTCTTTTCTCAATCTTTCCTAGTCTATGACTCGGAGGAAGATATATCAGATTGTATTCCCTTAAATAGAGGTTTTCAAATCTCTGTCAAGGGAAAGAATGCTGATCAAATAGACATTTTGCCTACCCCCATGGTGACTACTCAAGATCTTCCAACATTGCATATTTCAAGATCCAAGCAAGGAAAATTGATGGTATCTCAAATAGAGGCACCCGGTGCAGAATTCTCTGATTTACGCGCTTATCTCAACAGGCGTCAATTAGTATCAACCTCAGTGAAACACAAGAATCCTATGCCAAAGGCCAATCTGTACCAAAAATAAAAGTTTGAAAAGAAGGACCCAATCACTTATGCCAATGAGTTAAGTACTTCTTTGTACACTCACGAAACTAAGCATCTTAAGAACATGAGGCATGTTCCTAATATCATTAAGGAATATATTCATCCGACTTCTTCTCGTCCTGTAGTGGTGACTGATCTCCGAGAACGTCTTACACAAAGACGGAAGATCACAGAGATGTCTTCCTCACCTCTAAATCACTCATCAGAATGCCACTTCCTTCATGAAGTGGTCATCAAGTGTTATTGCCAATCAGCTAAACAATCTGTCTTCGATCGTCTAAACTATACTTCAACTCCTGAACCTATGACGGGAGATGAAGACGAGCTGTTATATTCTTCTGTCAATATGACTTCTCGAGACACTGGGGGTAGAAAATCTTCAAGGCGTGGCACATCTCGTAATCCGAGTCAGCAATACTTGAGATAACTCCGTGAATCTAGTGAAGGGGTCTTTCAACATACCAGATCGAAAGATCGGAATTCAGATCAGGATGTCTTCAATCAGGAAGATCTTTCCATTACTCATCTAGGAGAGGATTCCTTGTCTGATTTTGATGCAGATAGTGAAAGTTCTGAACAAACTATCTCGGTAATAATGGCAAGAGAGGTGACAACATATGCCATTATAGAAGATTAAGATGCTTCTAGTTCGGCCAGTCAAGAGCAACGAATTGCTGCACTAGAGGACTAACTAAAGACCGTGGCTGAAATGGTCTCAAGTATGTACACTATAATCGTGGCCCAACATGTAGTGCCACCGGTTATAAATCCAGCTACAAATCCTGAGCTTATACCATCTTATGTACATGTTAATGTTGGTCAGGGGTTACCACCTCCCCAGGTTATTTCTGTACCAATTCAAGCTGCTCCCAGTCAATCTGGTGCTGGGGGTGGTAATTACCATGCTGTTCCTCCACCTAACAATTCAAATCAGCCTACCAATTCCAAAACATCAGGAGATGCTAATGAGGTTATAAAACTTTTACGCACACAGTTTGAGGCTTTTAAGCAGAAAGATGGTCTACAAAGACTTGGGATAAAACAACCTTATCCTACAAAATGGAAGGAGGTTCAATTTCCTCCTAAATACAAGCTTCCAACCATTATGCTGTTTGATGGCACTACTTCTCCAAGTCAGTGCATCAATCATTTTGAAGTGACGACTGACCAATTGCAACCAAATGATGCTCTCCTTACCAGAGTGTTCATCGGTTGTTTAGCCGGTGTAGCATACGAATGGTACCGTAGTTTGACTGATGGCTGCATAACTTTATTTGCTGGTTTCACGCAAATATTCTTGGAATGATTCTATGAGGGGGTCAATGATATGACTATGTCTGCCCTTACTAAAATTAAACAAAGGCACAATGAATCCACAGAAAGTTTCATTGAAAGAGTCTGCCAAAAGGAACTTAAAATGCCTTTAGGAACTCCATCTGCTGTAACAATAGACACTTGCAAATAAAACTTGTTGCCTATTATCAGCATGTGGATGGGATCAACATAATTCCAAGATTGGCCTTCTTTCATTATGAATGCCAAGGCAGCAAAAGTTAGCGCTGAGAAGTTCAAGCAGTTAGGAGCTTAAATGAATCATCCTAACGAAGATGAACATTCCACACCCGGTGGTAATAATTGCCAGATAAATCGCAAGGGTAAAGAAACATTGGCCATCAATCTCAAGGGCAAGGAGTCGTTAGCTGTGAATGTTGCTCAAACGACACCCACTCCATCAGTACCACCACAGAAAGCACCTCGTCCAAAAGAAGAGTATTCTTTTGATGAAGATGATATTATGAGCATCTTCGATTGCTTGATCAAAAACAATAAACTTCAACTGCCGGAGGCAAAACGGCCAGAAGAAGTAGGTAAAACTGACCACCCTAAATATTATGTTTATCACAGATTTATAGGGCATCCAACTCGAGCATGCTATGTGCTCAAAGGCAAAATCTAAGAGATGCTCAACTCTGGAGAAGTTACACTTCAACAAGATGAGAAGACTGTGACGACCAATGTCGTCTCTGTACAGTTTGGTGATTTTCTACCACAACTAGTACAAGATGGTGTTATCCCCATTTCGAGGGCTACTCTCGAGATCGTGAATCTCCCACCTCTCAAATATGAAGGTCTTGTTCCATTATCCACTGATAAAGGAGAAATCATGTGGATTCACTCAGATCTGGTAGCAGACTTTGAAGCGCCTTCTTCTTTCAATCAAAAAAAGCATTCCAAAACTAAATCAAAGAGCTGCAACATGGTATCTTTTGAACCAGTAGCAGAAGAAGAAATTATAATCGGCACCAGATGTGGGAAATCTTATCTTCGAGAGTATCCCGAAACTCAATCGAATCCTGTCCTATCTTCTGATGTTCCTCCTGTATCATTTTTCCCTGCTGAGAATATACCATCTACATCCTCGCCGGTAGTAGAACTAATTCCTTCCAAACCGACCTCAGCAGACAAAGGAAAACAACCTGTCCATTTTGACAAAGCATTGAAGAAGTCCTCATCTCTTGGACTTGAAAAGCCATATAATTTTATGGGGTATGTAGACACCATGAAAGTCGATCGCATACTGATTGACCCAGGGTCTGCTCTTAGTATCATGCCAAAATCTTTGCTGGATGCTTTGAAGATCCCAGTGCATAATCTTTCTACAACTATCACTACCATCTTGGGGTTCAAACAAGGAAGAAGTGAACCTTTGGGAAAGATACGCCTGAAACTTCAAATCAACAATCTTCGTACAAAGGTGACTTTCTATGTGATTGATAATCATGGCTCATACAATGCTTTGTTGGGAAGACCATTCCTCCATGAACACAACATTGTACCTTCTACTCTTTATCAATATTTTAAATATGTGGATGGCAATAGAGAAGTCCAGAAAGAAGTTAAAGACCTAAATCCTTTCAAGGGGGTTGAAGCGTACTGTAACGACTCTCGCATGTACGAAGAGAAATTCATGAAGGTGGTACGGGCAATGGATACTGATGAAGAACAGAAAGGCGTACCGAATGATACTCTGGTAATCCCTGTCAAAGGGCGTACTTCATGTCCTCAGTCTTCCAAACCATTAACTATCTACCTTCCTTCTTCCAAGAAGCAGCCTCCAGGTGTTAGTCAAGAACAAAGGGAGCTTACCTCTTCTGAGCCACTTGTAATCGACCTTCGTCGTAAAAAGCCCCCTCGCTCTTCTTCTCCCCCCTTAGTTATAATCTGACTAAGCCTGTTAAGGCTAAAGGTCCTGTTGTAAATGATGGTGTAAAAATTAATGAAGCATCTCCTTTGCAGTATACTAATGTCTCTTATTATATTCAATGTTATTTGGATATACTAGATAGCTTTAAGCTACTCACAATAGGAGTCGTATCATCTCTACGAAATGTGATATCATTTGATTCAATACAAGAATCGTATTTCTTAGTACCGTCTCGAAAGAAAGGCGAAATGCCTATACTTTTTAATAAACGAGAAGAACAAAAAATCATGCTTGACAAAGATTATAAGGATGATACAGGAACGCTACAATTACGTCGCTATAGTCCACAATCCAAGGCAATCATCCGTAAAATGGGCTATCATTTCAGAACTGGTCTCAATAGCGGTAAAGAAAGGCGAACTCCTATTCGTATTTCTATTCCAAAAGGAAAATCACAATAATACTAGAGTAAAATAAAGCGAGGATTAGGTTATACTTCACCACTTCCGACCCTAGAAGCTTCCGAATCCGATGAAGAAAAACGATCAAACTCTTCTGATTCTATCTCATGGGATTCTGATACCAGTATTGGTTATGTTCATCAGGTAACAGTATCTTCTAACATGGTGTCTGCTGAGTTCTCAGAAGATGACGAAGGTGATATTGAAGAAGCTCCTGAAGTAGACCCTTAGGCACAAAGGATGGACAATCAGTGGGAACTCCATTTTGAACAACGAGAACTACCTACTGAGGATCAACTAATTCAGATCAATGTTGGAGAGAAAGATGTGCCACGACCGATCTTCATTAGCAAAAATCTTTCAGAAGATGATAAACAAGAATTGATTCATCTCATTCGTGAATATATTGATGTCTTCGCCTGGAGTTATGAAGATATGTCGGGATTAGATCCTCAAGTCACAACTCATAAACTTAACATCTTGCCTAATGCCAAGCCAGTCAAACAACAGCAACGGTGGTTCAAACTTGAGATGATGGATGCTATAGATGATGAGGTCAAAAAGCTTATCGCTTGTTGTTTTATCAGAGAAGAACAACATTCTGACTGGGTACCCAACTTGTACCAGTTTTGAAAAATACTGGAAAAGTTCGGGTATGCATAGACTTTCGGGATCTTAATGATGCTTGCCCTAAAGATGAATTTTCTCTCCCAATTACTGATGTTATGATCGATAATATTTGTGGATGCGAACGAATCTCTTTCATGGATGGGTTTTCTGGATATAATCAAATCCGGATGAATCCTGAAGATGAAAAATGCACTTCATTCTGTACTCCTCGCGGAGTATACTGTTATACAGTCATGCCTTTCGGTCTTAAAAATGTAGGTGCAACTTACCGGCGGGCTATGAGTACTATCTTTCGAGATCATTTACGAAAGACTGTCGAATGTTATGTTGACGATATTGCTGTCAAAAGTCATCTAAAGGAAGATCACATCCAAGATTTAAGAACTATCTTTAATCTCAGCATCAACTCAAAATGAACTATACTAATCTTTCTTGGGTGTCTGTAGTGGCAAATTTTTCGGATTCGTCATTACCTCTAAAGGTATACACGTTGATCCCGAGAAAATCAAAGCCATTCAAGAGATGCGTCCTCCACGCAACCTAAAAGAGCTACGATGATTCCAAGGTCGACTTGCGTACATCAGGTGGTTCATTTCGAATTTATCTAGACGTTGCAGACCATTTACTCAGTTAATGAAGAAATATGCATCTTTCATTTGGACAGAAGAATGTCAACGAGCATTTGATGACATAAAGCGGTATTTGATGAATCCACCAGTCTTTGTACCACCGATCTCAGGAATACCCTTCTTGATGTACATCTGGGCAATGGACCATTCATTGGGTGTACTACTGGCTCAGAAGAACAAAGAAGGTCATGCACAAGCCATCTACTACCTTAGTCGGACGATGATTGGAGCTGAACATCGTTATAGTCCTGTGGAGAAGGAATGCTTAGCCTTAATGTTTGCTGTTCAAAAGATAAGACATTACATTATCGGACAAACTATTTATGTTATTTCCCGAGTCAATCCTCTTCGAGCCTTAATAAAAAAGCCCAGCACACTCAATTCCAGGCTTGCTACCTGGGCTATGTTATTAGCACAATATGATATGGTCTATGTTCCTCAAAAGTCTGTAAAAGGCCAAGCACTAGCTAATTTCTTAGCAGCTCATCCTGTTCCTGAAACATCTAAACTCTATGATGAAATTCCAGACGAGGCATTAGAATCAAATATGATCTCAGAAGAATTTCCTACTTGGCGTTTGTTCTTCGACGGAGCATCCAGAATTGGACCATGAGGTACCCTTATCGCTGGAGTGGGTATTGTTCTCGTTTTACCAGATGGATTAACTATCCAGAGGGCTTATTCCTTAGATGAGTCGTACTGCAATAATATCGCAGAATATAATGCTTTTCTCATTGGACTCCAACTAGCCAAATAACTGTATATTGAATATTTCGAAGTATATGGCGATTCTAAGCTGATTGTTAATCAAGTTAGAGGCACATATAAAGTCTGATATCAAGATCTGGTACCCTATCACGAAGCAGCAGTCCGGATAGCTTCTTCGTTCAAAGGGTTCTTCATCGACCATGTACGTCGAGCTTGTAACACCGAAGCCGATGCCTTGGCTAACTTAGCTGCAGTATTAGCAATTCCAGTCAAAAGATAGAAAATGATTGTTATCTCTAATAGAGAATTATTTTGCATTGAAAACAACCATAATGTTGAATTCAGTAATTCAACTGAAGTCTATGTCGTTAGCGAAGACTGGAGAGCACCTTTCATCGACTTTACAGTTCATGATATACTACCTAAAGATCCTAAGGAAGCTACAAGTATCCGTCGGCGATTGCTTCGATTCTATTATAATCATACCACCAAAACTCTCTTTCGAAGAACTTTTGATGGATGACTTTTAAGATGTCTCGCTAGTGATGAAGCAAAGCAGATATTACGCGAAGCTCATGACGGCATTTGTGGAGCACATCATCCCGGTCCCAAATTATAGGATCATATCCGACGTATGGGCTACTACTGGCCCTCTATGGTATTGGATGCCATTGAATATGCAAGAAAATGTCGAGCATTTCAGATTCATGCAGATTTCATTCACCAACCGTCGAAATTTCTTCACTCGACTGCTGCCTCATGGCCCTTCGAAGCTTGGGGTATGGATGTAATTGGTCCTATCAATCCTCCTTCATCTAAAGGACATCGGTTCATCTCGGCTATAACCGATTATTTCTCTAAATGGGCTGAAGCTATACCTTTAGCTGAAGTGAAGACTAGTAGTGTCATCAACTTCATCAAACATCATGTGACGTACAGATTTGGTGTACCTCGTCGAATCATCCATGATAATGGGCTACAATTCGTCAGCCTGAAGTTTAATAGGTTCTGTGATGAAAACAGAATCAATAATGTTGCTTCTACGGCCTATAATCCTGCAGCTAATGGATTAGCTGAAGCATTCAACAAAAATATTATCAAACTCCTTAAAAAGTTTATTTTTATTAACAAACGTAATTGGAGTGAGAAACTTGGAGAATGTCTATGGGCTTATCGCACTACAGTCCGTAATCCCACAGGTTGCACACCTTTTTCTCTGGTATATGGATACGAAGTCGTCTTACCGCTGGAAATTCAAATTCCATCCTTGAGAATTGTCACTGCTAATGAACTTACCACAAAAAATAATGATCGTCTCCGGCTTCAATAATTGAAGGCGCTCGATAAGAAAAGATTACTGGCCCAACAACATATTGAACTTTATCAAGCCCGAATTTCAAAAGCTTTCAATCGCAAAGTCAAAGTGCGAACATTTCAGGAAGGCGAGTTAGTTCTTACAGTCAGACGTCCTATGACTATGACTCACATGAGCAAAGGCAAGTTTGAGGCAAAATGGGAAGGTTCGTATGTGATAATAAGGTTTTTTCAAATGGAGCCTATCAATTAACATATATGGATGGCAGAGTTGCTATGTTGCCTATTAATGGTAAATTTTTCAAAAAATATTATGTATAAAAACAAAATATTCTTTATTCAGAGAAATGATGCAAATAAAAGTTTATTTTTATTAAAAAATAGAAAAGAGTTACATAATATTAAGGTCGGGGACGAGGACCTGATCCTTCATGATTAAATACATGATTGGCCAGTAATTCAAACATTTCGTTGTCTGAACACACTAGCAACTCACAGGCAGCCACCCTTACTGCTTCTTCTTTGGCAGTCTTTCCAGGCTCTACCAGCTTGGCAATCAAGTCCTGCTCTAGTGCAGCAACAGTCGAGCATTCACCTACTTCTTTTTGAGGAGGCACCGGAGGCTCAGCAGGAGGCGTCTCGGTCATTCCTTCGATCTTTGGAGTGAGCAAATCTTTGGAAGACATTTTGTACAGAAAGAAAAGAAATTGATGATATCTACGAAAGTTTTGCTCTATTTATAGACAGAACGACTAGATAGTTGGCTTCGAGAACCGATATGACTTTTAAGTCCAACTGTTCATTCATTTCTTTTCCCTAAAAGAAATGAATTTTCATTCATTCATTCTTTTCCTCGAGAAAAGAGATGACTGTTCATTCATTCAATGTACCTTCCTCGAAAACCGATGTGACTGTTCATTCATTCACTTTTTCATTTATTCACTCGTTTTAACATTTATTATCTTTTATTTACTCTCTCGTAAATAAAACTATAGATAATAAATTTCCACAACCAAAACAAAAGAAAGAATTCACGTCCCCCATACCTCTGAATTTCGATTATCTACATCAGCAACATGTCATGTCCCTATTACCTCTGATAAAGTTGTCTATTGAAATAACAGTATTGCTAAACTTTATATTCTGCCACATCCATATTACCTCTGAGCAGATATAATAAATATTATTATTTTCTAAATCAAGAGATATATTATGTCCAGTACCTCTGAATATATTTCTATTCTATTACTTATATCTATAACAAGATATGCAACAAGTAATAAAACCACATAAAAAGTTTCTTATTTTATTTCTATTTGCAAAAAGAGATACATTGTAATAAAAAAAGGCAACAAGTTTTGCTCATTCTACTCTAAAGGATAAGTAATAAGTTCTACAATTTGCTTCTTCAAAACTTGAACTCTTTCATCACGAGAATCTAGAACTCGCTGCCTGGCTTCGACTCTTCCTGATTCAGGATCGAATGGTTGCAGAGTAGCAGTTTGACGTGCTAGCTCTTCATTTTGTAGACGTTCAAATTCCTCTTTCTGATGCTTTAAAGTATCTATTTGATTAATAGCAGCCTGATGTAGCTGATTTTTTTGTTCTAAGCTCTGTTTGACAGTCTTTAGTTCTGCTTAAAGCTGGACAATTTTAGCCTCCAGATCAGCAGTCTTCTTTTCTTCTTCTGCAACCTTAGTCTTATGCCCCTCAGCAATAATAGCTGCATCAGCGATTTTGATGTCTAATTCGGAGTATTGTCTAGTGAAAGCCAGCAAAAATGCCTCAAAATTGGCTTTACTAGTTTCTGCTTCTCGAGCCATAGCCTCATATTTTGTGTTTACTAGTTACTCGATATCTCCTCTTTTTAGCTCCTTGTAAGATTTAATTGAGCCCTCCAGCTCATTCAAAATGTGTTCCAAAAATATAGCCTGAGCCTCGTCTCATTGGCTTTGGATACCTCAAATCAAGAATGAAGAGGGAGTTTTGATGGTACTAAAAGGAACATCTTCTCTCTCCATTACTCTATGAACTAAGGGCTCCAGAGACGTGAAGAAAACTTTCGTGAAGGAAGCCACCACGAACTTGTTAGTTGCCATGGATCCTGGAGTGGCTACTACATCCGCTGGAGTCTTTACAATTTCAATTGGTGGAGGCACTTCATCTTGAGCGCTGATGTGAGAAGAGCTTCCCTCCCCTACTACAGTTCCTGTGGGTTCTTCTACAAATTACATATATCATTTATATTAGTAACATACAATTCTGAAGGCACTACGACAAATAGATCATGCTTAGAAATTTACCTGAACTGGGTATAGCATGAGGAGTCTCAAGAGGTTTGACTCTCTCTGACTGAAGCTTTGACAGGGTCTCTGCAGATGTAGTAGCTTGACTACTTCCTGCTCCGGATTCAGTCTGAAGTGGCAGAGTCATTGGAGTTTGATTTACTAATTCTGCTGCCACTCCAGACGTATCAGGTTTCTCTGTGATTATCGGCTCATCGCTCTTAGGATTGATATGTTCTTCATCGATAACCGCATTCTCCTCGTCTTCAGCAATTCTGGGATCTTCATCAGCTGGGAGTTCCTGAGGTGATGGTGCATCCACTAATATTTGTTTTTCTTTAGTGATGTTATTCCAATCATCATTATATGTTTCATCCCCAAAGTCACAATCAGCTAAGGCTTCAATCATCGCCTCTTCAGAATTAGTAGACTCTTGAGCTTTCGGAGGATCTTGTGGAGGCAAAACCTTTTCTGGAGAGGTGGCTTCCGGACTCATAGGAATTGGAGATGGAACTGTTATCCCCGCAGCAGCAAGTACATTTATGGGAATACGTACCGTCACAGCTTCTAATCTCGAAGCTTCTATGATGGTAGTAGAAGGCTGGACATCTGCTGAAGTAGCCAATGCAAAGAAAGAGATCAATTTAATATACATCTTTGACAGAAAAATATATATATTAGGATATATCAAAATCTTGATATTACCTTCTTGAGATGGTACTTCTTCAGTAACTACCAACTTTCTCCTGACCACTCTGTGTAGTGATGCGACCGGCTCTTCAGCAGCACCAGTGCGATCATTCTCCGGATCGATCCAAGAAGTAGATGTTCCTCCTTCTGTGACTCTCCCCTGCTTCTGAAGGAGTGATTTCCTTCTCTCTAGAGGAAGAACTGAGGGGCATCTATTTTGATTGAGAACGAGTTTTTCTCATGGTCGTTGGTTCATTTATAACCAGTGATGTCCTTCTCTTCTTCTCCGGAGCCCTTGGAGAGTTGGGTCTATCATCCAGCTGAGGAGGGGACGTCGTCTCCTTAGCCTTTCTTTTCTTCAAACCCTTAGCAGGAGATTTCTCTTTCCGCACTTTCAAGGATACGTCCAGAGGATCCTGAACTTCATCGGGATAGTTCTTTTAAATAGAAGCTTCTAGTGGTAGATCTGCAGGATCTTTGTCCTCTGTATCCCGAAAGGAGTGAGCAGTGTGTTTTCCCTGTTCGGATCTCTTTTTACTTGCGAAGCTATGTGCAGGATGGAAGCTTTCAGTGAATGTGTTCGCTAAAGTATAGAAGTTTGCGTTTGTATATAACATACGCGGGCCTTGTGGAAGATTGTAGGGCATAAAAAATATAGCTTTGTACCCCGGGCATTGTAATAGCTCCAGGCCCTAGCCCCATCGATGAGGTAACCCTTGGCCTGTAGACAAGTAGTAGCATTACCCACATGAAGCTGATCATATCCGAACTGCCGTGCAAATCGACTTGGCAAGTACGGTTCCAAATAGCACTCTTCTTCGAATCTGTAGACCAAGTGACAGGGACGGATCGCCTGCAGCCACGAAAAGATGGGTGAGCTTAAACGGAGTGATTCTGCAGTCAAATCCATCATTTGTGGAGATATAGCCTCATACCCATGAGGAGGCTCAACACATTCAAAATTCTATCCCGGTCCACAGTTCAAGGCAAATCTACACTCTGAAAGAGCAGTATATTGCCAATGAGCACTGGAGTAGCGTCTGATGAAATCTCAACCGACAGTTCCCATATTTGGGTTCATCAAATAGGGATGGTGAAGCAATAGCCATCCGAATAGATAAGTGTATGGCATCTCGGTACGAGGGAAATCTTGCCTTGCCGCTTTGTCATTTAACATGATCTGTACAAAAGAACGCAAACAGGATGCCCCGATGGAATCTGTCGACTGCACTGGCTCCTGGAACTATAAAGCATCGTAGCCATAAAGATAGAAAACCCACTAGCTGGGCCTCTTGAGACATGGATCTGTAACCCTGTCTAAGGTAACTCTGGAGAGTGTCGCCAGCCTTGAACGGATGCAAATCCTCATCCAGCGTGACATCTCCATGATTATGTTGCTCCATCAGATATTGTATGTCGCTCTGATTGAAGGGTTCAAAGAAACGAGGAGCACATGCTTGACCTTCAAGTGGCTTGTCCTCCCGTGCATAACCCAAGAAGAGATACGGCATCCACTTGGTGGTACAACAAGTACCTGCAATGGCGCTTTTATAGTAGAACGAGCAGATCTTATAGGGACACAATAATTCTTGGAAGACGACGATCATTTGAGTGTTCTCCTCGGCCATAGTATCCAATTCGTCATTTGTGGGCACATACTCTTCATATGGATTATCGCCCAATGGTTGGTGAGAGAGATATTCCATCTCATGAAGAGCAAATCCCATTTTTCCATGGAGAGTCATGAAAGTCCCAGTGCTTTTATTGTACCTCTCTACTAGAGCCAAGAACATATGAGTATTTGGGCGAATACCGTATACTGTAGTCCATATGGCATTGTAGAGACACAGATCGAGAAGCTTGTCCTTGAATTGACCCAAAATCCAAATGGACAAGCTGCTCCAGCGCTTCATATCTGGGTTAACCAGACCTGTCATACGCATAGCGCGGTCTGGATATCTTCCTTCAGGTTTTGCAAATGTATTTGCAAAAATGGGTATTCTGACCGGAAGGAGCAAGGAGGAATCCTCGAGAGGGTTTGCAACATATTGCGCGAGATAGGCGCAACTTGCGCATAGAAAATCGTAACGGTTTGCAACATATTGCGCGAGATAGGCGCAACTTGACTCAGTCATTGTCATGATTCAAAGTATTTTGAAGTTTTATAAAATTTCAAAATTTGAAAACTTTGAAGGGGGTCTTGTAGAGACTGAAAATCAAGTTGCGCCATATTTTTACTACTCAGCAATCAAGTTGCGCCCCAGAAATCAAGTTGCGACCACTGGTTTTAAGTTCAGGAATCAAACTGCACCACGGATCAGGTTACGCCTTGTATCAGACTGCGCCTAATCACATTGCGCCCAAGCCTACTTGGCGCCTAAAAATGATTGCCATCATTGTCTGACAGCACTGACAACGGACAGCACGATAAACGAAGAAAATCTCTTCGAATCTCTCAAAGCGTGCCGTTCGAGATGATTTGATTGACAGCTGTCCTGCACACCCTGCAAGTTACGCCTAGGCGAAATCTGAATAAATTCCTCTCATACATTCAAAAGCTGCCACGTGCCTATGTACTGGATTGCGCCTAGGCGTAACCCAATCAGACGCAGTTTGACTCGTTAACTGAAGCTCAAGCAACCTGATAAAGTTGAGACAACTTACATTCTAAAACAGGATGACATGGCGCACATGCCACTAATCCCTCAAAATGTGTCCACTACTCTGTACACGACCATGCGCATCTCAATCACATGATGCCATGCGTCTAAATACAATTAGTACATGATTGTCTAACCAAATGGAAGTTGGCGTAACATAAGGTTGGCGCAACCCAAAGTGGCGCAGTTCAGCCTCGCGCACATTAGAATAACTGCTAAAACAATTATTTCCAGAACTCCATAAATAGAGTTTCCAAATCATTATCAAGGCATCACAGAGATCAAGAACTCTTAAAAAATTGCTGCTGTATTCTCCAAAGGTTTTAGTCTTCAAGTTCACATAGTCCAAGGGATAAAGTGATCGTCTTCTGATCAGATTCCTAAAGTTGTACTTCCCCAAAAATCAATTGTACTCTTGTACACTTTTCTTAGTTTGTAATCAAAATTTTGTTTTTGCAAACAATCGGATGTCAGTATTTTTGTTCTGTCTTCTCTTGTACTCTTAATCTTTAAATTGACAATTAACAATCGTTTAGTACTTGATTAGTAAGCTTAACCCTATTCACCCCCTGGGTGCTTTCAATTGGTATCAAAGCAAGGTCTCTATTGTTAGACTTAACATCCTTAGAGTAGATCCTTGTTATTTTCTATGGCATCTTATTCCTCCTCATCCTCCGATAAAGAGGGTTCTTTTTCTAGTAGCATAAACAACCTTGTTTCTTCTAAATGTAATAAATGCTCTAAGTGGAAACCTAATGCTAAACAATCTTTAGAGATTCTTGATAACCTTCCTTCTACAAATGAAGAACTTTCTGAAAAGGTTGTTTATTTAGAAGAATCTAAGAGTTGTTGAAATGAAAACAATAAGTTATTATTTAGACTTGATTCTCAAAACTCATCTTGTGTTTCTTTAAAGAGTTTAAATGAGGCTTTAATTTTGAAAATTAAATCTCTTTCATCATCCATAGAAGATCTTAAGACTCAATCACATGAGTTCTCTCATTTGCATGATTCTTCTATTGATGCTTTAAAGGAACAAAATGATGCTTTTATATCTAGAATTGCTTTATTTGAAAAGGAGAATGATTTATTGAATGGTAAATTTGATCTCTTACTTGTATGCATAATGATTTGTTGTTAGGACATGATATTCTTAAATCAAATCTTCCCATGCTCACTCTAGAGATATCCATCATTCTTATATGTCACATGATCATAAGTATGCTCATTATGATATATGTGTACACACTAGCATTAGGTGCTTTTATTGCTTTCGCATTGGACACATGAGTTTTATATGCCCTATTCGTAGGACTTTTACTACCAATGTTAGAGTAAATACTATATGGGTCCCTAAAGCTAACAAATGTGGATCTAAATTTTTTTGGATACCAATGTCTTCACCTAATATTGTAGGTGGAGCTTCTTGTATTGGAACGTAGCACCGAGGAGCGTGTTGGTGGTTGCAAAGCTACATAGGTCATCTTCCAAGCAATTGCACCAACACAAAGTATGGCCACTACAACCACTTTGGTAACATGTTAAATGTCTCTTACTGAATGGTATTATTTATAGAATCTACCATGTTAGTATTTATGTCTTGCTACTAGCTCTCATTGATATACTTTAGTTTCTTATTCTCTAAATCAATAAGAGATATGATACTAGCATGCTTAGCTAATTCTCTTGTTATTCTTTTATCTAGCATGACTAGTTATTTTGCTTAAATAATTATTTCACAATATGTAGTCTATCACTCATTTTCTATTAGTGTGACAAATATATCTATGCATGTTCTTTACTTTTAGTCCTTATTTATGAAGCAAGCATATCACTCTAGTCCATAGGAGCTTGAGTTTTTGTTTTGATTTAATATGATTTATAACACTCCGTCTTTAAAGTTCTTGAAATAGTTACTTCTTAAGGATTTTCATTAAAATATCATATTTTTCTTAATCGGTATTTTATGATTATATATATATATATATATATATATATATATATATATATATATATATATAAAATAAAAAAATAAAAAAAAATAAAATATATATATATATATATATATATATATATATATATATATATATATATATATATATATATATATATATATATATTTGGAACCAGGTAAATTGTTTCTGGAATCGCTCCCAATTGGATTCGAACTCCTGACCACTAGGGCCGCATGCATCTCTCTTAACCACTAGGCTAGAGGTCATTTGCATGTGTATATATATATATATATATATATATATATATATATTTGCATGCAAATATATATATATATATTTGCATGCAATATATATATATATATATATATATATATATATATATATATATATATATATATATATATATATATATATATATATATATATATATATATATTGTAAACCCCCTAAATTTCTACTACGATTTATTTTTATATAAATTTGGTATTTACTTTGTACTTCGTAATTATACGTCACGTGAGAGTTCGCGTTCTCGTATTTGTACGTCGCGTGTGAATTTACATTTTTCGTATTTGCTCGTCGAGTGCGAATATGTGCGAGGTACATATTTTTATAAAACGTTTTATTATGAATTTTATTTATATGGAAGAAGTATAAGTTCAAAATTTCATGTGGTAAATATTTTATTTATTTATTTATTTATTTATCCTTTTTTAATTTCACTTAAAGTGGTAAAAAGGCGTCGTGTCATGATTTGCGAACCTTATTTATCTAATTATTATAAAAAAGATATTTATTTTATTATACAAATATAAATAGTAATTTTGAAAACTATGTTTTGATGCAAATATTCTTTTGCATACGAAGTACACGAATTTAAATTCATGTAAATAATCGTATTTTTGAAATTAATTAATATTATTATTTTATTATTTGGAAAAGATATTTCTAAATTATTTTATTGTGTTCTAAATCAAAAATTTGCTTCTTGAATAACTTTTAAATAGTTTTTTTGAATTTAAAATAATATTACATAAATGGATAATTTGAGAAATATTATTGAATTGAATTTCAAGAGATTTAAATTAATAGAGGGATTTATCCATGGGGATATAAAACCGTCCAAGTTCTTATCCATCTAGGAGCACCACCTCCTATAAAAGGAGAGGCTCCATTGTTCTCCTCCACGAAAATTTCACCAAACCAATTTCACAGCCAAGTGTTGTGCATCATGTCCGTGCTCTCCTCCCATCCACTATAATTCTATTCTACATATACGTTGTTACCCCATGTTCGACAATCCCGGCCACACCCGCCCGTGTCTCACAGGACACGAAGCCCCGCCAAACCATCCATCGCCTTCAAAATCACCGTCGCCATCGGCAGTATCCTGCCGACACACCACCAACCAAGACCTCCACCGCCATCAAGACCCAGCCAACAGAAGAACCACGCCATCATCCCTCTAACCAACCTCACCACCACCGTCAGCGTCGTCATCTTCGTCATCGCCACGCTCACCCAAAATTTCCAGATGACCCCGACTACTACCACGGTGATCCCCGGCCGTTGCCACCACATCACCCCCATCACGACCACCACACAGCACCCCCTCCACATCCCCGACATCTCCACTAACACACCAACACCGTCGCTGTCATCCCCAATAACCTGAACCTGTCACCACCACCACCAAAAATTTATCACCACCACCACCGTCCAAAATCCCCCCCACCCGATAAGGAAAAGGAAGGCGACAGGGCCCTCACCTCCGCCGTTCGTGCTCCCACAACGTCGCCCCAAGCCTCGACCAAACCATCATCACGGATTCGCCACAGGCGACCAACCTCGCCTGGATCTAGAGCCCCCATCCGCCGTCTTCATCATCTCGCTCCAGCCGAGCAACTATCGCGGTGCAAGACTCCGCCGTGCCCAAACCTCGCGAGCTGCCATGGCCGTACAGCTGCTGCTTATGGCCGAGCCCGCGCCTTCGTCCGGCGTCGCCGAACCCGCTGACTACCCCGATCCGTCGCGACCGTGCCTTGTCGTGACCCGCCTCCCGTACTCACGCAGCCTCCTTCAGCCAGGCTTCCACGCCGCGTCGCCCGCGTCAGCAGCCTCGGTTGTTGTGCATATTAAGTTTTAGTATTTTATTTTTTATTTTGTTTGTATTAAAATTTGTATACATTAACAAGAAAATTTGTGTAGGTATTATATATAGTACTAGTATTATAGTAGTCAACAGCAGTGTTATTATTAGTACTACTATTTTATTAGTATTTTTATTATTATTTTTTTTCTAGTAGTTATGTTGTATTATGCTATCACAAATTAGATGCCTAACAAAGAGGACAGTATATAGCCTGATTGTTTATGAAATTTTATTGGAAGTCCTAAACTATTTCCAAGTTTTTATATATTCATTTGAAATATGTTGACTGATAAAATATAAATTTTTTCAAAAATTCTACTTTTACAAAACTTAAAATTTTAACTAAATGTGATTTTGATTATTCATTATATTTGCCTAAAAAGTATTTTGACTAATATAAATTTATTTTTACCTAAATCATATTTTTACAAACATAGAGCTTTTCCTTAAAAAAGGGGTATTTTTGATTTCTAGTAATTACAAAAATATAAATTTATTTTTATTAATAATAAAGTCTAACCTACAAATATTACGATATCATAGATAGGAATTCATTTACTCAAAATTCTCTTCGATTATCACCATTGATCCCGACTGATCGTACGTTTCTATTTTTGTGAACTTTGGACCCTTGCATACCCTGCATGGCTATTGGACACATCGAAACCTGCCAGATCATTGCACCACACCAGGCGACACACCGGGATAGATACCTTGCCACTTATACTGTTTATATTCAGTCATCATTTTATTAGTTATTGCATATTACTGTCTATTCATTTCTTTTTTTGAGTTCTACCATTATTACAGTTTGTGACTTACTACCAGCTCAGTGATATTAGTTCTATTTTATTTTATTATCTTTTGTTCGCATATGGACCTAGAGTTAAGGGACTACTGTTTGTAGTGTATCGTATATACCTTGACACAGTTGTACCACGAGTATGTGTGATATGAGTAGCATGTAGAGGTCCTTGCGTGTTGGCTGATCACCTGTGCATGCGTTAGGTCTAACCATTAATAAAGACATTTTAGGAGACTTAGCGGTTAGTAGAGTTATATGGCCGTGGATACGACTTGGATAGGCACATTTGGGTGGGGAGAACAATACCTGACGTATGGGCTTCTTTGCACTTCTCTGATTACCTGTGCGCTCCTCCGGAGATGCAGGCACCAGGTGCCCTCTGACGTTTCCCAGAGCGTTAGAGATGTACCCCCTTGCACATGATGCCCTCTAACGATCTTCGGACGTTACAGACGTAGGCCCCTGTTGCCCTATACGGGAACCAAGCCGATCCTATTTACAGTCAGGACTCATGTGTCGAAGGATTGTTTCTCAACTGCATGTTCACTTTAGTACGATTAGGCTACCTTATTGATGTCTTGTCACTTAATTTTATTTTTGGCATATTTTATATTCAGTATTTTGGCATATTCTTCCTATATCTTGTTACATCCCTCCAAGGACCTAATGATCTCTCCTGGTGTGTGCCTTTGTGATGTTTCGTAGGTGCTCTAGCCGAGGCCATGTTTTACTCTCTTCCTCTGAGGTGATTGCACTTGGATTGCCTTCGCATCGCTCGACAAATTTATTTTTTATATATTTCTTCTCTTTTTAGTTGGTAGTGGATTTGTCTCCGCCCAACGATTTGTAAATGACAATTCATGAGTTGATTTATAAATTCTTCTTTCTTTATTTGTGGATGAGATTAGTGTCGTAGTTTATTGCATTTTACAGCTTATGTATACATACGATGGTTCCATATATTGGAGTTTACTTCGTATGTATGCAGCTGGCACGTCGACGTATTTAGTCCTAAGTATTTTGGGACTGGGACATTACATGTTTTTGTGGTGGCCCATACAGGTCGAGTTAGCCGTTTCGGTTACGTTACTGTACTGAGCGGACCTGCATATAGGATTAGAGTCTAGGATCTCATCCACTTACTTAACATCCTTTCTTGACCCTAAATTTTGAACTCTCATTTGCCTTCCTTGATTTGCATCCTGCTTGAACTCTTTATACCGTAAATTCTTACTTTCCGTACTTATTAGAGGTTAGAAAGATGACTACACTAGTATATGCTCATAGGCCAAACACATAGTTAGAAGGATTACATTACCAAATGGTATGCATTAGAGATCCTATTTGAGTTATAAGGGCATTTTATTTTTCCTAAAAAGAATGATCTTAAGGATTACTTTATTCCAAGTTGGGTAGTAGTGAAATTACCAAAGATAGTTAGAATTTTATGATTACTAGTTGGTAATCATAAGAGTATGGTAGAATCTCTAATGATTGAGAAGACAAATTGATTTTAAGAATTAGAACATTTATGACTTATCGGATTTATAGATATACACAACTTGGATATAAGGATTCGACTTGAGGAGAATCTTAAATTTCAAATTTGTCATATGATCTATGATTTATAAAGTATTTAGATTTTTAGTTTAAAGTTTTGATTATGGATATTAAAAATTTTGGTGAAAAAAAAAGTATGTAGATTTGATTTGGGATATACTAAGGGTTCATCTCGAGAGTGGTTAAGAATTTTGAAAATTTTAAAGTTATGACTTTATTACAACCTCAAATGACTTGAGAACGTGGAAAGTTTAGTTTGTGATGTATTTTGAGGAAAAAAATTAATAGGGATATAATAAAGGTCTATTTGATATTGGTTAGAGGGATTTAAATTTTATTATGATGGACGACTTAGAATGGTTAGACATTTTGGTAGGTTATTTTTAGAATTTTATTGAGAGACTTTTGGGAGCTTGAATTTATTGATTTAAATCTTATCGTGATAAAGAACGAAGAAGCAAACAAGGTAACCCTAATGGGATACAATTATTCCATATAAATTACCATGTCGTCCATGGCCATGATAGTTGTATATACACAAGTATAGTTATTCATCCACCAAACCGTATGACCATATCTTTATCTTGACTTACTCGACCTTCCCTCAAACCTAAATCGATCGTCATGACCTTCTAATCGTTTGACACTTGAAAAGGATTAGAATCGTCTCCTTAATCACACCCGCATCTAGGAGACTATCTCCTCTCTAAAAATCGTGTCCATGACATATTTTAGTTTCATCTACTGGATTCCTTAATTACCTTTATTTCGTGCTTTAGCTTGATCCTTTTATTTCTGTGCGTTAATTAGTGCCCCATGAACTCCCACTTTCTATTTAGATCTTTTGGTATCCCCTACCATGACATTGATATTCGGAGCACGATACTAGCTGTTACCTCCCAAAAAATTTCTTATGCAAGACCTAGACGAGCCCACCTTCATGTAGGTATATCATGTCCCACTAAAACACGTCCTCTTGTACTCTATTTTTATGATGCGACTTTCAGGTCAGAAAGGCTAAACTATAACCTTTACCATGATACCGATATACTTTCGACCCAATATATGAATATGATATACTTAATTCCTTAAATGCTTAACCTTGTGTTTATCTTGATTACTGGACCTTGTCCTTCTATTACCTCAATTACTTAGACCCATAACATCTCCTAAACCTCTACTACGACCATTGAACCTAACCAAATTTCCCTCCCCATTTGTTTTGCTTCCCCCTTCGAAGATTTTATTTTTGGCTCCACTATTATTCATGCAACATTGTTTCATCTGATTTCCTTGTGCGAAGATGAAAAGTAGATCATGACACCCTTCGGTAAAAATAAAAAATAAAAAAAAACATTTGGGTTAGATTGGAAAGCCCGTAAAGGAGATTAGGGTATAGTTAAATGAAATGGTTAGGTAATTACGAGGCATGAATTAATCTTGCTACATGATTAAGAAGGGGGATATTATGTGTTGAGATGATCCAATGATAGTATACTT
This sequence comes from Iris pallida, assembly GCA_029216955.1. Classification (NCBI taxonomy): domain Eukaryota; kingdom Viridiplantae; phylum Streptophyta; class Magnoliopsida; order Asparagales; family Iridaceae; genus Iris; species Iris pallida. Next base: position 819,084 of record JANAVB010000200.1, on the reverse strand, counting down.
GCGAGTGTTGAAAAGGTTGCGTTTGATAAAATGTGAAAAATAGATTTTATATTGGTGCATATAGGAGAAAATTTTCTTTTATAAAGTCTCCTAGAAGGGTTTGACTTTTACCTCAACTAACTTAATCGAAGTTATTGGGAATATCAATTTTCGAGAATATATATATATATATATATATATATATATATATATATATATATATGCTGGAAAAAAAAAATATATATATATATGCTGGAAGAAGAAGGGTAGAGAGTCATCGAGTAGTTACTTAGAAGGGTAGAGAGTCATCGAGTAGTTACTTTTGAGGAGATTATGAACGACGAAAGCTATTTTTGAAAAAAAAGATGATATGTTGGAAGAAATTATTTACTGAATTCAAAAGGATTGGACTTATCTATTGCTGAAATATTAGATATATAAAAACAATTAAAAAATTTAAAACTTTTGTGGATCAATTGTTGGAGGTTTATAGATGCAAGAAATTAAGGAATCTAAACCTCGAGAAGATTTATAAAATAGTTGAAAGGATAAATATAGAGAGGCATTGATGATTACGGAATACTTACTTTAAATTGAGATTTAATTTTGTTGAGATAGTGATCGTAAATTTGGTGATGAAGGAAATCATTACCTATCATAAGCACATAATTTTCCTTGTTGTCATTAGATGGTAATATCGATCAAATTGAATACTGACGGGTTGTCATGAGATATATTATAAACTATACCCTTGAATTAAATTTTTCTAGTATCTAAATTCTGATTATTCAAATTGATTTTGTAGTAGGCATTGTCTCCTCACCAAAAAAATTGATCATGCCTTCTCGTCACAAACTCCTTCTATCTCGCCAAACCTACCTATCCTAATTATTCCTAAATTTCGAGGACGAAATTCTTTTAAGTTGGGTAGGAGGTAAATTCCCTAAATTTCTACTACGATTTATTTTTATATAAATTTGGTATTTACTTTGTACTTCGTAATTATATGTCGCGTGCGAGTTCACGTTCTCGTATTTGTACGTCGCGTGTGAATTTGTATTTTCCGTATTTGCTCGTCGGGTGCGAATATATGCGAGGTACATATTTTTATAAACGTTTTATTATGAATTTTATTTATATAGGTGTAAACCCCCCTAAAATTAAAAAAAAAGATTTATTATTATTATTATTTCAATATCTACATTATCAATAGCATGCATTGTTTTTTTATATATATTTAAAAATATGAGTCATAATAAGTTTGTCCCTAATAATTGGGTAGGTATTTTAAGAATATCATTGGGATTTTAGGATTTTTACAATATTTAGATTATTTGGTGTGTATAATTATATACATATAAGTACACTTGGTAATCGTAAGTTTCCTTATATTAAGGGAATACTTGTAATAAAATAGTTGATATACATAGAAAGATACTTCTAAAATACTAAATACTAAAAGAATTAATTGTCGAATTTTTAAGGTTTTAGGAATTATTAATGTTAATGCTAGAGATATTGTGTGTGTGTGTATATATATATGTATATGTATATTTTTTTTTTTTAGTATTTAGTATATATATATACATATACATATATATATATATATATATATATATATATATATATATATATATATATATTTATATATATATATATATATATATATATAATATATATATATATATATATTTTATATATATATATATATATATATATATATATATATATATATATATATAACCAATACATATATCTCTAACTTCTCGCAAGAAATTGGGCCCGACCTTTCTCTCCCCGCTGCAGCTTCCGTGAGGAAAAGTTAGGAATTTAATGTTAGGGTTATATACTAAAAGCATCACTTTTATAGTAACCTTATTTCCTAAAATTTTGAATGAGAATCATATGGGCAAATGTTTGCATATTGTATTTGTTGCAAGTGTTAATGCAAATGTCTGATATTCTATATTGTAAATAATATGGTGTGTGGTGTCACACAAAAGATCATATTATCAGTTTCCTATGGAGTATATATATAGTTCACAACCTAGATGGACTTGGACAATCTATTGGAAAGATTGTAGTGTAATCTGGTATTAGTTTATCTTGACTATAGATTTACACTAGTACACTTTGTCTGTAATGAACATGACCACTTGAGGTTGTTCTCTTTGTACTGACTACATAAGAGAACAAATACCTCTGTTATTATAGATGCTTGTGCTCTTAATCCGGATATAATAACACACATGTATATGCAGTGTGTATTACTTTGACTCATGAAAGAGTGAGATTCATTATGGATCAATAACCTCTATGAATTGGGTAATAATATTTTACATATGATGGGCTGTTGATTATAAATGGAATCCATGTCCCGATACATCGGGTTGATGATGTCCCCTTAAGGAGCTCATAAGGATTGTCATACAAACCCTACAGGTGGATTATATCCGACATGACAAATAAAGTTGAGCGGTACTACTTAAGGATAAAAATGTCGAATCAATATAGTTGTCAGTAACTTAATTTGATCGACGGACATACGATATCTTAACATAGGAAGCCAAACGAGCATGTAATAGAAGGAGCCTACAAACCTAATTTGGGATTCGGGAGGTAGTGCAGCAATAGCTCATTAGTGGACCGAGCTATTGTTAATGGGCCTGGATTGTGTGATCGAACTGAACACGGGATATCCAGATCCGTTAGGAAGCCTAACCCTAATTTCTCCTCATGGTCCCTACCGTAGCCTATATATATCCTCTATTCTCTGGCCGCCAAATAAGAGATCAGAAATCTGAAGCTTCCTCTAAATTCGTGATTCACGTAAGGAGAGAAAGAGAGGGCTGCCAAAGAGAAAAAAAGGTTGGAAGATCGTCGCCCACACGACGTCCAACTCGAGGAAGGAATACGTGCAGAAGATCTTGGGGTCGTCCGCTCGAGATTGCCAGGAATTACTTATCTTCTATCCGTCGCAGGTATTATTTGTGAATCCTAGTTTCTGCCTATGAAGGGTTAGAACACGTATTAAATCTGTTTAACTTTCTATCGATCAATACGCACACCAAAGTAAGGGTCCTGGGAATCCCCAGTTCCATCAATTGGTATCAGAGCCACTTTGGATCTGCTTATTGATTGATATGTCCATGTTGTCCAATAAAACCTGCGCTGTGTAATAGTCGGTAGTTGTAGATCTATTCTAACTCGATTTTGCAGGCATTTTAGATCCAACTATTATGGTCCAATGCATGTTTTTGATTGTGTTGTTTAAACCACGGATATATCGTGGATGTTGTTGTTGCTGTGGATGTAATTAAAATCACGAGGGTTGATCGTGCTTATTATTTGAATTTTTCAATCTAGATTATGTGTGAACTCTTTCTGGAGGCATATGATTGATGTAATTTTAATTATTTTTTATCAATCGTGATGGCGGTGGTGTCCGTTTCTGATACCGGACGACATGCTGGATTTAAGCAGTCCAGAGGCAGATAAATGATTTTCTCGAATAGATCTGCGCCGTGCCAGATTTTGGATTCGGATAGTTAAGGACGGAGCAGGAAAGATGACCATAATAGTTGGATATTTTTCTCTTATTTGTTATCATTTTACTTTTTCTGATTATGCATGTTTATTATTGTATGGATGTTTTTTTGAAAAACTAAGCCTACATTAATAATGGACAACATGGACATAATATCAACTAGTAAAAAAACCCTCATTGTTAAATAACTAAGTGGGAGAGAAAATTTATTTAGTATAAATCCTATGGTCTCCATTATTGGTTTGTAGGTGATGTAATTATACTTGCATGTTGGCTTTAGTGCCTTCCTCCATATCGGATGAGTATAATTATGGATCACCAGTACAAACTTCCCTAGGGATAATTGTAGAAAGTTACCTAGTATGTGCACTTCTCCATCTGAAGGAACTCATTACAAGGTAATGGACTTAGTATTAAGTAATGGTATATATTTAGATACAAATAATGGTATCCTCCTCATCAGAGTCACTGCTATTATTTGTATGACCAGAGCAAGACCAACATATTAATTTTATTTGTCATAAAGTTATGTTGACATGATAGTAAAATTAATAAGAAAAACCTACTTGAACAAAGTTAAATTTGTATATGTCCACACTATCGTGGCATGCTAAATTCATGGTGTTCAAGGTGTTGGTGAATTTCTTATTATTGTTATGAGGGAATCAATATTTAATTAATTCAAAATATTTTTTGCCCTACATAATTTTATTTATGTGATTCTCATAATTTCAAAAATGGGTTCTTTCAGTCCACTTATGGTCATTCTTAAAGAAAACAAACTTACTGGACCTCATTATATTGACTGGAAACGTAATTTGGACATTGTTCTGACTGCTGAGGAGTACAAATATGTACTTGTTGAGGAATGCCCACCTAAACCTGATGCTTACTCTGATGAAGAGGTCAAAGAGGCTTATAAGAAGTAGAAAAAGGCAGATGAGATGGTGCGATGTTATAGTCTGGCATCTATGTCAAATGTACTGCAACATCAGCATCAGGCCATGGCCACAGCTTATGACATGATGCATAACCTCAAGGAACTCTTCGGACATTAGAGTAGAGGAGCTAGGTAATTTGCTATGAAATGTTTGATGAATACAAAAATGGCTGAGGGTACACCAGTAAAGGATCATGTTCTCAAGATGATGGGACATCTGAATGAGATGGAGATCCTTGGAGCTGAAATCGATAAGGAATCCCAGGTCGATATCATTCTCGAGACTCTGCCTAAAAGTTTTGACAATTTTTGCCTTAATTACAACATGAACAAAAGGTTGTATAGTTTGGCAGAACTTGCAAAAGAGCTACAGGATGGTGAATCTCTCTTTAGACAGAGTGGTCATATTTTTGTTTCTGAAAAGACTTCTATTTCTAAGCCAAAAGTCGGTAAGAAGAAGAATAACATTTAGAAATAGGCAAACTCAGCAAAGAAGGGCATGGGACCTCAAGGTGCGATAAAAAAGCCGAAAGGCAAATGTTTCAAGTGCAAAGGGTCAGGACATTGGAAGACTGATTATCCACTTCTCAAATAAGGGAACAAAGAAGGTATATCTCATTTACTAGTAGTTGAAACATGTTTAGCGGTGTTATCTACCAACACCTGGTGTGTAGATACAGGAGCCACTAATCAAGTCTGTAATATATTAAAGGGTTCCAGGAAACCAGACGGCTCAGTGATGGAGAGATATGCTTGTCCATGGGTGATGCTACAAAAGTATCGATCGTTACATTAGGAGATGTTACTTTATCTTTTGGTAGAAATAAGTCTTTGACATTGAGAGATTGTCTTTATGCACCTTCATTTAGAAGGAATTTAGTTTCTGTTTCTATATTAGTTAAAGATGGATATTCAGTTTATTTTAATGACAATATTGTTATTAGAAAGAATAAACATTTTATCTATTCTGGTGCATTGGTTGATAATCTGTATGTCATTAATCATATTTTGCCCATAATGCAACTTATGAAAATAAATAATATGTCATCTAACTTAAATAAGAGAAAAGAACCTTCTTGTATAAACCAAACATATCTTTGGCACTTGCGATTAGGGCATATTAACCTAAGAAGGATTCAAAGACTGGTTGAAGATGGACATTTGAGTTCATTGGAAGTGGAGGTACTACCAGTCAGTGAATCCTGTTTGGAAGGTAAAATGACCAAAAGGTCTTTTACGGCAAAGGGGTATAGGGCCAACGATGTGTTAGAATTGGTTTATTCTGATTTGTGTGGACCCATGACTATCCATGCTAGAGGTGGCTTTGAATATTTTGTCACATTTATTGATGATTATTCAAGGTATGGACACATTTATTTGATGCGTCGTAAGTTTGAGTGCTTTGAGAAATTCAAAGAGTACAAGGCTGAAACGGAGAAACGTCATAAAAAATATATCAAGTCATTACGATCAGATCGTGTTAGCGAGTACCTCTTTGGAGAGTTTAGAGATTATTTATAAGAGGCTGGGATTGCATCCCAATTGACTGCACCTGGAACGTTCCAGCAGAATGGTGTAGCCGAAGAAGGAATAGAACTCTTATGGAGATGGTTAGATCAATGATGAGTTATTCGAATTTACCAGATTCGTTTTGGGGATAAGCCTTAGAGATTATAGCTTATATTTTGAACTTGGTTCCTTCTAAGTCAGTACCTCTTACTCCCACAGAGCTGTGGATTGGGCGTAAGCCTAGTCTGAAACATGTTCGCATTTGGGGTAGTCCAGCACATGTGCTGAATGGGAAAGCAGATAAGTTGGAATCTCATACAGAAGTACGCTTGTTTGTAGGCTATCCAAAAGGAACGAAAGGAGGTTTATTTTATAGTCCTAAGGATCAGAAGGTCATTGTTAGCACCAATGCACGATTCTTAGAGGAAAACTATGTGATGAACCATAAACCCACAAGTAGAGTTGTTCTAAAAGAACTGAGAGATGAGATACCAAGTACTTCAGTACCAACAGTACAAGAGAATGAACCACAAATAACTCTACAACGTGTCATAAATGTTACACCACAACCGATAGTGCCTCATCGTAGTGGAAGGTTTGTGATACAACCTGATAGATATATGTTCTTGGGAGAGTCATCAGACTTCGTCCCTGGGGAACAAGATTATGATCCATATACCTACAATAAAGCACTCTAAGATAAAGATGCAGAGTCTTAGCAAAAAATAATGATATCTGAAATAGAATCTATGGATTCTAATCAGGTCTGGGAGCTTGTAGAACCACCCGTTGGTGTAAAAGACATTGGATGCAAGTGGGTCTATAAGAGAAAAAGAGGATCAGATGGTAAGGTTGAAACCTTTAAAGCTCGACTTGTAGCAAAAGGTTTTATTCAAAGAGAGGGTATCGATTATGAGGAAATCTTTTCTCTAGTAGCCATGCTTAAGCCTATCCAGATTCTTTTATCTATTACAGCTCATCTCGATTATGAGATTTGGTAAATGGATGTCAAGACAGCTTTCCTTAATGGAAGTCTTGAGGAAGACATCTATATGAAGCAACCAGACGGGTTCATTAAAAAGGGCCAAGAGCGTCTTGTTTGTAAGCTCAAGAAGTCCATTTATGGACTTAAGCAAGCTTCTAGATCTTGGAACATATGTTTTGATCAGGTGATAAAATCCCATAGATTTGATCAATGTCTGGATGAATCATTTGTATACAGAAAGTATGACAGAAATGTGGTGGTGTTCCTAATACTTTATGTGGATGACATCTTGCTCATTGGAAATAATGTGAAGGTGTTATCTGATGTAAGGGCATGGTTATCGAAACAATTTGATATGAAGGACTTGGGAGAAGTAGGTCACATCCTTGGGATCAAAGTTCTACGAGATCGCAAGAAAAGGATGTTGGACTTATCCCAAGCTTCCTATATCGATACTGTACTAACTCGTTTTAGTATGCAAAAGTCTAAGAAAGGTTTCTTACCTTTTAGACATGGAATTGCTCTATCAAAGGAGCAGTATCCGAGGACACCTAAAGAGATAGAGAACATGAAGGCAGTTCCTTATGCTTCAGCAGTAGGAAGCTTAATGTATGCAATACTATGTACGAGACCAGACATCTGCTTTGCCGTAGGCATGGTTAGAAGATATCTGTCTAACCCAGGACAAGAGCACTGGATTGCCGTAAAGCATATTTTGAAGTACCTGAAAAGGACTAAAGAGTATATGCTAGTTTACCAGGCAGATAGTTTAGTTCCCTTGGGGTATACAGACTCAGATTTTCAGTCATATAGGGATTTCAGGAAATCTACCTCAGGTTATGTGTTTACTTTGGGAGGTGGAGCCATTGTGTGGAGGAGTATCAAACAAAAATGTATTGCTGATTCCACCATGGAAGCCGAGTATGTGGCAGCCTCTGAGGCAGCCAAAGAAGCGGTTTGGCTCAGAAACTTTCTGTTGGACTTGGATGTAGTACCTAGTTTTCCTAAGTCTATTACACTTTATTGTGATAATAGTTGTGCAGTTGCAAACTTGATGGAACCGTAAGCCCATAAGACAGGTAAACACATTGAGCGCATGTACCACCTGATACGAGATTTTGTAAAGAAAGGAAAAGTTGTTGTGATCAAGATAGCATCAGCCGACAACCTAGCTGATCCCTTTACAAAGAGCTTACCAGCTAAGGCTTTTGATAGTCATGTTGAGGGAATGGGAGTCAGATGTGTAGCATCATGGCTTTAAGTATAAGTGAGAGATTTGTAATAGTATACTGAAAAACAATGCTTTGAGTATAAGTGGGAGATTGTTAGGGTTATATACTAAAAGCATCACTTTTGTAGTAACCTTATTTCCTTAAATTTTGAATGAGAATCATGTGAAAAAATGCTTACATATTGTATTTGTTGCAAGTGTTAATGCAAATGTTTGATATTCAATATTGTAGATAATATGGTGTGTAGTGTCACACAGAAGATCATATTATCAGTTCCCTATGGAGTATATAAATAGTTCACAACCTAGATGGACTTGGAAAATCTATTGGAAAGGTTGTAGTGTAATCTGGTATTAGTCTATCTTGACTATAGGTTTACACTAGTACATTTTCTGTGTATTGAATAGAACCACTTAACGTTGTTCTCTTTGTACTGACTACATAAGAGAACAAACACATCTGTTATTATGGATGCTTGTGCTCTTAATCCGGATATAATAATAGACATGTAAATGCAGTGTGTATTACTTTGACTCATGAAAGAGTGAGATTCATTATGGATCAACAACCTCTATGAATTGGGTAATAATATTGTATGTATGATGGGCTGTTGATTATAAATAGAATCCATGTCCCGATACATCGGGTTGATGATGTCCCCTTAAGGAGCTCATAAGGATTGTCATGTAAACCCTGCAGGTGGATTATATCCGACATGACAATTAAAGTTGAATGGTACTACTTAAAGATAAAAGATGTCGAATCAATATAGTTGTCAGTAACTTAATTTGATCGATGGACATACGATATCTTAACATGGGGAGCCAAATGAGCATAAAATAAAAGGAGCCCACAAACATAATTTTGGATTAGGGAGGTAGTGCAACAATAGCTCATTAGTGGACCGAGCTATTGTTAATGGGCCTGGATTGTGTGTTCGGAATAAAAACCAGATATCCAGATCTGTTAGGAGGCCTAACCCTAATTTCTCCTCATGGTCCCTGCCGTAGCCAATATATACCCTCTATTCTCTGGCTACCAAATAAGATATCAAAAATCTGTAGCTTTCTTTAAATTCGTGATTCACGTAAGGAGAGAAAGAGAGGGCTGCGAAGGAGAAGAAAAGGTTGGAAGATCGTCGCCCACACGACGTCCAACTCGAGGAAGGAATACGTGCAGAAGATATTGGGGTCGTCCGCTCGAGATTGCCAGGAATTACTTGTCTTCTTTCCGCCGCAGGTATAATTTGTGAATCCTAGTTTCCGCCTATGAAGGGTTATAATACGTATTAAATCTGTTTAACTATATATCGATGAATACGCACACCAAAGTAAGGGTCCTGGGAATCCCCAGTTCCATCATTTAAAACTTTCCAATTCAAAACTAATTTAAACCTTCATCAAATCTCATCAAGATTATCCTTTCGTAAATCGAATACAGACCTTGATTTAAACTAGATTTTAAAACGACGAAATTGAGTTCAAATATTTTGAATACATATAGGAGAATCGGTAGTTTTTGGGGAACCCTAAGGAAACATCCTCAAAATCAACTATACCTGACCCTCTTCTTACAACACTCGATTTGGAAGAACCTGTGTAGCCTACCACCCCGTAGTGGCCGCCCTCCATCACCGGATTCTACCGCCGGATCCCACCGCCGTCGCCTAAAATCTGGAGGGAACAAAGTCCTCTCTTCGAACTACCACTTCAAGGTACCGCATTATCACCGAGTTTACTCCCAACTTACTTGATTAAATTTCGATCTATAAATTCCACCTAGAACCCCATGTATACCTCTTTGAAGCCCTTTAAAGGGATCTAGTGATAACCCATGAGATCGCTCAGTAATTCGACACAAATATCATCGAAAAGCTGACCAAAAACAGGACATAAAAAGTAGTGGACACCCTATTTTGGAAGGGGATTCTTGAACAGAAGACGTAGAATTTTTGAAAACCAATTTGAAACAGAGATAGACAACCTATACGGAATTAGATCACTTTTGTAGAACCATTTTTCACTTATTGTACAGAAAGTTATTTTATATTAAAAATGCAAGAAAAACTGGTTTCAAAAATTAAAAATTTAGAAGATTCATCCCGATACGGCGTGTGCCTCAAAAATTGGGCAACGTGGTCGAAAACCATAAGTATCAAAAGGCTCGTATAGATGTTGTCGACGTGTGGGAACTGACAGAACCCGATTTCGTTGCGTGTGCACGACGAAATCAGGGCGTATCCGTCGAGATACCCCCGTATCGAAACTTTGCAAACTTGGCCCTAACTTCGTGTACGATCATCACATCGTGACGAAACTTGCACCAGCAGGACCGAATCAAAATTTTGGTCCTGTGTGCCAAGTATGGTCCGATTCTGAAAAGGTCGACCGAAATGCCTAATTGGCGGGCCCGCGACCCGATCCAACGGACAAAATTATGTACGGCTCACCGCAATCCAACTTTGGACATACAATTTGGTTCGCCACCTCAAATCGGACCCACAGACATGTAGTTTGACGACTTTAGATACCATAGACATTGGCACGCATTTCGGTGCAAAACAGGTCCAACGGCGGACATCGTTTTGACCCAAAATTACGATTTTACCCCTATTCCAGAATTAAACTTTTGGACAGGCATTTCCTATATATATCTTTTATATCGGGAACGTTCTTGATGTTTGTTTCAGCATCTGGAGCCGTTCGTGGATTTTGAGATTTTTTGCTGACGTGATTGATTGCTTAGAGTTGTTATTCCCGTACTGCTAGGAAAGATACCTTGCCATCATACTCTGTGATTACTGTATTTTATTTTTTAGTTATTTATATTTAGTTTTATTTATATACTGCATGGATTATATTACTGTGTGTCCAAGTCACACTTGGGTGCAAGCGACTGTATCGGTCGTTTTACGTGCGTTTATGTTATTTTATTGCATTGACTTAGCTTATTGACGACCCAATTGATGATGAGGTATTGGTATATCTCATACGGCCTTGACACATGATCATCACGAGTTGTGAGTCACATGTAGGATACGTACTCGCATAGTCGGCCGACCACCGATACGTATGAGGTGTGCGACGGTTAGGAGTAACTGCTAATAGAATTGCATGCTAGTAGACTTTGCAGTTACTAGAGGTTCCTGGGAGTCATGGATATGACCCTACTAGGCATTGGGGGGGGAGAACAGTTCCTTAACATATGGCCACGTATGCACTTTTTTATTCCTGATCCTGCTGGCCTCTGACATTCGATGAATGTTATGCTTTGAGGTCCCTGGTATCCTGGTGGGACCATACCTGAGTTTCTTGTATGTGTAGCCAGAGTGCCTATGCGTCGAAGGTTTTTTCTTAACTGCATTATCACTGTAGAACTGGTAGGCACCCTTTTGCATGCATCCCCTTTTACTCTCTATTATATATCTTAGTTTATATGGCATGGTGTTTTCTTGTATCTTGTTACGTCCCTTTGAAGACCTGGTTATCTCTCCATGTGTATACTTTTCATGACGCTTCGCAGGTGCTCTAGCCCAGATCGTGGTCTTCTCTTTCCTTCAAAGATGATTGCTTCCGGTTCATCTTGCCATCTTTATCGATCTATTTTTTTGTATATTTTTCTCATTTAAATTAGTTGGTAGTGGATTTGTCTCCGCCCAACTACTTATACAAATGATCAATTTATAGTGATTATATTAGTATTCTTTATTTCTGTGGATGAGATTTAGTTATCATGGTTTATTGCATTTTACATCTTATGTAGTTTACGAGGATTCCATACATTGGAGTATCTTCGTATATGTGCAGCTGGCATGCCTAAGTACTTTGTCCTAAGTATTTTAGGATTGGGGTATTGCATATTTTTGTGGTGGCCCATGCAGGTCGAGTTTATCACTTCGGTTACGTTACTGTATTGATATGAACCTGCATATTAGATTAGAATCTAGGTATCCCATCCACACATTTGACCTCCTTCATTGAATTCAATTCAAAATCTTATCTGATTACCTTGACTTCCTTATGCTTGATTCCTTTTGCTGTAAATCTTATCTTTTTCCCTCGTGCTTGATAGAGAGGTTAGGAAGATAATTCATACAAGTAAACATGTTATATTTCTCAGTTACTCTATTAGTTGACTTATAAGTTGGATAGTATGCCTCACAGCCCACCACCCGTATCCTTGTAACCTAGTAATGAAGTGTAATAGGGTGGCAACTGAATAAATGCTAGTGTAAGAAGATATATAAACCTAGAATATAGAGTTTTAGTAGCCCATACTTTATTGGTCAACCACGACATGATACAAGAGACAGTAGGACGACTGTATAAGCAGGAATACCGGACAAGACTTAGATCCTTATAAAAGTTGAGCTATTTATTACTGCTTTTAACATTATCTCCCGTACTATTACTTTGCAATATCATAAATAATGTTGCTATTTATATCCTCGTTTTGTAAGCTTATTCTTTATCGTGCTGGTTCAGGACATATGTATACTGGAGGCGCCCACTAACATATTATCTAATTAGAATTAATGTATTATGGTCTGATCAACCGTGGTTCACTTGGTTCGCCCTTCATATGATTACCCTACGTGGATTGAGATATCGTGGTATCTAGGATCTCATCCGCGACTACATCACTACACCAAATTAGGGCTTTTACGGCCTTTCATTTACGGCATACGTTGGATGCAGGCCGTAAATTATATAATATTACGGCACACCGAGAATACAAGCCATAAATTCTCTTTTTTTTCTTTTTATTACGGCATGTAATTTTAAGGTCGTTAAATGTTAACAATTACGGCATGTATTTATGCGAGCCGTAAAATATAAGATTCTCATAACATTTCACGACCTGCGTTAGTAGGCCTTAAAATAAATAGACTTTTACAGCCTACCAATTCGTGCCCTAAATTATATCCCGCCTAATTATTTGCTCCCAAAAAAATTTGCCTTCCGTTTTTAGCACGAAACCGCTAAAGGAAAAAAAAACAAGGTTCCCTCCCAATTCTCTTCAGGAAACCCAAAAAAACAAAAAGGGCCATCCAAACCTAAAACCTAACAAACGCAGAAAGGGGGGCAGCTTCAAAAAGCATCCAAATAGAAAGGGGGCGGCTTCATTCTAATCATGGTTTCTTGTACTGAGTTCCAAATTTTCTTGTGGTTCTTCTTCTTCCTGTTTTCTTGTGGTTCTTCGTTCTGATGATGTTTTCTTCTCATTCTCCTTCTAAAACCCTCCGAATGGATCTTGGTCCTAGAATCAGCAGGTTCGTTTCTTTGTTCTTTTTTCTTCTTTCGTTCTGATCATGGTTTCTTCGTTTGTTCTTTTTTTTTCTGATCATGGTTGGTTGGTTTCTTGTACGTAGTTCCCAATCGGAATAGAGAATATGAGTACTAAGTTGCCGAAAAAGTCTTTTACCGAGTTGCCGGAAAAATCTGTCACCGAGTCGTCGAAAAAACCTATCACCGAGTTGCCAGAAAAAGCTGGAAAACGCTGTCACCGAGTCACCGAAAAAAGCTGTCACTGAGACACTGGACGAAGCTATCATCGAGTCATCAGAAAAGGCTGTGGTCACCAAGTCGACGGAATAAGCTATCACCGAGTCGCTGGAAGAAGCTACCACTGAGTCACCGAAAAAAGTTGTGGACGTTAAGGTATGGATTCTTAGCTGTTTACTTTGTCCCTATAAGAAAATTTGAGCACCATAGAGCTACAATTATAATCAAAGAAGACAATGAACACAGAATAATTCACGATCCGTCCATTATTAACAATCAAGAAACATAATGTTAACAGAATGCGTGGAAGAATAACATGATTTGACCATAATAGTAAGCAACATGAACACAGATCTAGAAATTAAGCTCAAGAATGCCCAGGAGAGAATGGGCCAGAGAGAGACGGGATGATTGACCGTCAGGTGTTCGACATAATGTCTGAAAGATCACAGTATTGTCTTTGTGCCATTATAAACAGTTCTTTAAAAATTACAAGAATTTTGGTGGGTTTCTATTATATAGTTATTAAGATTATATAGTTATGACGAAATAACAAGTATATCACCCTCTTAAACCCTCTTAACCAAGGTGTACACTTATTACTGCTTCTAAGTGAATCAACCAAATTGGATTTTCTCTACATGTTCTGTTTACTTTTTGACTTTACTTTGCGTTTTTATAAATAGGTGCCATTTGCAGTTATGAACCTACTCACTTTTTTTTCTACTCGACAATTCCTAAATCAAGAATGCTATGCTGGTGCACCCTCCCCCGCAGCCTCCACCGTTCATTAAGCCATCGCCGAGAACCCTATGTCCTTCTATGTCTCCACCATTTGTACCACCAATACCCCACAGTGACCCCTCCGCCCCCCGACAACTTGTCTAATCGACCCATTGAAGCCGAACGACAGCATTGACCTACTAGGACTGATACACATCGGCATCGACCAACAGGCGAAGTCGACGTACTGTCTGCTGATCCACGGGATAGCATACCACAACACCGTACTCTGTCCGTTTGTGAAAATGTTCCTTAGAAAATTCTTATTAACTTTTTTTAGCACTTTAACATAGCAATTGTAGCACTTTAATGTATTCTAGTCATCAACGAGTTATCTTGGTTATGGATATATTAGATGAATGCCATGTTGATGGATTATTGTATTTACTATTTAGAACTTCAGCATAGACTAATGTTGTTCTGACAAGCTATTATGGTACTAGATAAATTAGATGAATGTAAGAATTCTGAAAAATATTGGAATTATATACCATTGGTTTATCTGTTTTTGGCTGCTTTTTGCTCCAAAATTTATTGACTAATATATACACCAACCTGCAAAACAGTTTTTCTTTTTGTTATGTATTTGGGAGTGGGCAAGCTTAGATGGTTCGTGAAAGGTTTGTTTTCCAAATCTTCCAGTTTCCAGAGCATCTGACAGCATTTGAAATTAGATACCATGCACTGTATTGAGATGTTTATATGGAGTTATTTTGGTACGGCAGAAAGTGAGGTAAAAGAAGGAGATATGGCCTATCTAGGAAGAATAGGTGCTTGGCACCTTTTCATGTCTGTTTTATGTTGACCCTGTATACCTTCTTATTCTTACAGGGGTAACACTTCTCTTTTGATTAACTATTCTCAAGGGGATGGCCTACACAATTATATATTGATCGACTAGAAAAATTTTTAGAGAACAAGTCTTGCGATTGTTTACTCTCCATAGATTTTGTAAGTATAGTATTCGACATTGCAATACTATGTGTTTTTATTGATGGATATAATATTCAGTGTGGGTACACGACTCATATTTGGTAAAGTTTTCATAGTTCAATATAGGCAGTTTAGTTTACCACTCTTCCGACTCTAATTCAATTCCGACTGAGTTTTATAGCAGGTTGTGTTTGAATAGGAAAACAAACATAGCAAATAGAAAGCATTTCGAGGTTTGCTTTATCAACTAACCTACTATTGCAGGTTATCCTAGTAGATTGCAATTAGACGACAACGACATAAATTGTTGTGTAGTTAGAAAATTGTTTGTAGATGATACAGATCTGATTTACGTTACACTGATAACTTTTGTTCTCTAATTGCAGATCATATTGACCCATGAACATGTTGATGCAATTCTTGGTTTGGATGATATACAGGTACAGCCATTTAGCCCTACAAATGATATTGATCCCACACCTATCTATGTTTCTCAACATTCAACGAAAGGTAGCTGCCATCCTTTGTCTATTCTTGTCGATCTTTTGGTCCTTTTATTTCTCGCGAGGAGAGAAAAAGATTCTTACGTTCTGGATAGCCTGATGTTTCTTACGTTCTCTGTAACAAAGTTTTGACAATTATGAGGCATCAGTGCACTGTCTATCACCAAAATTAGTGAATCGACTCTTCTTCTTTGGATGGTATTTTTTGTAACGCATTCTCGTATTATGGAATTGTGTTGCTGACATCTGAGTTGAGTAACAGAAATAGGAATTGTACATCCGAGTTGCATCCAAGCTACTCAAAAGATGTTGTCTCCTACAAAGATGTACTAATCACTAGTTTTGCTGGTACAATCAAACACATGTTTACCTTTCTCTTTTAGTAGTTATTTTGAAAAAGTATCACCAAATGTTTATATAAACTCTTTTTTTCCTTTCAGAGATTCCTAGGCTTCTCTTATCAACTGCAGTAGTGGATAAATTTGATCGCAAGTTCTCTATGTCATCTATGCTTTTAATAAGTTGTATGTTTTTAATTCCGCTATTATTTCAACAGACATCATTATTAACAACAATGCTACTGTTTGGTGCTCGAATCTGTATCTCAGGAAGCTTCAAGTTGTTTACATATATGCTCCAGAGGTCAGCATAACATTTCATTAATATCTTCTAATGCCACTGTTTTCCTGTTACACATTAATTCATAATTTTCGATGGTAGGATATGAATTAGTTTGGCTAAGTTGGGCGTGGACATTAATTCAAACCCTACCAATGTCAAAGAAACTATGTATTAGAAGCTAAAATTTAAATATTTCAAAGAAAATAGATTTATTCACTCATTGAGTTATTCAACACTCTGTGAGACTATCGACCTGAATTAACAAGTTGATGCACGAGTTGCTCCACCAATAGTCTTATGCATACGTGGTCAAGCCACAAATCGACCATTTTATGGGCTAGCTCTGTGTATATTTGTTCATAAGATTTGAAATTTTACCCTAAAACTCATGTAAATTATCTTGATAATCAACAATAACGCTTACTTAATTAGCAATACCAAGCAAATCATAAACTCTATAACATTGGAGAACCTAGATCTAGTATCTGTACTCCGAACTTGCTTTGATACTTTGATCCATCAGCTCAATCCTTCAACTTCCCAGACTTTTCTCTAAAAGTCTCTTGGGGTTGACCAATCCAAACAAACTCTTTTCCTAGGACTTCAATTGTAATTTGAGGTTGTTTGTCTATAGATGTTTTATACTTATTACATGATCATTGCTCTTCTCTGACTGGTCTTGAACATAATTGTCACAGTTCCTTCATATATGTTCGTGAGTCGACCATGTTACACCACTATCAATCTTAATTATTAGTACTAACTAGGAAACACATTAAGCCACTGTTATTTAACACTGATATAGACTTCAACTGAAGCGATACTATTTAACCTTTATAGGGAAGTTTTGGGAGCAAAAGGTATAACCCTATGCATCTAACAACAACAGTTTAAAGAAGCCAATTCTCTTCTGGAGACGATATGCATGACAGTACATTCAAAGTTAAGGGTGTTCCATCAGGATCAGAACAACATCCTATGATCTTAAGTACAACCACAAGTAAGCATACAGCTTCTCACTCTCCAAACTTGACCATACTCGAATTAAAATCAAGCATGCTTAAATGTGATGCCATTTCACAAAGAAAGAGGTAAATAACACACTAAAAATCTTACGGCCTTTGATTTCTGAAAGCCAATCAAAAACATCAATTTCAACGAACAGAAAACTTGACCGTTTTCACATAAAAACCTCTTCATCACTGTGGTAATAACACGGTAAAAATCTCTTGATCACTATGGTAATAACAACAAGATGTAGAGGTAAATAACACAGTAAATATCTCTTCATTACTGTGGTAACAAAAAAAAAAGATTTATTTCACAGGAAATACATAGGCTTAAGAGGAAACCATTAACCATTAGCGTGAGATTTTGATTTTCTGCTCAACTTTGTTTTCATGTATTGGTCAATAACCCATTAGCATGAGATTTTGTATAGAGTGGTTGACAAAGTGATACAGAGACATTAGTTTGAAGAGGATAAGATGTTACCAAACAGCTTTGAACCACTTTCCAAGAAAAAAACATAAGCAGCCTAAGTAAACAATCCCAAACCCAGCCTTAGAAACCATATAATGCCTGTATGA
Source organism: Iris pallida (assembly GCA_029216955.1). Classification (NCBI taxonomy): domain Eukaryota; kingdom Viridiplantae; phylum Streptophyta; class Magnoliopsida; order Asparagales; family Iridaceae; genus Iris; species Iris pallida. The sequence continues at coordinate 800,959 of JANAVB010000200.1, read as the reverse complement.
GTATTTCTGGTTGAGGAATTCTCTCCTTATCGGTTCCTGGGCACAAGTGGCCTGAGATTTTGTATGGAGTGGTTGACAAAGTGATACAGACACATTAGTTTTTGCAATATCTCTGGTGTCTACTTCTTGCTGCTTCTCTTTGAGGCATAACACTAGTATTTTATGATTAATATTCTTATACACATTCCTTGACTTACATCATATTGTTGGATCCTCAATTTACTATAATATTTATCTAATAGCTATTTATCTAATCAATGGCTGATCCAGCATCAATTCCCTCAGTTTGGGAACTTTCTATTCTTGATCTGTTGTCTTTCGCATATGTTAACATGATAGATTATTAAATATGTAACACGGCCAGTGAATAGAATCTATAACATTCCATTGTCCTGTATGTATTTCAGTATTTTACAATTGACTTTATGTAACCTTTTATATTTTTTAATTAGTGTGATTCAGAAAATTACTGCACTCGGTGAAACTAGGGTACTTGATATTTAGCTTAATTTAATTTCGATACTAATTTGTTGGCTGCAAGCTAATAATGGGAACCTTAAGTATCATCGAAGAGCATCTAAAGTAGGGTTAAGTGCTAATGATGGCTGTCAATAACCAATCGTTCCGTGAGGCTCCAACTTATTAGGACATAATTAAAGGAGCTGCATACATGCAGATATATTTATTCATAATGTTAAATGCTAATTTATTTAAGTAATAAATATATGAAACCGAGTCTCTGCAATGTGGTTTATTTTTGACATAATTAAAGGTAGCTTATCAAACAGGTAGATATATACAGGTAGCTTATTATAAACTGCAATGTGATTTATTTTTGACATAATTAAAGGAGCTGCACACATGCAGACGATATATTTGATAGCAAGTACACGTAGCAGATCTGATGATTGATGAGAACAAGGTTGTTTAGTTACATCTGAAGAATGGTCTAACCAATTTAATTAGACAACTACACACTGATTTCGGTTTCGTCTATCTGATTCACCGTCTGTAGTTCTTTCTAGCATTTCTCCGGGCCTGTATCCCGTCGCACTCCCCCTATCCATTCTTGCATCAAGGTCTTTGGGTATCATTGTTTTTACTTGATCATCTATATACGTCTAAAATGTTCTTCCTGCACTCTTAATATCAATGACAGTTGAAGGACATTGTCACTAGTTATATCCTATTCATTTTAAAGTAATCTTGCCTATACCTTTTGAGATAGTGCAACACTCAATATTTTTTTATTTAATCAAGTCAGCAGATTCTTTATTAGATATTTGTTAATATTGTTTTTATTTTTATTCAGGTAATTAAGCTTAAAGAAGAGGGGATGCATGTTTCTAGAAAGTTTCATATTTTGAGCTCAAGGACTTTAAAATCTTCGAAGGTCTTGAAGTGTCCAGCTATAGTGAGAGAGTGACTTTTGCTTTTGTAGTAAGACAAGTGACATTTGTTTTTGTAGTAAGACATTAATTTTGGATTTGAGCTTAATGACTGAGAAAAATGACTTTGCTACTGGAAAATTGCTATTGAAAATCCAGTTTAAACACTTTTGCTTTGTATCAAGCTTCTATCATGTTGTCATCTTATTAATGTTTATGGATTTAGTGCAACTTGTTGGAAGTAAATACTCTTAATATAGATGTGCAATTAGTTTGATTTCGGTTGGAAATACTGTGAGAACAATATTATAGTCATATTTGATTATGGTTGGTTAATTTATATTTGTAGCTATTCAAATGTGGATTTTTTTTTTTTAAAAAAAAACCCATAATCACGGCCTGCCTTGCGAGCCACAAAAATGACACTCATCAACCCTTTAACGGCCCTCATTTTGAGTCATAAACACATAGCATTTACGACCTGCATTTTTGGGCCATTAATGTGAGATAGTAGGTATTCATTTTAAGTATTCACGACTTGTTATGTGTGCCATAAATTGAAGAAATTAAATGTTTTAACGGCCATCACTTTGAGTCGCAAAAGATTAGTTTTTACGGCCTGCATTATGGGACGTAAATAAGATCCAAAGTTTTTCAGCAACTTCATTTATGGCGTGTATTTACCTAAGTTATGGCCTACTTTCGTACGCCGTAAATACTTATACCCTTTTACGGTTGGAGCTTTTACGGCACTACCCTGTGAGCCGTAAAATTAGTTTTACGGCGCAAATTACAGGCCGTAAAAGACCTTATTTGGTGTAGTGCATTGACAATTCCTCTTGAATTATACATTCGTCTTTGAATCACGTAATTGTATTCGATGACATCTTTCTTGAAATCTTTATTGCTTTTGTCTTTCAATGATTTGGAAAGACGAACGCTCGTATTTAGTAGATAGAAACAGAGTATTCCCTCTGGCCAAGAAAGGCTATATATATACACAAGTGTAGCAACCATCGGCGAAGCCACATGATTACAGCCTTGTCTTGAGTTACTTGTCCTCCCCTCAAACCTAAAACTAATCATTTGAATTTGAGAATGATTAGGATCTTCTCCTTGGTCAGAACATCAACCTAGGAGACTATCTATTCTCAAAGAACCAATTATTACGAGTCTCTAATTATATTTTCTTGATTCTTGCTTTAACTAGCAACCCTTATGCCTTAACCGAACCCATACTCGACCTAGCCCACAGTTTAGACATGAGAGGAATAGACAAAAATAAGGACAAGCATTTACCATGACTATGATAGACACCCATCCCGAGATTAGGGATCCAACATGTGTTATTCTAGGTATACAACTCTATTATTAAAGAAGTGACATAGCATTTGAACAACACCTTCACCAGCTTAGCTAATATATGTAGCATAACACTCCATCATATTGATTTACCTGATATCAACAACAATGCCTGAGCACTACATTCAACACCATTAGAACCCTCATGACCATTGTCTGACAGGCTTAACACAAATAGAATTTATGACTTAGTAGTTAGAGATCTTTCATATGACGTGCCGTAGAGTTCGTTGCCCTTATCGATAACACTCGTATACTATGGATGAGTGGATCATTCTATTCTATCGACTCATGTTTTGTGGTATGCAATCAATTCCATTATTAGAAATCGGGGTACGATCCTGAAACTTGATTCATATCTATTATATCACATTACACTGTGTATCATTCTTTAAATCAAAAGTGAAGGTATGACCTCACGACTTGGAATTTTTGTGTAGCATCCAGTTTCTAAAATGAGGGCAATTTTAAACTTTTTTTATTTTTAATTATTTAATAATGTTATTTAAATCATGATATGATTTATGGTGATTTTTAATCAATTTAAAACTATCTAAACTATGACTTGTGATTTTGATATTTTGCTAGTACAACCCTAGAGACTGCATGACCTAGAGACTAACCATGACCATAGGGACCTAACCATGTGATTAGGATGACTAATTGTTACTTTTTAGCCTAGGGGTATTTTGGTTATTTTGACAATTTTGTGAAATTGTAAATTATATTAATTAAATATGTGCTAGTTGATTATTTGAGACTTGAGCTAGAAGTTTAGCCTAATCTAGATTAGTCTTGAGGTTAGAATCATGGTTAGAAACTTCCTACTAGATGCCAAGATTTCAAATATCTAGATATTGTGATTGGTAAGATATTTTGTATAGATATTAGTAAGGAAAACCTAGTTTACATGTAAGCCATTGATTTAGACTTTAATTGCATGGAAGAACCTTAGCCACACATCTAGACATTGCCAAAAGCCTAATTCCTATTGAGATGACCAACCACAACCTAGAAAATCCTCTATAAGTATCATCATGTAGTGTTCTTGCCTCTTTTTAAATACCTACAAAGAGCCCTAACATAGTTCTTCCCCAAACCTTCACCAATTCTTTATTTCTCATCCAAATTGGACCAAACGAACTGCGTTGGACTCTTCTACAGTAGTAGAGACTAGTGGAGGCTTGCTAGCAAGGATTTGAAGAGCTTTGGGCAAGAGAAGATCAAAGGAGGATTCTCATTTTATCCCTTTACATTGAGGTTTCACCCTCAATAGGTAAAACCTATCAAACCCTAATGAATTCCTAATTTTTTGTCATAGTTGCATTCATTTAGGTATACCCTAGCTGTCCCTCAAGTTTGGTAAGAAACTGTGTCCATTTCGTGTCCGTATCGGACACGTATCAGTATTTGTGAACAAGTGTTTGATGAAATATCACCAATATTTTTTTCATTAATTTAAAAAATAATTTCATGATTGTGTAGCCCTATATGTGTACTTTGAATCCACTAGGGACTGAGCACAATTTCGTGTCTATTTTGTATCCAAATTTAGACACGAACCTGTGCACGACACTGCGATACAGTGCCCTGATGACACGTACAGATTTCTTACGTATTTGGACACGTGGACTCATGCCACTTGGTACAGAGGTAGGGGCAACCTATGTCAGGATACCCCTCGAGTTTGATACGAATTCGTGTCGTATGGAGGGAGCACGGACACGCGCACTGATTTTACACTGACTGTGTACAGTCGATATTTCGACACTGATACGCGTCTCGTTCACGCGACACGGATCACTTAGACACAATACAGACACATGTACACGTAGCCCTAGACCCCCTTGACACCTGGATAAGTACACGAGGCATCTCATATCGTGTGTCGTGTCCTAGATTGACTGGCACACGCGTACGGGGCTGCCTGCGGCCGCACGTGTAACTGTGTTGTTCTTTTGTGTTTGGACACGTCGTATCCTGTTATTTGGGCACGATAGACCCTATGTGACACCTACATATGTGCGTGACACAATACCGACCCTTAATTTGATGTTTTGTTGGATTTTGAATTCGAATTATAGGGTTTCCCTTATTTTCTGATACCTGTGTTAGTATACCCAATTCTGAGTTTTTAAAATACAAATTATTTGATAATTAAATGCTAATTATAATGTTAATACATGATTAACATGTCTGGGATATGTGTTGATGCAACTGGGTTCGATTGTGATAGAGTTTTGATTCCATTTTGAGTTTTCGAATTAATAAAAACCTAAGAAATTTGTTTGTTTTATACCTGAGCATCACCCAACTGTTAACTAACCCATTTACATTGCTTCCTATAACCACACACACATAGAACATAACATGTATACACACGCGCACAGAACCTAACATATACACATACATACACATAAACCCTCTACTTCCTGTTTTCCTGAACATAGACACCACACACACATCTGTGCATGCCTGACCTAGTCCCTCTTTCACTCACTCACTCACTCACTCTCTTTCACTCACTCCCTCATCTCTTTCACTCACCCACTATTCTCTCATTATACACACACTCACATTGGTATCCCCCTTTCCCTTCTCCTTATATGTATATATATATAGCTATAATCTTTTAGATATTTAAATATATAGTTTATGGATGAATTTAGCTTTATGATATATATATATACATGTATGTAATATGATATGTAAATATGCCTTTATGGTATGTATTAGTACATGGATACATGTATGTAGAAATGCATGTATATAAGGATATATGGTATATATGAATGCAAGTATGTAGGTAGCAATGAATGTATGTAAAGTAAGCATGTAAGTAATGTATATACATATAGATATGATAGCTACATAGATTGTTGAATGTAAAGTCTTTGATTGTATATGATATTGATATATGGTTTTGGCATTGGCTTGGTGATTGACCTAGTTAGACTAGAGTTGACCTAGATTGGTGTTGACCTAGTTAGACTAGAGTTGACCCAGATTGGACCTGTTGACCTAGTTGACCTAGACAGTTGACCAAAGTTGAGCAAGAGTTGACTTTGACCTAGCTTGACTTAGAATCATGTAGTTTGTATTACAGATTTCCATTATTACAATTTGAGTACTTTATAACCTGTTTTACTCTAAATAGGACTCTGTGACACCAGTTCGGACATCTATTCATATCAGTCATTCAGGGTGATAGGCGAGTACATTTTCTGACCGTTTCATACTTGCTAGGATTTATATTCTTGCTCTAGATTACTTTACATGATGATGTCACGTTATTATCACGGATTGGTGCTATATGAATCTTGTCATGCGATGTTATCCCCCTCGGGGTGCATTAGATACAGTTGCCATGTGCTTTTCACAAACATCTTGTATTTCATGTACACCGCTATTCTTGTATACTCTTGTGCAATCTTGTACTCTCATGATCACGTGAGCAAACGTGATAAAAACCACTTGTGCAAGGTAACGTAACTTGACTGGATCCTTGTGTATTGATTGGGGAGGATGAGTAGGAAATGGTTATGTGATCAAAATTCCATCTTGTGAAATCTTGTAAAAATCATATATATGTCCATTGTACACTCACGTATGATGGAGTTACCCTTGCATTGTCCTAACCCGTTTATATAACCATCTCATGCTCTAAATCACAGGTTACTTACAGTTCTTACTTATCATGTATATAGATATTTCCAGTTATCAAATCTCTCTCATTTTTATATATATATTTCCTTACAGTCCATGTATCTTACTCTTTGCATGCTTTATATTTTCTAACATGATATGAACTGCGTGAGATGTATTGTGCTCGTTCCTGTCCTGACTGGACCTGTTGAAAATATTACAGATGATGATGGTGACTGCTCTACCTTCTATGGGGCATATGAGGGTGACATTCCGAAGCCTGAGGAGCATCTAGCTCAGTAGAGGGTGCCTAGTTTAGTCTAGTACTTATAGCTTTCAGTTTGTATCGGATTGTTCTGATTGTTAGTTGAGACTTAGTTATATTCAGAACTTGTATTTATTTTGGTTGGATATCTATATGGTTGTTGTGATGACTTTACTTATATATTCAGTTCTTCCTTTTTATCTTATTTCATATCGTGTTCTATCTTCCCTAGACTTGTGATTGAGATATAGAGTTGAGATGTTATATTATACCTCCGTGCGGATATGACAGATTTATATATATCTTGTTGTTAGATATTAAATGTTAAAGATGACCTATACAGCGTTCTACCGCCGACACTGCGGCGTAGGCTAGACGTACCCACGTTCTCTTGTCCTTCCTCAGGGTGCGAGTCATGACATTTTCTAACCTCATTAACCCTAAAACCATGTCTTAGTATCAGTAGTGAATAGATGGTAGGCCTTCTGTCTTTTAGGATATACTAGTATTACCGATTGATTAGAATAAATTGGTTTATGTTAGGATGATAAATTAGTGACTCTTGAACTCCTACTTTCTTTTTAGATTTTTTGGTATCCCTTACCATGACATTAATATTAGGAGCACGAGACCAGCTGTTACCTTTCAACAAATTGCACATACAAGATCTAGACGACTCCACTTTTATGTAGACATATCATGTCCCACTAGAACACATTTCTTTGTACTCTATTTTTATGATGCAACTTTTCGGACAAAAAGGCTAACTATAACCCTTGTCATAATACCGATGTACCTTCCGACCTCAATTAGAGATCCAACCTCGACTCAAATCTTTCGGCCCAATATATGGTTGTGATCTACTCGAAGCCCACTACGCTCATGCCATAGTGTGCAACCCAATTGAGGCCCCACGTGCTACTTAAACTCAAAAGTCATAGAAGGCACATTTTTGGACTTAAGGAACCTAGTTAACCAACCTGACTGGCAATTTGCCCAACCACTTGAGTTGGAACCTATTATAGGTTACTCTAACCTAATAGGAATAGTTCAGATTGATTTTATAGGATCTTGTCCAACCAATATAGATTAAGACCCAAGAGTCATTCAATTAAAGATTGATGTTTTGATCAACCCAGCCTTATTACCTATTAGAATAACTCAGAGCAGGTCGATTAGACAATAGTATAAACTCAACAACAACATAGAGCAATCACGTAGAGCACTGTCCTAGATACCCTATTTATTTTAATATACTAGTTGATAGCGAAGCAACACCCTTAAGAGTTTAGTATTCCTGCTTAATATAATTGACCCATCTTTTCCTAAAAAAATACTTGTATTTATTAGTTAGCACTAATATCGCAAAGTACTACCTGTGACGCCTTTAGTAGCCTTGTAACCATATGAGTAAGCTTGGCATGAGCATAAAATTTGGGAATGCAAGAATGACACGTACAACCATTTCTTTTAATTGCTCAAAATCATGATACGAGCTTCGTACTTGACATTTCCTTCTTATTACATGTCACTCTATTTTATCATTCGATCATCCCAATAAATAAGGTACCAAGATCGCGACCTTGATCTTTTCAAAATCCATTCTATCGTAGTATCGTGCCTTAGTTTAAATTCCGAGAATGAAATTTTCCGTAATACATAGAGTGCAAGCCTCTCTAAGTTACACAGGGTTTCTTTGAGTTAGCAAATGATAGGGAAAGATTGGTTCCAATTGAACTAATGAAATAAATGTTCATAACGTCCAATCCTATCCGTATCTTTTGATACCCTCGACAGTGACTTTGATATTTTGAGCACAACACGAGTCGTTCCCTTCGAACAAATTTCACAATCATGAACTAGACCAGTCAATTACATACATGACATACATGTCCCGCACAAACAAACCTTTTTGTGCTCCATTTTAATTTTACCACATGTATGACACATTTTCCAATAGAATAAACTATAGAGGTCTATTTTGTTCCGATTGGTTTTAACCATGCAATATCGAACCATTCCCTTAGCTAAACTGAATACCCATGATTTATACGAGACGCATCACACCTATGACATGTGCTTTCCACGCAAGCAAGCACATGCCGCCTACATAACGCAAACATCGATCACACCCACATTCGTCCCTATGACTTAAAGAAACCGAATGCTTACCTAATTATACTGTGTAGCAAAGTTCTGCACCTAGTATGGACCTCACCCCTTGGGCCATGAACTTTTTTTCCCGATTTCTGCAATATCATCTCTTAGTTAGGCGAAGAACGAAATCCTTTGAACCAACATGTTCAGTTAGAATCAAACAAGAGATGCCTACTGATCTTGTTGAAGTATGAACCCTATAGGAACTGTGTTAGATTTTAATAACCCTCTTATAGAATTTGTTGACCAAGAACGTCACGACAATATCGAGGGTCCCTTAAAATTTGTGATTGTGGTCAGAACTTCCAATACTCTCGTGTCGTCCTTTAGAAATTGTTCCTTTTAGAAGCCTTGTAACGACAATTTTCACGGTTAGCCAACTTCTATAAGTTGGGTAGGGCCTTGAACCAAGAATACCCTATCTTGTAGAGTATGGCGTTAATATTGATTCATATGATAACCCCCGTCCATCGCTCGAAAATCAAGTTACGGTTTGACGGGCTTACTCTTCCTTCGTTTTTAGTCTCGTTGTTCTTGCAATTAAGTTTTATTTTAATTTCGAGGACGGAATTTTTATAAGTTGGGTAGGATGTAGACCCCCTAAAACAAAAAAAATATTATTATTATTATTTCAATATCTACATTATCAATAACATGCATTATTTTTTTATATATATTTAAAAATATGAGTCATAATAAGTATGTTTGTACCAAATAATTGGGTAGGTATTTCAGGAATATCATTGGGATTTTATTTTTTTACAATATTTAGATTATTTGGTGTGTATATTTATATACATATAAGTACACTTGGTAATCGTAAGTTTCCTTATATTAAGGGAATACTTGTATAAAATAGTCGGTATACATAGAAAGATACTTCTAAAATACTAAAAGAATTAATTGTGGAATTTTTAAGGTTTTAGGAATTATTAATGTTAATGCTAGAGATATTGGGTGTGTGTGTGTGTGTGTGTGTGTATAAAATATATATATATATATATATATATATATATATATATATATATATATATATATATATATATATATATAACCAATACATATATCTCTAACTTCTCGCTTCTCGCGAGAGGACAAATTCTCGCAAGAAATCGGGCCCGACCTTTCTTTTCCCGCTGCAACTTCCATGAGGAAAAGTTCGGAATTTAAAACCTTCCAATTCAAAACTAATTTAAATCTTCATCAAATCTCATCAAGATTATCCTTTCATAAATCGAATATGAATCTTGATTTAAATAAGATTTTAAACTGACGAAATTGAGTTCGAAAATTTTGAATACATATAGGAGAATCGGCAGTTTTTGGGAAACCCTAAGGAAACATCCTCAAAATCGACTATACCTGACCCTCTTCTTACAACCCTCGACTTGGAAGAACCTGTACAGCCTGCCACCCCGCAATGGCCGCCCTCCACCACCGTATCCCACCGCAATCACCAAAAATCTGAAGGGAACAGAGTCCTCTCTTCGAACCACCAATTCAAGGTACCGTATTGTCGCCCAGTTTACTCCCAACTTACTCGATTAAATTTCGATCTATAAATTCCACCTAGAACAACATGTATACCTCTTTGAAGCCCTTCAAAGGGATCTAGCGATAACCCATGAGATCGCTCAGTAATTCGACGCAAATATCATCGAAAAGCTGACCAAAAATAGGACATAAAAAGCAGTGGACACCCTATTTTGGAAAGGGATTCTTGAACCGAAGACGTAGAATTTTCAAAACCAATTTAAAACAGTGATAGACAACCTATACGAGATTAGAACAATCCTTGTAGAACCCTTTTTTGCTTAGTGTACAGAAAGTTATTTGATATTAAAAATGGAAGAAAAACTGGTTTCAATAACTGAAAATTTAGAAGATTCATCCCGATACGGCGTTCGCCCCAAAAAACCGGACAACGTGGTCGCAAACCATAAGCATCGAAAGGAGCGTATGGATGTTAGCGATGTGTGGGAACTAACGAAAATCTATTTCGTTGCTTGTGCGCGATGAAATCAGTGCATATCCGTCGAGATACCCCCGTATCAACACTTTACAAACTTGGCCCTAACTTCGTGTACGATCATCGTATCGAGACGAAACTTGTGCTTATCGACACTTGGTAAATGAGGCCGTAACTTTGTGTACGATCGTAGTATCGAGACAAAACTTGCGCCAGCAGGATCGAATCAAAATTTTGGTCCTGTGAGCCAAGTTTTGTCCGATTCTGAGAAGGTCGACCGGAACGCCTATTTGGCAGGCCCGCGACCCGATCCAACGGGCAAAAATGTGCATGGCCCACCGAAATCCAACTTTGGATATACGGTTGGGTTCGTCTCCTCAATCCTGACCCGCAGATATGTAGTTTGACGACTTTAGAGACTATGGACATTGGCACGTGTTTCAGTGCTGAACGGATCCAAAGGCGAATATCGTTTTGACACGGAATTACGATTTTGCCCCTGTTCCAGATTTGGACTTTTGGATAGGAGTTTCCACCGATACGTATGAGGCATGCGACGGTTAGGAGTGACTGCCAATAGAATTGTATGCTAGTAGAGTTGGCAGTTACTAGAGGTTCCTAGGAGTCATGGATATGACCCTACTAGGCATTGGGTAGGGAGAACAGTTCCTTAACGTATGGGCCACGTATGCACTTTCCTATTCCTGATCTTGGTGGCCTCTGACATTCGATAAATTTTATGCTTTGAGATCCCTGGTATCCTGGTAGGACCATACCTAATTTTCCTGTACCTGTAGCCAGAGTGCCCATGCGTCGAAGGTTTGTTCTTAACTGCATTATCACTGTAGAACTGGTAGGCACCCTATTGTATGCATTCCCTTTTACTTTCTATTATATATCACAGTTTATATGGTATGGTATTTTCTTGTATCTTGTTACGTCCCTCTGAGGACTTGGTTATCCCTCCAGGTGTGTGCTTTTTATGATGCTTCGCAGGTGCTCTAGCCCAGATCATGGTCTTCCCTTTCCTTCGAAGATGATTTCTCCTGGTTCATCTTGCCATCTTTATCGATCAATTTTTTGTATATTTTTCTTATTTAAATTAGTTGGTAGTGGATTTGTCTCCGCCCAACTACTTGTACAAATGATAAATTCATAGTGATTATATTATTATTCTTTATTTCTGTGGATGAGATTTAGTTATCATAGTTTACTGCATTTTACAGCTTATATAATATACGAGGATTCCATACATTGGAGTATCTTCGTATATGTGCAGTTGGCATGCCTACGTACTTGGTCCTAAGTATTTTGGGACTGGAGCGTTACAATAGGAGAAGTATATGTTTAAAATTTCATATGGTAAATATTTTATTTATTTATTTATTTATCCTTTTTTTTATTTCGCTTAAAGTGGTAAAATGGAGTCGTGTCATGATTTGCGAACCTTATTTATCTAATTATTATAAAAAATATATTTATTTTATTATACAAATATAAATAGTAATTTTAAAAAATATGTTTTGATGCAAATATTCTTTTACATACAAAGTATACGAATTTAAATTCATGTAAATAATCGTATTTTCAAAATTAATTAATGTTATTATTTTCTTATTTGGAAAAGATATTTCTAAATTATTTTGTTGTGTTGTAAAACAAAAATTTGCTTTTTGAATAACTTTTAAATATTTTTTTTAATTTAAAATAATATTACATAAATGGATAATTTGAGAAATATTATTGAATTGAATTTCAAGAGATTTAAATTAATAGAGGGATTTATCCATGGGGATTTAAAACCGTCCAAGTTCTTATCTATCTAGGAGCACCACCTCCTATAAAAGGAGAGGCTCCATTGTTCTCCTCCACAAAAATTTCACCAAACCAATTTCACAACCAAGTGTTGTGCATCGTGTCCATGCTCCTCCCATCCACTATAATTCTATTCTACATATACATTGTTACCCCGTGTCCGACAACCCCGAACACACCCGCCCCGTGTCTCGTATGACACGAAGCCCCGCCAAACCATCCATCGTCGTCAAAACCACCAACGCCATCGGCTATAGAGGCTAAAAATCAAGCTGTGCCACCCATTAAAGTGTTCGATCATCAGATGGCGCCAAATCATTATATGGCGACAAACCATTGAGTTGCGTAGCATCAGGTTGTGCCAACATCTGGTTGCGCAGGGTCAGGTTGCGCAAGCGCCACATGGCACACTTTCTCGAGAAGCTGTAACGGCATCATCATTGCCTGACTGCTGATAGCACGAAGATTAAGGAAAATCTATTCGAATCTCGTACAACGCGGCGCTTGAGAAGATTTTATTAGCATGTAATTAATAATGACAACTGGTTCGCGCAAGTCATTACATGGCACGAGAATTAATCAGTACAGCACAGAAGACCTAGTCAAAGGCGCCAGTTGTTGAGTTGCGCCCATGCGCAACCTGGCTAGTTGGCACCACTTAATCAACTCTTATTTTAAAGCAGGATGACGTAGCGCAAAAGCCACCAACTTCGTAGAGCGTGCCCACTATACTGCCCATGACCACGCACATCTCAATCAAACGATGCCACGCGTCTATAGCAGTTGGTGCAACCTCTCGCGCAGGTTGCTATATTGTGCCACGCGCAACGTGACGAAGCTCACACAAGGTGATCAAACAGTGTTCAGAACAGAATGACATAACGCGCAAGCCACTAACTTCGCAGAACGTGCCTACTACGCTACCTACGACCACGCACATCTTAATCAAATGATACCATGCATCCACAACAGTTAGTGCAACCGTTCGTGCAAGTGAACAGGAGGCGCGCAAAATAAAGCGCGCGCAACCCAGAATAACTGCTAAACAGTTATTTCAAGAACTCTATAAATTGAGTTTTAAATCAATCTCAAGGTATCAAAAATGATCATAATCTCCTGCTAAAGTGCTGTTGCATCCTCCAGAGGCTCGTGTCTTCGATATCACATCGTCCAAGGGATAAAGTGATCGTCTTCTGATCAAATTCCTATAGTTGTATTTCCTCAGAAATCAATTGTACTCTTGTACTCTTGTACTTTTTTCTATGTTTGTAATAAAGACTTTTGTTCGTTCAAACAAAATGGTGACACTGCTGGGGACGACTTTCTCCTCCGACGAAAAAGTGACAACACAATGTGATACCGCGTCAATCGGCAAGACGCAGAAGACCCTAGTCGTTCAAGTCTACCAGACAGCCTACGATGCCATGATCAATACTGGTGTGCCAAGCGCACTGCTGCCGCTGTTTAGAGCAAGACGTGCTCTATTTGGACTCCTAAGTCCTCGATGGCTCAATCCCCTGCCTCCGCGCAACTTGTGCCCATCACTGCCTTGGCGCAACCTAAGGAAAACGACCTTTTGGTTAATCCCTCCACTTCTCTGATTCTGAAATCGAAGGAGACTTTGTCTTGACACACTGTTGTCCAAAATAAGGAAAAGTGCCCTTTGACCTTTACTTCCCTGGCACAACCTGCACATGTTCTTGCTTCTGCGTAACTTACGCCCATCACTGCCTTGGCGCAACCAAAGGGAAACAGCCTTTTGGCTAAACCCTCTACTTCTTCGACTCTGAAATTGAAAGAGACTTCGTCTCGACACACTGCTAGACAAAACAAAGCAAAGCACCCTTTGGCCTTTTCCTTCCTGGTGCAACCTGCGCATGTTCCTGCTCCGGCGCAACTTGCGCATAGTCATGCTCTGGCGTAACCTGCACATACTTCTACACTAGTGCAACGTAAAGAGAAGCATTGTTTAGTGGCTCCCTCTTTGCCACCAAACCAGAAGTTTAGTGAGAAATCACTAAATCAAGGAAAAATGCTCTTTAGCTTTTCCTCATTCTGCTCAAGTCCTTGACTGGGTGGAAAGTACTGATAATTCAGATAGGAATTCTATTCTCCTTAACAGGGACAACCAAATCTCTGTCAGGAAGATGGATTCTATTCAGAATAAACTTTCCACGCAAAAGGGTATTATGCCTACTCCAAAGTGGTCAGGGTAGGATCTACCAACCCTATGTATCTTAAGATCTCGACAAGGTAAACTGCTAGTATCTCAAGTAGATGCACAAGTAGTTCCCCTGTCAGACTTGCGCACCTATATCAACAGGTGCCAATCAAGGTCAACAACAGAAAAACACAAAATGTATCAAGTGCAACCTGCATCAGTTGCTAACTTGCACCAGAGAAAGAATACTGAGGTGAAAGATCCTATCACTTATGCTAACCATCTTAGCATGTCCTTGCACACTCAAGGTACGGGATACCTCAAAAACAGGAACCATGTCCCGAATATCGTCAAGGACTACATTCCTGTAACATCTTTTCATCTTGGTAGTGACCTCCGTGAACTCTTAATACAGAAGAAGAAGGTTATAAATCTATCCCATCCAGCAGTGGACCAACAGCAAGAACATCATTGCAATCACCACATGAAGTTGTTATCAAATGCTACTGTCAGTCAGCAAAGTGGTCCGTCTTTGACCGATTGAATTATATCCTGACCCTTGAACCAATCCTAGTGGACGAAGATGAATTACTCTATTTTCCTGTCAACATGGCATCTCGAAGCACTGGGGTGGAAAATGTCCAAGACGTAATACATCCCGCAATCCCAGTCAACAGTACTTAGATCGGATTCATGAATCCGGTGGAGGAGTATACCAATATACTAGATCAAGAAGTCAAGAAATAATCAGTCAAAGGAGTCTTCCTTCCAACCAAGACACAATCGGTCAAAAAAATCTTCTTGATTCTAACCAAGATTCTTTCACTCAAAAAAACATCTCTATCACTTATTCTGGAGGTAGTTCTTTATATAACTTTGATGCTGACAGTGAAAGTTCTTAAAGAACCATCCTTTCCACTAGCTCGTCTTCGAGGGCTAGAGAAGTGACTACTTATGCCATCACAGAAGATCAAGATACTTCCAGCTCTAACAGTCAAGAGCAGAGAATTGCTGCTTTGTAGGCTAATTTGAAGAACATGGCTGAGATGATGACAGACATGCATGCTGTGATTATGGCACAACATATACTAGTCGCGAATCTGATTCTGACTCAGGAACCTGTAACAACATCAGCTCCCATTAATGTTGACCTGGGGGTACAGTCTCCTAACACCGCTTCTATTCCTGCATAGGCTATTCCAAGTCAATCTGGTACCGGGGTGGTATTTATCATGCGGTACCCCTTCCTAACATATTAAATCAAGCCACTCCTCTGCAATCAATAATAGATACCAATAAGGCCGTAAAACTTTTACGTACTTCATTTGAAGTTTTTAAACAGAAAGATGGCCTACAAAAACTTGGAATCAAACAGCCCTATCCCATAGAATGGAAGGAAGTTCAATTTCCCTCCAAGTATAAATCCCGTACTATTATGTTGTTTGATGGCAGCACATTGCCAAGTCAATACCTCAATCACTTCAAGGTAATGACTGATCAACTCCAGCCAAATGATGCTCTACTCACTAGAGTATTTGTCGGATGTTTAGCAGGTACAGCTTACGACTGGTACCGTAGTTTGCCAGATGGTTGTATAACCTCTTTCGCTGGCTTTAAACAAATATTCTTCGAACAATTTTATGAGGGAACCAACGACATAACTATGTCTAGTCTCATCAAAATCAAACAATGACATAATGAAACTACTGAACGTTTCACTGAACGATTCTGCCGTGATGCACTCAAAATGCCTCTTGGAACTCCAGATGCTTTGACTATAGACACTGGCAAATGAAACTTGTTGACTATAATCAATATGTGGACAGGATCAACACAATTCCAAAACTGGCCTTCCTTCATAGTGAACGCCAAAGCAGCAGAAGAGAGCACTGACAAGTTCAAGCAATTAGGTATTCAAATGCCTAATCTTGACAAAGATGAACACGCTACACCAAATAATAGTGGCCATCAGAACAATTGCAAAAGCAAGAAGACTTTGGCCATTAATCTGAAAGACAAAGAAGTCCTAGCTATAAATGTAAATCAGCCAACATCTACCCAACAACACCACCACAATGGGCACCACGTCCAAAAGAAGAATACTCTTTTGATGAAGATGATATCATGAGTACCTTTGATTGTCTCATAAAGAGCAATAAACTTAAACTGCCAGAACCAAAAAGGCCAAAGAAAGTTGGTAAGACTGACCATCCTAAATATTATGTTTACCACAGATTTATTGGACATCTAACTCAAGCATGCTATGTGCTCAAGGATAAAATTCAGGTGATGGTCAATTTCGGTACAATCACTTTTCAACAAGAAAAAATACTGTAACGGCTAACGTCGTCTCTTTACAGTTCGGAGATTTTTTGGCATAACTTGTGCAGGACGGTGTCATCCCCATCCCGAGAACTACTCTGGAGATTGTTAATCTTCTACCTGCACGAACTAATGGTCTTGTTCCTCTGCCTACTGATAAAGGAGAAATTATTTGGATCTATCCAGATTTAGTGGCGGACTTCGAAACACCATCTTCTTCCACCAAGTCTAAGAAGGCCACTAAAAATAAATTATGTCATATGATTTCATTTGGTGAACATTGTCTTCCATCCCTAACTGCCACCTTCATCTCGGTAGAAGATAATCCTTCTTCTTCTTTCCCTGCTGAGACAAAATTGTCGAAGTCGAAAGCCAAATACCAACCAGCTTTTCATCCGTATAGTCCACAGTCTCGTGAACTAATGATGAAAATGGGATATGATCTACAAAAGGCCTCTGGTTTGAACCATGGAAAGGGATCTCCTGTACCTCTTTCTCTATTTCTTTCTTACAACCAATCTCGGGTTGGTTTGGGTTACTGGACAAACCCTCCATCTTGCCAAAAGAAACCTTCTAGAAATAAGATCCTGGCAAAGAGTTGCAATACGGTATCCTTCGAACCTGTATCCGAAGAAAAAGTCTTAACTGGTACCAGGTCTTGGAAATCTTACCTAAGAGACTATTCAAAAGGTCAAGAAAACTCTGCTCTAGCTCTGGAGGCTCCTCAAGCTCCTTCTTTTCCTGCTGTCAATAGTCCATCAGCTTTATCACCTACAATAGAGCCAACTCTTCCTAAACCGATTACAGCCGACAAAAGAAAACAGCCTATCTGTTTCGATAAAGTATTTAAAAAACTCCAACTTTGGGACTTGAAAAGCCGTATAACTTTGATATACTGGCTTAACTGGCTAATACCCCAACAAGATTGTCAATTTTTGAGCTACTCCGCCTTTCGAAGGAAACTCGGAAAACATTGAGTGAAGCTTTGATGCAAGCTGATACTTGTCTAACATTCCTTAAGAAGCCAGATGGAGAGCCTATAACATGCCTTCATTATCATAGTATGATGGAGCTGATGCCAAATATCACCTTTACACAAGACGATATGCTGTTGAAAGATAATCGTCATGACCGACCCCTCTACTTCACGGTGTATGTCGATACTATGAAGGTTGATCGCATTTTGATCGATCTGGGGTCTGTACTTAGCATCATGCCAAAGTCTCTTCTAGATGCATTAAAAATTCATGTACACAATCTTTCAACAACCATCACGACGATTTTGGGATTCAATTCTGGAAGAAGTGAACCTTTGGAAAAGATCCGCCTGAAAGTTCAAATAGGCAATCTTCGTACAAAGGTTACTTTTACGTGATCGATAATCATGGCTCTTATAATGCTTTGCTGGAAAGTCCCTTTCTGTATGAGCATAACATTTTACCATCCACTTTAGATCAATGCTTCAAATATGTGGACGTCAATGGAGAAGTCCAAAAGGAAGTAGCTGACCTAAATCCTTTCAGGGGCATTGAAGCACATTTTACGGACTCTCGGATGTACAAGGAGGGGTTCATGAAAGTTGTATTGGCGATGGATAGTGAGGAAGATCAGAAAGATACTTCAAAAGATGTTCTCATGATCCCCGTCAAAGGACGTACTACTCGTCCATCTTCTTCTCAGACATTGACTATACATCTTTCCTCTCATAACAAACAGCCTCCTGCTGTAGAAAGGGAACAAAGGAAGCTCGCCTCTTCTGATCCTCTTGTTATCGACCTTTGTCGTAACAAGCCTTCACCTTCTCCTTCTCCTTCTCCTCATCTGGTTATCAATCTTACTAAGCCTTCTGTTAAGGGTAAGAATTATATTGTAAATGATGATGTACAAATCAATAAAGTAGCATCTCTTTTACAGTATACTGATGTTCTTTATTATACTCGATGTTATTTAAAAATGTTAGACAACTTCGAACCACTTACCATAAGAGCAGTTAAAGCTTCCCAAAATGAAGTATTGCTCGAGCCAATGCAGGACTCCTTCTTCTTAGTTCCTTCCAGGAACAAAGACGAATTTTCTATACTTTTTAGTAAAGGAACGGAACAGAAGATCACGCCCGATAGCGAAGAAGAAAATCACGATAACGGAAGACTTCAACTACGTCGTTATAACCAGCAATCAAAAGATATCATTCAAAAGATGGGCTATAATTTTAAAGCTGGTCTCAATAGCGGCAAAGGAAGGCGAACTCCTATTCGTATTCCTGCTCCGAAAGGAAAATCACAACAATACTACAGCAAAATGAAGCGAGGATTAGGTTATACTTCACCAATTCTGACTCCAGAAGCCTCCGAATCCGATGAAGGAGAACAATCTAACTCTTCTGATTCTATCTCATGGGATTCAGATACCAGTGTAGGGCACGTCCATCGAGTGACTCTATCTTTCAATATGGTAACTGTCGAGTACTCGAAACATGACGGAGACTTTATCGAAGCCTCTGAATCTGATCCTTGGGCACAAAGAATGGATACTCAATGGAAGCTTCGCTTTGAGCAACGTGAGCCACCTACTGAAGATCAGTTGGTTCAAGTCGATATTGGAGATGAAACTTCCTCAAAACCGATATTTGTCAGCAAAAGCCTTCCTGAAATAGATAAACAAGAGTTCTGGTATCTCCAGAGTCAGGAATACCCTTCCTCTCGAAATCTCGAGTAGAGTCTATACGAATCATCAATTTTGTCTTTTGAAACCCAGCTATTTTAAAAGATATCTTTTCTTTATGATAAATCCGTATTATCACAGATATCGTCTTTTTAGACATGATATCTTGTCTTTAATTCCTAACCAATTTGAAGATCATCAATAGAAGAAACGAGTTCACGTCCACATTACCTCTGAATTCTATCATCGACTTATTACATCCACATTACCTCTAATAAAGTCGTCTTTTGAAATAACAATATTATGAGTTATATTCTGTCACGTCCACATTACCTCTGAACAAATATAATTAATATTATTATTTTTTTAAGGAGATATGTCATGTCTGGTACCTCTGAACATATTCTCCTATCCTTATCTATTACTTATATCTGCTATAGGTATATAATAAGTAATAGAATCACAAAAAGAATATTATTTTACTGTTGTAATATTTAAAATATCAGAAAAAAAGTACATCATTTGAAAGGCAAGAAGACAAAAAGATCCTATAGACTTCTTCATTGAGGAGGTTGAGTGCTGAGATCAATGATCAGTCTTTTCAAATTCTCATCCCTCTCTACTCTGGAGTTAAGTATCCTTTGTCTTGCAAAAGCTCTCTTGGATTCTGGATCAAAAGGTTGCAGCATTTCTGCTCGACGTTCCAGTTCTACACCTTCGATTTAGAAAAGTGCATCCCGCTGCCTCTTCAAGCCATCTAACTGACTTGCAGCAATTTGATGCATCTCCAATACTTCTTCTTCGCGTTGTCGAGCTGCTTTAGCTACTTCCTGAAGCCGAGCCATTTCAATTTCTAGTTCTTGGAGACGAACTTGATATTCAGCAGCCTCTTTTTCCTTCTCTGCAGCTTCAGTCTTATAACGTTTAACCGAAGAAGTTGTCTCAATAATGCGAGATTCCAACTCTGCAGAACGCTGTGAGAAAGCTACCACAGAAGCTTCAAACTCTGCTTTTCATATTATAGCTTCGCGAGCCATCACCTCGCATTCAGCATCTTCAAGTTTTCGGATGTTTCCCCTTGTTAGATCTTTGTAAGACTTGATCGACTCTTCAAGTTCATTTCAAATATGATATAAATAATTGACTCTATCCAGATCACCAATCTTGCGGATGGCTCCAATGATGAAGGAGGAAGGGAACCTTATTGATTCATAAGGTTGGTCCTTTTCCATGACCATTTGAATTAAAGGCTTCAGAGAAGTAAAGAAAGCATTAGTATAAGCTTCGACAACCACTCTGTTTATCGCTGAGACCCCCGGGGTAGCCACTTCTATTGGAATTCTTGTTTTTGAAGTAACTGGTAGAACTACAGATTGTACACCAGGAGACCCGAGTACTGAAATCATAGAAGAACTGCCCACTCCAGTTTGGGTCCCCATATCCGGGGGAGCCATAGTCGAGCAAAAACTGAATGTGGTCGATACAGCTTTCGCAAGTGTCCCCAAAGGACCCACTGTAATCAAGATACACAGTTATCACATAAATTACAAGAATTAAGGTAAATAAAAGTTAAAATTTTACTTGATCCTGGCAATACATATGGGGTTTCATGGGGCATGTCTAGATCAGAACAGAGTTTGGCCATGGTAGTTTCAGACACAGCTGCCTGACTACTCCCAGCTTCGGAACCGCCTGATAAGAAACGACAACTTCCGACCCCTGATTCTGCTTGTTCAGTTGGGGGCAATCACTTCTGCATCCTTGACCTCAAAAGTTTGGTTGTTGGGGGTTTGAGTCTCCGCAGTATCAGTGTTAAGATTTTTATTGATCCCAACATCTTCAGGAGCCCTGACCAGATTTTTATGATCTTCAGTTTTATCATGGTTTTTAGGCTCATCAGTTTTTGGACTTGAAAGCCCCTTTTCAACAACAAGGTGCTCCTCACCTTCAACAATAGTATGTCATTCTTCAATTGGTAAGGCTTGATTCAACGGGATTTTCGCTGAAGTCTGGTCTCCTTCAATAGCACTTGTAGAACCATACTCAAATGCATCGCCCTAATCACAGTCTTCGAGAGCCGCTATCTGTAAAACCCCTAAATTTCTACTATTTTCTTTATATAAATTTGCTACTGATTTTTTTATTTTCTATTGTACGTCGCGTAGTTGTATTGTATGTCGTGCGCAAAATTTTATTTTTTTTCGTAATTGCTCGACGAGTGGGAATATGTGCGAGCGTACATATTTTTAGAAAAACATTTTTCTATTTTTATAGTTTCAAAATAATATATATAATAATTATTTTATCTGTCATACCAAAATTTCTAAGTTCATTATTTTTATTTTATTTATAAAAAGCCGTTCGTTTATAACAGTTATTAATAAATAAATAATATTTTTCATGCATACATATATTTCATAAATATTCTATTAGTTTATTTTAAATAATAACATAATTTTCGAAATTATTATTATATACAATTTTAGAAAATATAATTTGAAATTTTGTGGCAAATTAAATCTTTGATTGGATTTTTATGAATTGATTTAAATAGTTTAAATTTTATATTTAATTTAAGTTTAGATTATCTAGATTTAAATTAGAATTTGATTTGGATTACTATTGATTGAATCAATTTAAATTTGATTTAAATTTAGTAGCAAATTATCTATTTTTTGGTTTAAATATTCCTAATCCCTATCCAACTGGGAATTTCCACATCCTACAAATAGGCAGGTACTCCTCCATAAATCCTCACATCCATAAATTCTTCACAAAAATGTGCATCATGTCCGTGTCCGTGTCCCGTCCCCGTTCTTATTCCAATATATATACATATACATTTATCCTCCCGTATCGGACACATTCCGATACAATCAAATTCCAAATCCTAACCTAACCACGTCTCTACTTCCCTGCTCTTACCACCCCGACCACCATGGACCACCGCCGCATCTACGGTATCGCCACCGTTACCACCCACTCAACATCACCCTGTCGACCTCGCCACAGCCATGCTGCCATCCCCATATCGTACACCCGGTCCTCCGACCTCCCGACCTTGCCGTAGCCACCATCACTAAGCTATACCATCATCGACTCCCCTATAGACACTGCCACCAAGATGACCAAACAAAACCCCACACCACAAACAACAGCCCCGGCCACCCTCGTCGTGACTGTCACCACAACCAGCCTACACCACCACGCCAACCCCGGCCAAACCCTCACGACCCACGGCCAGTACCTCACCACCACTATCACTATCATCGACACAGCCACCACGACCAGCCGCCACCATGATCGGCCGAGCATTCGAAACCCTAAAAAATAAAATAAAATAAAACCAAATCAAAAATACCACCACCACCGGCGCTTACCTCCACTAAGAGTCGCGCTTGGCCGCCGGCCCCGCGGACGGCCCCCACCGACCCTTCGAACCCGACGACCCCTGACCGCCGTGCCAGCCATGGCCGACTGGTCGGGCAGCGCGTGCATCCACCATCCGCAACCACCGCTCTCCCTGTGGCGAATTCCTCCATCGTCGGCCGACCCAGCCATCGGCGCTATTGCCGACGAGATCCGTGGCCAACCCCGCCAGCGCGTCAGTCCCCCGCCGGTGCCGCCTGGCTGTGCACTAAACCTCCGCCTCTTAATTTTCCATCCGCAGCCTTCCCCTTTCCCTCAAACTTCGGCCACCGGCGTGCCCTAGCAGCCGCGCCTACGCCGACCTCCCGCGCACCTCCACCACTCTCTCCGCCTCCTCCCAACGCCGAAGGCACCTAGCCCAGCGACGCCGTGCCCTTTCCTCCGTCGCCGGAACCCCAGTTCTCCCCGCCGGCCGAGTTCGCTGAGCCCGCCTACCGCCGCCTCCCTCTCCCTCTGTCTCAACCGCTCTCTTCCCTTTCCCGATTAAGTCTTTCTCTCTCGAAAGAGGGGAACCACCTTTCTTTATAAGTTGTTTGGTTGGTCTCCTCGAAAGAGGGGAACCACCTTTCTGTGAGTTTTTTTTATTATTTTGCCTTATTATTTTATTGTTATTATTATTGTTATTATTATTATTATTATTATTATTATTATTATTATTATTATTATTATTTTGGGCATAATCTTGTAGATATAGTTTTGCTTTCATATTGGGTTACCAATATCCATATGTTTACAAAATCTAGTTTCCTAGGATATGGTGAATGAGTTTTCGACTCAAATTATTTTTCTATTTTTTTATTAGTAAAGGTATAGTTTTAAACAACTATAATATTTCGATTTTTAAATAGTCAATAAAAGTATAGCTTATTATTAAAATTATATTTTTACAAAATACGGTTCTTAACCTTAAATAATTTTTTCTAATATTATTTTGTTTCGCTTAAAATATTTTTAAGATATAGGTTTAGCCTAAATTACCATATATATATTTTCTAGTAGTTATGTAAATATATTTTTCTAAGCAAAGTATAGTTTTGACCCAAAACGATTTCTACTAACTACCTAAAAATAATAATTTTAGATGATAAAATATATTTCTTTTTCAAGGAATATAAGTATTTTATAAATAATATATTTTCTTATTTATCAAATTTCTTTGATTATCCTTGTCCATGACTAAACCCATTACTCCTATTCCCTCACCAATTCTAGACTACCCTATGTCGATCTTAACTATTTTGACCGTCCCGGACCTAATGGAACTATCCGTGCCACCATCATAGGTCAACTTGCATAGTTGTTGCATCGAAGTTGAAGTTTGTGCCACATTGATTATCGCAGCACATCAGGCGTACTACTAGGTAAGACACCTTGCCATTTGCTATTTATTTATTTTAGCTCATATTTCATGCATTATTCATTATTTTCTTTATGCAAATAAACTGTGATACATGGCATAACCTGTTAGAAGTTACTGTTTATTTATATTTCCTGCTATGTATTAGTTTTCTTACACGTTAAACCTAGATTTAAGGGACCACCTTTGTGTGTTACATTCATTGGCATTGACACGTTGTACTACGAAGTTGTGTGTCGCATGTAGAACACGGACATGCGTGACTGGCTGGCCACCGGTGCGTATAAGTCGTGCGATAGGAATAACCGCTAATAGAGGTTGTATGCTAGTTTGACTTAGCGGTTAATAGAGGTTCTATGTTGTGGATACAACATAGTAGGCATTGGGCGGGGAGGACAATTCCTTAGCGTATGGGCTTCGATGCACTTTCCCTTGTGACCCGGAAGCTCCGCTGGAGATACGGGGTTGATGACCCATGATTACTGACGGCCACTGGCATTCTGCAGAACGTTATGCTCTTACTGATTGGGCCTCTGGTGCCCCAAGGGAGGACTATGCCAATCCTGTCTAGCCAGGGCCCATGCATAGGAAGGATTGTTCTTAACTACATTTCACTTAGAACGGTTAGACACCTTTATCCATTAGGTATGAGTACTTTTGGTTTGGGTACTTGTATCTGACCATGGCTTAGAATAATAACTTATCGCGGATTAGTTCGTCACATTTTGTCCTTGTTTGGTTGTAGGTGTGGCTTACTACTTCGATGAGAAGGTATTGAACCTTGTCGGGGCCCGGATACCATATTGGATTTATAACATGGAAAGATACGTCACCGTGAATTAGTTTACCATCTCCTGTCCTTGTTTGGTTGGAGGGATGGTGAGCTAGTTTAATAGGTGTGTATTGGACCATGTTATAATTCAATTGACTTATTTATTTGAGTAATATCTATTCAGTTTATATGGCATGATATTATGTGTCTTGTTACGTCCCTCTGTGGACCTTGTTATCTTGTCAGGTGTGTGCTCTTATCTTTCGTAGGTGCTCTAGATCTAGCCGTGACCATCTCCATTTCTTCGAGGATGATTCGCTTCGCTTGCCAAAATTATTATTTTTATATCATGTATTTCTTTTCATAGTTGGTAGTAGATTTGTCTCCGCCCAACTACATGTACTAATGACAATTCATAGTTGATTATATGATATCTTTTATTCATTTATTTTGTATGGATAAGATTAGTTATGGTTCTACTGCATTTTACAGCTTATGTATTCATACGAGGTTTCCATATAATGGAGTATACTTCGTATGTATACAGCTGGCATGTCTACATTCCTAGTCCTACGTATTTTGGGACTGGGGCATTACACTATCATTTCTTGATCCTCTTAAGAGTGAGTAGGAGCTTGGGCTACGAAAGAAACAGTGACATCAGGATCGGATTTTGTGAAAGGCAACTCCTTCTCGAAAAGTGTGGTCTTTGGGACTCCTGGAGTTGGAGATGACATCATAATTCCCGTAGCAGCTGACACAGTCACAAGAATCGTCATTTGTGTGACTATAGGCCCCGAAATCCTTTCTGTAACGATCGGAGCTGGAGTGCTAACCTCTGCAAATAAAAAAAGAGGGGATTAGTGTTAATATGTTACTCAATCAAGATCACATTAAAGGAATATTAAAATTTACCTAGTGGAGGTGGTATATCTTGTGAAGGCAATGTTTCTTGATGGTCTTTTGGAGACACTATTAATCTCCTTTTGGCCTTGCGTACCAGAGGTGTCTTAGGTTCTACTTTAACCTCATCTAGGTCAACTTGTACATTGGGTTCTCTAATAACCTTTTCTAGGGCAACTTGGCTGCTTCTTGGAACTGAAGAAGGAGTTGCCTCTCCTCCTCTAGAGGATGCTCCAGTGTGTATCTGTTTTGTCTGGGACTACGTGGTCCTGGTGGTGGGTTGCTCTGCAATGACCAATGTAGTCTTCTTTCTCTTCCCTACAGCCATAGGAAAAGAAGGGAGATCATTAGAATGAGAAGGGACTGATGACTCTCCAGTCTTTCTTTTTCTCCCAAGTCCTTTTGCTGGGGACTTCTCCTTCCGTATCTTTAATGAAACATCTAGTGGATCGTTGACTTCATCATAAAAGCCTACGAGAGAGGCTTCTAGAGGTTTGTCAGCGGGTTCATGATTCTATTCATCTCTGAAGGATTATGCAGTGCGAACTCCAGCTCTTGAACGTCTATCAATGGCAAAGCTGTCAGCCAGATTGAAGTTTTCGGTAGAGGTGTTGGCTGAAGTATAAAAATTTGCGTATATATATAACATATGCGGGCCTATCTGAGAGACATGAGGCATCGATAATGTGGCCTTAGTCCCTCTTGCATTATAGTATCTCCAAGCTCTGGCACATTCTATTAGGTAACCCTTAGCCTGTAAACAGGTGGCGGCATTACCTACATGCGGTTGATCATAACCAAACTGTCGAGCAAATCGGCTTGGTAAGTATGGTTCTAGAAAGCACTCGCCTTCAAACCGGTAAACTAGATGTGAAGGCCGAATTATCTTCAACCATGTGAACTCAGTCGAAGATAGACGAAGAGATGCTGCTTCTAGGTCCATGAGTTATAGAGGAAGATTATCATATCCTGAAGGAGGAGGAACACATTAAAATCTCCATCCAAACCCTCGGTTTAAAGCTCTTCAGCATTCTGACAGCACATTTATGTTCCATCGAGTATTGGAATAACGACTGATGAAGTCAGCTCCGACTACACCCATATCGGGGTCCATCAAGTCTGGATAGTGCAACAGCAACCACCCAAATAGATATGTGTATGATATTTCGGTACGAGGGAAGTCGTCCCGAGAATTCTTATCATACACCATGGTGTTAACGAAAGAACGCAAGCCTGCATTCAAGCGACATGTCATCACCGAAAGAAGATCCATCTTGTAGCCGAATACTTGACGCACTACGGCAAATAGCACATCTCGATGGAATCGGTCGACGGCGCTGGCTCCAGGTATCATAAACCACCGTAACCATAAAGAGAGAAAACCCGCCAGCTGGGCTTCTTGAGACATGGTTCTGTAACCTTGTCTAAGATAAATTTTGATTTGAGTACCAGCAGTAAATGGGTACCAATCTAAATCCAAGATGTTATCATAGTGCTTAGTTTTCTTTATCAATTTTCTACATTGCTGCGACCGAGCGGTTTAAAGAAACAAGGATTGCAGGCTTGACTTTCAACAATCTTTTCTTCATGAGCGTGCCCTAGAAACAAGTATGGTAGCCATTTGGTAATATAGCAAGTCCCTTTCGAAGCACTTTTGTAATAAAGGGAACAGATCAGATAGTGGCATAATAAATCTTCGAACACAGCCACCATCTTAGGGTTCTCTGCAGAAAGAGTATCCAATTCCTCATTTGTTGGCACATATTCTTCATAGGGGTTTTCACCTATTGGCAAATGTGAAAGATACTTCATTTCTTGAAGAGCGAAGCCGATTTCCCTATGAGGTGTCATGAAGGTACCGGTCCTCTCATTATATCTTTCAACTAAAGCCAAAAACATGTGAGCATTCGGGCGAAAGCCATGAGCAGTGGTCCAAATCAGATCATAGAGTTCTAATTCGAGGAGTTTATCCTTAAAATGATCTAAAACACAAACCACTACCTGCTCCAGCATTTCATGTCGAGATTCACTAAGCCCGTTAAGCGCATGGCTTGGTCTGGGTATCTTCCTTCAGCCTTTGCAAATATGTTCGCAAAATAGGTACTCGGACGGGAAGCAACATTGATGAATCTTCAGAAGGTATGCAGCTTGGTCTCAAACTCTCAGATGGGAGCTGTATCTCTCCGAAGTGCTGTAGAACAAATCCCTATTTTATAGACCCAATCTGTAGCATATCCTTCCGACTCTGGCCTTTTGAATCAGAGTCAGGTCCCATGCCATACGACGGGGATAACTAGAAAATGCATATCGAGCCAAAGACAAGTGTCTCGGCATTTCTGGGAGGTACATAATTCTATCCCCACATTGGTTAAAACTGTCTTCTCTCTTTGCTTTGGGCTGGGACGTCTTCTTGATTGCCTCTCCAAATAATAAAGCTGGTTTCTTATGGACGACATTGTCCAGACTTTCGAAAGGTTCGTCGTTCATCAAGCATAATAAAGTGGGATTATCTTGAGATGCGAGCATAGCTCTTCGGGATTCAGGAAGATCATATTGAGGATATTGTATGTGGGATAAGTCCTTTCGGTACTCCGACACGTTGAAGGCCAAAGCATAAATTTCAGCATTTGGGTCTTCTCTGAGATTAACTATATGAAAACAAGCAAACAAGGGTTAATCTAAAAAAATGTCTGGTTCAATGCAACACAACATATGACATTACAGGTTGCGCAACACTTATATTGTGCGACATTTTGTATTACGCCACATCCATGTTGCGCGACATATCGGGTTGCACGATTCTTATGTTGTGCGACATTTCTGTCGAAACAAACATCTGTGTGGCACAACATCTCAAGTTGCGCCAAACTAATTATACAAAATCAGAAAGCACAAATGGATGGATACTGCTTCCTTCAGGTCCTCGAGGAGGATTCCATAGACAGAGTAGTCTATGAAGGGAAATCTCCAGTCTTTAGCATTGACGTTTGTTTCTGCTGCATAACTATGATGAATATGTAAGGCATCTTTCACACAGAATAATTTTTGACTAGACACTGTGATCGACGGCTGAGTATTAGTGGAAACAGTCAAGGAAGCAGCAAGACCGGCTAGATCATCTGCTTCTATATTCTGTAGTCGAGGCATGTGCTCGATGAAGAATCTAGCAAAAGTAGATGCCAGTTCGATTGTTGCTCGATTGTAGGGGATGAGATCTTCGTGGTGAACTTCATAATCCCCTCGAACCTGACTAAATATTAGCTTGGAATCGTCGTAAGCCTCTAGATAGTCAACTTCCAGTTGATTTGCCAATTGTAGGCCGATTATTTGGGCATTATATTCGGCTACATTGTTGGTGCATGATTCCACGAGAGAATATGCACGGTATATGACCAGATGATCAGGTGACACAAGCACAATGCCTACTCTAGCCATGATGTTTCCTTTCAGCCCTATTTTTGATGCGCCATCAAAGAACATTCGCCAAATAGGGATCTCTTTAGTTGCAGTGTTAGACTCCACCACTTTGTCGGGGATTTTGTCGTAGAGTTTGGATAACTCTGGCACCGGATAAGCTGCCAGGAAATCAGCTAATGCTTGACCTTTTACTGCCTTCTGAGGGACGAAGATCATATTATATGGGGTCAACAGCATTGTCCATGTAACTAAACGGGAATTGAGAGAACCCGGCTTAGTCATGAGTATTCTGAGAGGGTTGACTTTGGATATGATGTGGATAGTCTGCCCAGACACATAGTCGCGTGTCTTTTCGATGGCAAATACTAGTGCGAGGCATTCCTTCTCCACCGGTGTGTATCTGTGCTCGACACCCACCATTGTGCGGCTGAGATAGTAAATTGTCTGTTCATGGCTGCCTTCGTTCTTCTGAGCTAAGAGGGCGCCAAGGGAATAATCCATGGCACGGACATATAGTAAGAAGGGCTTCCCCATTATTGGGGCGACCAGTACTGGAGGGCTTGTAAGATATGCTTTGATGTCATCGAATGCCCGTTGATATTGTTCAGTCCAGACAAAAGATACGCCTTTCTTCATGAGCTGGGTGAATAGTTGACACCTTCCAGAGAGGTTCAAAATGAATCGTCTGATGCAAGCTAGCCTTCTATGTAGTCCGCGTAGCACTTTGAGGTACCTTGGAGGATACATGTTGAGAATAGCCTTCACTTTCTCTGGGTCCAGATGTATACCCTTTGAAGTGATGACGAAACCAAGGAACTTGTCGCTGGAGACTCCCAGAAAAGACTTGGTTGGATTCATCTTGAGTTGGTGTGCACGCATTAGTTCGAACATCGTTCTCAAGTCTTGGAGGTGGTTGCCCTTGAGACGAATTTTGACTACAATATCGTCTACGTAGCACTCCACGGTTTTGCACAAATGATCGCAAAAAATTATGTTCATAGCTCGCTGGTACGTTGCCCATGCATTCTTCAATCCGAAGGGCATCACCGTATAGCAGTATACCCCCAACGGTGTTTGAAAAGATGTGTGCTTCTCGTCGACGGAGAACATCTTGATATGGTTGTAGCCTGAGAACCCATCCATGAAGGACATCCGTTCGAAGCCGCAAGTGTTGTCAATTATTATGTCGGTGATCGGTAGAGGGAACTCGTCTTTCGGACACGCAGAGTTCAAATCACGGTAGTCGATACAGACTCGAACTTTACCATTCTTTTTATGACTGGAACGATATTGGCAACCCAGTCGGGATATTGTTCCTCGCGAATGAATCCACTGGCGATGAGCTTTTCGACTTCATTCTCGATAGCTTCCATGACGTCTGGTCGAAATTGCCGTTGTTGCTGTTTTACTAGCTTAGCTTCAGACGAAATGTTCAGGCGATGCACGGCGACTTTAGGGTCCAATCATGGCATGTCTTCATAGCTCCATGCGAAGATGTCGATGTATTCTCTTATAAGCTGTATAAGAGACTGGCGTTCATCGTCAGATAAGCTTTTGCTGATGAAGATTGGTTTGAAGGATGCTTCAACTCCTAGATTGACTTGGATGACTTTGTCTTCGGTAGGGGGTTCACGTTGTTCAAAGCGCAGCTCCCACCTGGTGTCCATCTTTTGAGCCTATTGTTCGAGTTCGATTGATTGGACATCATCTGTAACTTGGTCGGCAGAAACCATATGGACAGACAAAGTTGCTTTGAACATGTCGCCGATGCTAGAGTCTGAGTCCCAGAGGGAGGAATCAGAAGAATGAGAACAATGATCTGCTTCATCATCTGATCTTTCGGAAGTTGTTGGAGGAGAGACATAGCCCAAACCAACACCGTTACGTTGGTAGTAGTCCTCGGGTTTGCCGGCAGGCACAAAGTGTCGAATTGGCAACCGTCGTCCTTGGTCATAATTTAGCCTTTCGTCGCTTTTGATGTCATATTCCATATTCTGGATGATATTCTTGGCCTGCCAACTATACCGGAAAAGTTATATTTTTTCAGAGTCATAGTCAGCTTCTATGTTGTACTTGGGAGGAGTAGAGTCTGGAACGAACTTTCTCTCACCGATTATACGATCGAAGATGATTAGCTCTTCATCTTTCTTTCTGGCTGGAACGATGAAGTAGAGGATATCTTCAGGGTAAACTTTTTTTCGCAGGTGAGGTGTTGTGACTGGCATGCAGAGGTGTGGTCCTATGCCGTTCTCTATAGCGTATATCGTATCTATGTAGTGGTTTACAGATTGATAGACATCGAAGTACTTCAAAGATAAACCTTTACTAAAAAAATACGCAAGTTCTTCTTCAGGGATAACATCATCCGCTGAAGGTACATTATTACGAATATTGATATACTCATTGAGAGAATCATCATCTGGGAGAGGAGCCACAGCCTCGGCCTAGTTCACCACGTAGGGTAATTCTTCAGGATTGGGAGGACAGGCATCAGTAGGTTCCTCCCTGGGTGTCTTGCTGAGAGTGATAGTCAATGGTTTGACCTTGTCGGGTTTTTTTCCACCCAGATTATGAGAGGCTTCGGGATACTTTTTGGAGTAGTACGTCCTTTGACTCGGACAATCAGGGGACCATCATTGGAGGATGGGCTTGCTTCAGCTCCATTGTCAGCTTCGTTGCCGTCATCCTTGGGGGGCTGAGATTGGTAAAGTATCGAATCCCCGTAGTAAGCTTCGATGCCCTTCAAAGGATCGACATCGACAAACTCTGTCTTCATGACACTGTCACTATTGACGTACTTGAAGCACTGGTGAAGTGTTGAAGGAACGATCATATTCTCGTGAATCCATGGACGTCCCAACAAGGCATTGTAGGATACGTTGGCATCGATCACATAGCAGGAAACCTCCGTTCAGAGATCACCGATCTGGAATTTGAGACGGATCTTGCCCAGCGGATGGCTTCGACCAAAATTGAAAGCTATGATAGTTGTGTTGGTTACGGATTGCTTGTGCAGAGGATTTCCCAGGATTTGAAGTAGGCTTTTAGGAATGATGCTGAGGGAGGATCATAGATCGATGTGCATGCGGTCTACCTTGATCGCCCCGATATATCCTGTATAGTATAGGGGTCTATCATGACGATTATTTTTGAGTAGCATGTCCTCCTGTGAGAAGGTGATGTCGGGCACCACTTCCATAGTACTGTGACAGTGGGGACAGGAGACAGGATCTTCAGCGGGAGCTTTGACCTCAGTGAGGTAAGAGTCGGCATGTAGCAATGCCTCACTTAAGGCCTTTTGCGTTTCCTTGGAGAGTCGTAATAGATCGAACAGAGACAACCTGACGGG
Source organism: Iris pallida (assembly GCA_029216955.1). Classification (NCBI taxonomy): domain Eukaryota; kingdom Viridiplantae; phylum Streptophyta; class Magnoliopsida; order Asparagales; family Iridaceae; genus Iris; species Iris pallida. The sequence continues at coordinate 767,987 of JANAVB010000200.1, read as the reverse complement.
TGTATTGGCTAGCTGAGCCAGTATGTCAAAGTTGTAGGGTTGATCCATGCCTTCTGGAGCTGGCGCCTTTAGAGACTTGTCAAACCGTGTCTCCTTCTGCTTGGATGTGGTTTGAGGCTTGGACGGGCCGACTTCTGAGCTTGTAGGGGAAGCAGGAGCTTGAGAAGGCAGTGCTTCTTCTTGTGCAGGATCGTACGTCCGAAGATAAGTCTTCCCCGATCGTGCCTCGCCAGATAGAACCTCGTAGATGGGGGAGGATACCATGTGGCATAGCTTAAACTTCTCGCCCCTTCTTACTTTGGGAGGTGCTACCCCCGCGTCACTTCTTGGATAAGGCCACATGATCTCACCACGTCCAGTTGTAAGTGGGACCAAGGTTGAGTTGCGAGCTAGTGGTAGGTTGACGACTTCCATCATTGCCTTGGGGATCGGGACCACGCCATCTGGGACTTCTGTAGGAGAAAAGTCGCCAAACTGAAGAGAGATCATGTTAGCAGATACGACCTTGTCTTCAGCTTCGAGATTGATCACTTGGCTGTCGATAAGCTGTTGTATCTTCTTCTTCAGGACGATGCAGTCCTTGGTGGAGTGATGCACGTACTGATGGTAAAGACAGTACTTGGGATCATTGAGTTGGCTTGCCTTTGCAGGACGTCGTGGTGGGGGCAATGTCAGCTTATTACCCTTCGTCAATGGGTAGAAGATGGTGATGACATCGTCTTCATCGAAGGAGAAGGTCTCCTTTGGTTTGTCGGAGGCACCTTGAGAATTGGAAGCTCCTTTGGATGTGTCGACCTTTAGGACTTCTTTCCCTTTACCCCTACGAACAGGGATAGTCTGAGGATGCTTGTCTTTGTCCTCAAATTTTGGTGTCTTCAGCCCCAGTTGTTCCAAGTTAGGAACATCACTTTCAGCAGCATCAGCGGCCCCAATGAAAGCGGGCCACGTATTTTACTTATGTATACCTAGACAAAACTTAACTGTAGGAAAAAAGTTATGTCGACAAGTATCCATAAGTTCTGAGTCTGGTATGCCGAAGGGCATCTTCAGTGCTAGTCGTCTGAAGCGTTCAATGAAGGCAATGACATATTCAGTCTTCCTTTGCTTCGTCTCGATGAGAGTGGACATACTAACATGCATGCCACTCTCATAAAACCTGTTGAGGAACAACCTCTCTAAGTCTTTGAATGAATTGATACACCCGTCAGGCAGACTGCAGAACCATTCAAAGGCTACCCCCATGCAAGGTGCTAATAAACAGCTTTGACAGGAATGGATCGTCTCGGGGCAAGTGCAGAGTTTGCGTGTTGAAGTACGTCATGTGCTGACGAGGGAAAGTCAAGCCGTCGAATGAATTCAGCATCAACGATTTGTAGTTAGGAGGGCAGGTAGCGTTCTCCCACTCAGGAGGATACGGTTGAGATATCCCCATCTTCTACAGCTCATCTTTGTGTGAGATGGTTTCGAGACGAGCAACCAGGGAATCAATTGCATCCTGTTGATTGAGCAGGTGTTGGAAAATAGCCGCTGAGCGGTTGTTAGGTGTTGTCGGCAAAGGACTACCCCCAGTATTTGTAAGATTTGGAGGAGGTGCAACAGAATGATACTCCTTTTGTAGGACAGGAGGGTTGTTGCTGTGAGCCGAACTAGCGTGGGATGAGGTATTTTGCTGAGGTGGAGGAACAGCTCCAGCAGCTTGGACTGCCATGATACTGGTAAGCATATCAGTGATCTTGGCGAATGCTGTTTTGAGACCCTCTAGCCATTTACTAGTCTGATCACTAGCTTCTTCAGGTCTTTCTTCGTCCGTCATGTACGTAGATAGCATACGAAGATGAACAGAGGAAGCAGTGCAACTGGTGCTGATACTGTCTGCCTTCGAGTTGATGAGTCCTTCATCTTCAGGTAGAGGAGGTAGATAGTCGCCATCGAATTCGGAGGGATCATCGTCCTCTGGAAGGCTACCCCAGTGTGGGGGTCATCTGCTTCAGATTCTGAGGGAATGCTACCCCCGGCTTTGGAATCTTCGTCGTCTATACGAAATTTTGCCTTTGATCGAGTGCCCATATAGACTCCTTCAGATGTGACAGCCCGTTGGCCATCTGTTGGTAGACTTCGTCTTCTCCTTCTCGTGGAACTGAGAGAGAAGGTTGGGTTGGTAGTCCACCGTCTTTGATTGGGGCTTCCATAAGGGGGGACCCCATAAAGCCATGTTAGATTAGACACATAGTGGCTTCTCGTCGTCAGAGAAGTGCAGCCGTCGAAACACGAACTTTCTCTGAGGTACTCTTGTTACTTTAGAGCAACATCAGTTGATAACAATATTAGCGCATGGAAGTGCACTATGAATTGTTATGTTCTCCCTTGCTTTACGCTTATGATTTATCATGTCGCTCAAGTCAGCGGAAGGGAGTTTTGTCTTACAACCCATGTGGCATGTATCGCTGAGCTTTACATGCAGGTTCGTAAGGAGAGTAGGCGCATCCAGACTTAGTTCATGTGCAGGGGCAACCACACTTAAGTTCTGTGATGTCCTTGAAGACAGTCCCATGCTATACGCGTTGGGACCTATCTTTTTGCTGTGGGCGCATAGGCCCTGGAGACTGGGCTTGGGCGCATGCTTCTTGACAGCATTTTTGAGTCGCCTTGATGTGGGCACATAGTATGGATCCAGAGAGCCCGGGCGCATAGCCGTGGGCGCATGACTCTGAGTGCCCAACCTATTGAAGACAGAAGTGTTTTGGTTGGGGTTATGCGCCCAAACACTCCCTTGGGCGCATGGCTTTGGGCGCATGCTTGGTAGAGCAGCACTGTTTTCTTCCAGTTCTGCATCCTTCATTCGTGAGCCTCGTCGGGTCTGGCCAGAGTGTCGCACACCCTGATCCTTGGCATCGTAGTATTTTCCTCTGCCAAGTCTCGAGTGTTGAATACTCTGTTGTTGGTTGTAGAGGGAAGAAGTCACTGGGCTAGTAGAGCCCGGAACGGTGTGAGCCTTCTCCATTTGGGAGACTTCTGTGGCAAAGTCCTGCGCCCAGGTGACAGAGTCCTCCAGTTGCATATCCGCTATGATACTAGAAGGATATGCGCAGCGAGCCTTCGAAAGCCAAGTCTTGTGAGACTTGTTTAGCTTCGCTGATTTTGAGGGAGTAGAGCCGTCCCTCGAGAGCATCTCTTTGAACGCCTGCTGATCGAATTTTATGATCAGCATCTTCTGAGTACTCTACACTTTGTCGATATCGGATTGCATCACCACCTTCTCGTCAGATGAAAAGGTAGTCCCCAGCAGAGTCGCCATTTTTGTGAATACACACAAAAAAAGAAGAAGAAAAAGATGTCTTTTTTTTATTGGCGTAAGGCACCACAAATCGAGTACGCCTGAGAGATCCTGTGCTGAGGATCCCCGAGTACAAAAAGAAGAATTCTGGGGAATGGAACGATGGAGATCGAGCAGCAGTTGCTCCTTTACTCCGTTGACACTCCGATTACAAAAGTGGTAGAAAACCTAAGAAAATTGCTAACTCTCGGCTCACTGGCAAGAAGTGCAGTAATTTGGATCTTAAAAATGCTCTCTATTCTGTCTGTTGAAGAGGGAAGAAGCCCCCCTTTTATAGTCGTTCTTGGGCTCGAACGATGTTATGCGCCCACATGAAGAGACACTTTGGTTCTTACGTGGGCGTATGGTCCTGCTTTGGGCGCATAGGTATAGGCGCATACAGGCTGCGAGATCGTGGGTTGGTCGTGGTATTGACGTGGCCGCATGCTTCGGTGCACGACTGCTCGTGGAGACTGACGTGGCCATGTGCTTCGGTGCACGTTCTGATCGTGGCTTTGACTGAGTCAGGCTTGGGCGCATAGCCATGTCTCAGGCTATGCGCCCTCCTTTCGGAGGAGCTAGTCTTGGGCGCATGGAATTATACTTGGACTGGGCGCATGGAGCTTCATTTAGTGGGCGCATGGAGTCGTACTGACTGGGCGCATGGAGCTGCTTTGACTTGGGCACATGGAGCTATGTTTGCTGAAAAATTTCAAGCTTCTACAATGGGGTTAGGGTTTTACTCTCGAGATCTCTCTCTATGTTCATATATATCGCGGCTGTGCGGGATTTATAGGGGTCGGGCTCGGCTTCGTGTGGACTTGTGGGATGCCCGGGCTGCACTGGGCTGGTTAAGCTTGGGCCTGGGCTATTTTTATTTATATTAGTATATATATCTACATAAATATACAAATGCCTATGTACATATATACATATATATTTACACACATATACATATATATTTATCTATACATACACACATATATAATATATTTATATATACACATTTATATGTATATACTTATATAACACTATATATATATATATATATATATATATATATATATATATACCTTATTTTATAATTAATAATGAGAGTATATATTTACAATTATTTAATAGGCATCCATATATATATATATATATATATATATATATATATATATATATATATATATATATATATATATATATATGTATATATTTTACAGCTGGTATATATACACTTATATAGTAGTCTCCATAAAATCTAAATAAAACCTCAATATTATCTATTTCTAGTGTAGGGCCTATTCATGTAAATAGGAATATAAATATATTATAACATTTATTTGGCAAAAATATTATAACCAATAATAATAATATCTAATAGTAATAAATATATTTATTTAATCACAAAAAAATAATAAAATAATTAAATGGTGGTTTGGTGAATCCATACTACTCACCTATATACAGGTCCAGAAAATTGTACAAATATTGTAAAACAATATTTAATAATAAAATTCTAACTTTTGTACAAATATTCAAATAATTAAAAATGTACATCAATACCTAAAATAATTTAGGAAAATTTGTACACACATAAAATATGCCTACATGGTCGTCTTTGGTCTCACCACAAGATTACATAGGCTCGGTTTCGATTTGGGTCTAGTCCGAGCTAAATCGACACAAACGGGGTCTCCTACAAGTCAATAATATAATTAATAAATAATTTAAAATGTCTTTAGAGGTTAAGTCGTAACTTGGTCTGGTTTTTCTAGTTATGACATACTTATGGCTGGGTCTTCCTTGGCATGGCTAATACACTAGTCAAGGCACGTCACTGCACTATCCGTGCCATGATTCCTAGTCGTCTGGTACTTCAAAACTCAACCATGGCTAAAGTCTTCTACCGTAATAATTAACTAAATAATTATTTATAAACATCTGAAAATCAACATTTAAATCAAATAAAAAATAAAAAAATTTATTTCAAAATTTTCGGGAAGAGGAGTTACATAGTGAATCACATGACATAACCATATAACCATAGTGTATCAGAATTGACCACACAGAAGACTTAGCCGAATTAATCTCCATAAAAAAAGTGGTAATAAGTCCATAATTAATCTCCATAAAACAAGTACAGCTGGTAATAAGTCCATAAATAAGTCCATAAACTCATCTCCATAAAACAAGTACAGCTGGTAATAAGTACTAATAGTCTAACACAAAATATATCCATAAAACTACACTAATGACGACCACGCAGCTCATGCATACGCTCAATGATACCATCACGCAACATCTTCGAAAAAGTGGGATCGACGGCGGAAAAGCGCCATTTCACTGCAGCTGCTGGATGAATGGAACTCCCGGTCTCACTAGCTACCGGTGCCACTTCCTCCTTAACAATAGGAGGAGCCACCTCAGCAATCTGTGTTTCCCTCAAACGACGTGCCGCTGCTCGGGTCATGGGTGCCATCTGGTAAGATCGATATTCACAGAGAATATAATTGTAACATAAGCAAGCTAAGTAAAGGAACCATCATCTCGTTTCATGTATCAAAACCCAAGTTCCATTGTGAAATCTCAGTTTTCTTCAATGAGTATACCTATGTGTGTTTAGTTCAGTTTTTCCTGAGATTGTATACATATGTATATATGTAGATTGATAGATATAACTATAGTTATGGTTATATAAGAGTTTTTTCTGAGATTGTATACATATGTATACATATGTATATATGTATATAAAAGAACCATCATTGAGTATACATATGTATATATTGTATACATATGTATAAGAGTTTTATGTATACATGTATACATATGTATAAGAGTTTTCTTCAATGAGTATACATAGTGTCTGTGTGTCGTGTGTCAGTGTGTCAGTGACGTGTCAGTGAGTGTGTCGGTGTCGTATCAGTAAGTGTGTCAGTGTGTTTGTGTCGTGTCAGTGGGAGATAGGGTTAGGGTTAGGTATACCTGGACGGGGTAGGGTCAGGGTTGTCGGAGCGGAGCAGGGGACGAGTGTTAGCCCAATGATTATATCATGTTTTTGAATATGCCTAATCAATTAAGTTTAACATAATAACATCACTAATATTCATGTAATCACTATCATGTTGCTACTTTAACTTAACATTGTCCTAATATTCTGTATCAGTCATATTGTTTTGTTTGTTCAAATGGATTTATTTATGATTTATGGATTTGAATCGCCAGCTTTCAGTCTAAGGATTAAATAGACGCATTCGAACATTTTTTTTTGCAACTTTTCATAATAAATTCTGTATTTCAAAAGTCTTTCTGATTTCTCTCTGATTTATTGAATATGTCCATTATTCGTATTAAAGACAGTTTTTAAAATCTTTAATATCTTAAAATATTTCTTATATATATATATATATATATATATATATATATATATATATATATATATATATATATATATATATATTAGAGATATATGTTGTTTGTTCATCTTTAAGCATTCATTTATTGGATATTTCTTTTTGCCTAAAGATGATATTTGTTTTTGGAACTTTATATGCATTTGATCAAAGGAAAGAAAGATCCATATATTGGATATTCCTTAGATTTTGTTATTATTTATTTTATCTATTTTTGCATATATATATATATTACTTCGGAACTAGACACGCATATTTTTAGGAGGAGCAAATTAATTGTTTCAATTATTTTATGCCCTTAATATGTGGTATACCTAGTTCACCATGGACTTATAGTGTCTTAGTTAAATATCTTACTGAGTTATTCATGATATTTGGATTTGTATTAGATGAGAGAATATATGATTATTAATATTTATTTTTAAATTCTCTCATTTTTGAGTTTCTAAAAATTATCTTGCCAAAATTAATTTAATTTATTGATAATCCGTTTGAGGTTAAACTGATTTGGCATTTCTTATTAAGATTTTATCTTAAAGTTCATGATTATCTATATTTAGACTGATTATACTTTGCGGGGGAGCATTCAAGTCGACTGAAGTTCTCATTCTCAAGTATTTTGTCTTCATTACCTTCATGTTTATCTAATGGATATCCATATATCATGCTAAGGTAATTGAATTTAAATGCATTAACGTTGGTATAGATTTTGCATAGATTCTAGTATACATATTTTGATTTTCTTTTCGATGATTATACTCTTTATTGATGTGATTCACTCATTTGTATGGGCAAATTATGAATCATATTTTTTGTGATCATTGTTAAAAGTCTCATTATAATTTTATTTTTTTATTTGGTATATACTAAATTTTTTTATGGATTATTTATGACCAATAATTACTTATAACCAATGATTGATTTCTGCTATATTGAGATCTATTTCTTATTAAAATCCTTCATTGGTCAATTTCAAAACTACAGTTTTATTTATTCAACAAAATATGTTTTGAATGTCATTTTTGGATTTCTAGTTGGTAAACTATGTATTGATTTATTTTAATATTTTTAAGTTCGTATTTTGATAAGTTTTTTTCTACTATAGTTATGAAATTTTCTAAACTTATTACACTGTTCTCTTAATCCTTGATCATGATTATTTGTGCTTTCCTCCTTTACTTATGCTTGAGTTCATTTTAGCTCTAATTACGGGGGAGCTTATTTTTTATCATGTCAAAGGGGGAGAAATAAGTTTAAGTTAGCACACAATATTCTAGTATTATGTGTTTATTAGTGGTACATGCATCTATTGTATATATATTAAACTTAACTGATTTACCATAATCAAAAAGGGGGAGATTGTTAGCCCAATGATTATATCATATTTTTTAATATGGCTTTTCAATTAAGTTTAACATAATAACATCACTAATATTCATGTAATCACTATCATGTTGCTACTTTAACTTAGCATTGTCCTAATGTTCTGTATCAGTCATATTATTTTGTTTGCCTAACATGTATTTATAGACATGCTGTAAGCATGATCAAACATGATCAAACCAGGACATATGTAATGGAGAATTATTGATGGGCTAAAGACGGCGTTATACAAGAAGATTTCTCTGAACCGCCTAACGACCTATCCGGATCTGTTTATCTTTGGACGACCGCCGTCAAGAAAAAAAGGCGACTTCAAGTCTGCTCAAATATTTGAAGAAAGGTGTCATCAAAGGGCTCTTGGTTTTCCTATTTCATCAATGTATTTTTTATATTTATTGAGTCTAAAAATACGATGTAAAACTGCATCGTACTGGCAAATAGGCTACTCAAGAAACGTTTTCAAAATACCCTTTCTTTTTAAAAACAAGCCCACTTACAAAAGCCCAAACTATTTCCTAACTGCTTGATTTTTCAAAAAGCCCAAAACCAAATTTGCAAAAACCCTGACAGAACTCCAACAGAACTCGGCCAGAGTTCGGCCAGAGTTCGGCCAGAATTCAGCCAGAGTTCGATTAGTGAACGTTGCTTTTTGAACTTGGTCTTCCCGCGGTTACGAATCCCAACAAGATTTTCTCATAGAGTTCTTCCCGAATTCTGCCCGAATCCTGTCAGAATTTTGTCTTTGGAAGAACTATAAATAGAGAAGGATTTCGATCATTTTAATACACCAATTCACTTTCATATCTCTTCTCTATAAGCCTACTACTTCTTCCAAAGTGTTGTGAGCGATTCATTTTCAAATACCAAGCCAGTTATAATCCTCTAGTCGATTTGCCAGTGCGGTACGGTCTAGAAGTTTCAGAGTGATTGTAATCAGAGGCTTGATTGAAGAAAGACTCTTCACAATTGAAGTTGGTCGAGTTCTTCGGATCAAAGCTCGCGTTGTAGAAGTTGCAAAAACTTCGGATGAAAACTTGTGGTATTTTTCAATAGTAGATTCAACTGGAAGCTAGAGTTCTTCCTACTGGACTAGTCCTCACAAGAGGAAAACCAGTATACATCCTTGTGTTTGCGTTTTCTCTCTACTCTCTACTTTTTATTTACATATCTGTGATATATATATATATATTATGTGATCTTGTTGCTAACACTTTTAATTAGCTAAATTCTGCTGCCTACTCTACTTACCCCCCCTCTAGTTGCACTTTACAACTCATTCCTACAATCGGTCCTACAACAAGGGGGTCGGCGGTGGAGGAGCGACGACGAGGTCACCAGGGGGCGAGGCGGATCGCCGGGGCAGGGGATGAGGGGGAAGGGGCCGGAGGGAGGGGTCGCCGAGGGGAGGCCTCGCCGGAGGGGAGGAGCTCATCGGGGGGAGCGGTCGCCGAAGACGAGAGGGGGAGGGGAGAGAGACGAGAGGGGGAGGTGGGAGATTAAAATTTGGGTGAAAATAAAATAAAATCGATCAGGTTCCCAGAACCCTATATGAAAGTTTTTAGCGACGTCTAAGAGAGACGTCGCTAGACATCGCTGTTCAGTAATAGGATAGCGACGGACTTGCTTAAATGTCACAAAACATCGCTGAATAAAATAAATTAGCGACGTTTTGAGACTAACTAGGGACTTGTTCTTTCCAAACTATAATTCTAGTCGCTAATAGTCGCTAAACGTCGCTCATAGTGAGGTTCAGCGACGTCATTTTCATACGTCGCTAAATACACAAAACATAGCGACGTTTTTAACTGGCGTCGCTAATTTGACATATTTTGGTAGTGGTATCTTAGAGGGATAGTTAGTATCTCGGAGGGTAAATAAGAAGTCTAAGATATTTACAAGGTAATACTAGTAAGTTAGAGTGTTAGATACAAGTTAGTATCTTAGAGGGATAGTTAGTATCTCGGAGGGTAAATGAGAAGTCTAAGGTATTTACAAGGTAATGGGATTTATCTATAGTCTAAGGATAAGGTATTGGTAGGATGTTAAGATAGATGGGTAGATACTAATCTAAAAAATGGTAGGATCTATTAGCCTAGGATAGTGAGTTATCTACTAGTCTAAAGTAGATGGGGTGTTAAGGTATTACCTAGATATTTAAGGTATTGATATAAAATACCTATAGAGATAAGGTAAGTGGGTTATCTTGGTAGGTAATGGTTAGGAATAGGGTATTTAACTTAGATTTGATCATATTTGACTAAGGTTGACAGTTTTGACTTAAAGTCAACTACAAGTCAACATTGGACCTAGATTGGACTAGGAGTTGATCAAAGTTGACCAGTTGACCAAAAGTCAACTACGAGTTAACCATTGACCCAGTTTGACCTAGATTGCATTAGAAGTTGACCGAAGTTGACCAGTTAACCAAAAGTCAGCTGTAGGTCAACCCTTGACCTAGTATGATCCAGATTGACATAGTTTGACCTTGTTTGACTTTGTTTGACTTACCTCGACCTAGTTTGACTTTGTTTGACTTAGTATGACTGAGTTCGACTTTGTTTGGCCTAGTATTACCTAGTATGATTTAGTTTGACTTAGTTTGACTTGGTGTGACTTAGTTTGACCTGGTGCGACTGAGTTTGACCTAGATTTGCATAGCATACACTAGAAATCATGCCTAACACTTTTAAACCCTATTTAACTCATACATATCTCATATTTAGGTCTGTAACTTCACTTCTACGTACTTAGTCCTAAGTATTTTGGGACTGGGGCGTTACATTTTTTGTTACATCTTGTCCTTGTTTGGTTGTAGGTGTGGCTTACTACTTCGATGAGAAGGTGCTGAACCTTGTTGGGGTCCGGATACCATATTGGATTCGTGATTTGGAAAAATACTCCATCGTGGGTTAGTGTGCCATCTCCTGTCCTTGTTTGGTTGGGGGAATGGTACACTAATTCAAATGGTGAGGTATTGGACCATGTTATGATCCGATCTTACTTATTATTGAGCAGTATTTATTCAGTTTATATGGCATGATATTATGTATCTTGTTACGTCCCTCTGAGGACCTGGTTATCTTTCCAGGTGTGTGTTCATGTCTTCCGCGGGTATTCTAGCCGAGGTCGTGGTCGTCTCCATTTATTCGAAGATGGCGTGTCTTGGATCTATCTTGCTACCTTCGTCAAAATCTTTTATATATCATGCACTTCTTTCCTTTTTATTTGGTTGGTAGTGGATGTGTCTCCACCCAACATATTGAATTAAGACAATTCATTATATGATATCCTTTATTTCCTTATTTTGTGTATAAGATTAGTTAGCTTTGGTTTTACTACATTTACAGCTTATGTATACATACGAGAATTCCATATATTGGAGTATATTTCGTATGTATGCAGCTGACATGTCTACATACTTAGTCCTATGTAAAATATTATATTGAAATGACACCCGCGGTCGGACCCGAGGCCGTTACGGCTAACACGAGGAAGCGGACACCGACACGATACACTCTCTTGTGGTGGAAAAATATTTGTGATGAATAATTGTGGAGGAAACAATATGAAGGCTTCTCCTAGCTGGATAAAGATTAGGAAAAATTAAAACCCCTTTAGATAATCTAACTTTTAATTTAAATTATTTTAAAACCGATTCAATCCAAATCCAAATCTAATTCAATTAAATCTAGATAATTTCAAATACAAATTAAATATAGATGATTCCCATCTTTAAATTAAACTTATTTGAATTAAATCAGTAAAATCTAATCAAAGATTAAATTACCACAATAAGTTCAAAATATCTTTTCTAAAAATAATAATAATAAATAATTTCAAAAATTTAAAAATATATGAATAAAAATTTGTACATCCATGCAAATAAGATATTTACATAAAATATAGTTTTCTAAATTAATATCTATTTTTGAACAAGAAACAAAATAATCTTTTATAGAAGTAAAAGATAAAAAATTTGGCAAATATCGTGAAATGTTCTTTTGATATGAAAATATTTGTTTATACTATGTATTGAAACAACATATTTATTCTATATTCATAAAAAAAACAATAATAAAATATTTTGTATATGAATGAACAAATATGTCGTATTTACGTCTTTACGCATTCGCACTCGAGGTATGATACCAAAATAAAAATAAATACCAAAATAAATTAATAAAAAATATAGTGAAAATTTAGGGGTTTTACATCCTGATGCATACATATATTGGGTCGAAAGGTTTGAGACTGGGGCCAAGTACGTAGACATGTTTTTTATAATACTTAGGACTAAGTACGTCGACATGCCAGCTGCATACATACGAAGTAAACTCCAGTATATGGAACCATCGTATGTATACATAAGCTGTAAAACGCAGTAAACTACGACACTAATCTCATCCACAAATAAAGAAGGAAGAATTTGTAAATTAACTCATGAATTATCATTTACAAATCGTTGGGCGGAGACAAATCCACTACCATCTAAAATGAGAAGAAATACATAACAAATAAATTTGTCAAGCGATGCGAAGGCGATCCAAGTGCAATCACCTCGGAGGAAGAGAGTAAAACATAGCCTTGGCTAGAGCACCTGCAAAACATCACAAAGGCACACACCTAGAGAGATCACCAAGTCCTCAGAGGGACGTAACAAGATACAGGAAGAACATGCCATAAATACTGAATATAAAATATGCCATAAAGTCACAAAGTAAAAGTAAAGTGTCCCAACCATACCACGACTTCCCATCGTCGAAATAGTAGACTACCCCTACAACCAAACAAGGACAAGGGGCAGCACACTATTCCACGATGTAACATTGCCCGTGCCATGACTAGAACAAAGTGTGATATGACATTAACTAAGGTCACCTAACCAATCTAGTATGCAATTTAGAAGACATCTCGATGTATGGGTAGATGAAGGCTGACTCCCCCAAGACTAACTCACAACTCACGACACACACACGTCAAGTACAATGCTATCAGCCATCATAACTCGAGGCTAGCGGCCCACGTGACCCATCCGTCCACATAGCTCGAGGCTAGTGACCGTCGCGACACGACTACCGTAATACGCAATTACTACGGCTTTTGGAATTGGGTAGCCCATACATCTAACTGTCTTCTCCCTCCCAAGGGTCACTGTTAAAAGGTAGTCCACTAAGACTAGTTCCACATGCATATTAAAATATAAGCAAGAATAATAATTGAAAGCAAAATAAAGTAATTATAAACAACAAGTCATGGATACAACTGAAAATAAACAGGAAATAAATATACAGTAAAATAAAGAACATGCAACTAATTATAAACAGTAAATAAGGCAAGGTATCTTGCCTGGGGTTCGTCCTTCAGGAGGCATTGTAGTTGATAAATCCTAGCTTACACGATCCGCGATACCCACAATTGCAATCTATTTGTATCCCATACACCAACAAAAATCACACACAAAATAAAATCAGACTTCATTCTTTTATCAAATCGGTGTTTTTCCCCTAATTAAGGAAAATTTTATGTTGCATATTGCTAGGTCCATCTTAGGATCCTAGGTTTAATAATTAATAAATCATATTCTTGAATACTTAAAAAATATCCTTATTTGAAATTAATAAAAGAAAAGGAAGAAAACATTTTTAGTAATTACACTATTTGTTAGGGTCTCACGTACAAAGTTTGTTTTTTTCCATAAAAAAGAATATTGGTTCAATGTGCATGGCTCAATCATTGAATTGCCACTTTAGTCCGAATCTCATGCATGCATGCAACCCAAAATAAAGTGCAAGCAATACTCTCAGATGCTCATAAGTCATATCATCCAAACTTAGTAAGAGAGCTGGAAGTAGGAGTATTCATAGAAAAGCTTATCATATAGAGGTTCATTTTATTTAAGAGTTGTAATAAATATTTTAGCTTAGCACTTATAAATATATCAAATTTAAAACTTCAATGCAAATATTAAACTAAGCTTTATAAGGAGGTTGTAATTGAAAATTTACCAATTTAACAAAGCCACACACGTGAGTTCTTCCCATTTAGTATTCTCCAAGAAAAACATGTGACTTATGAAGAGGAGAGGTTTCTAGCAATTACTTACATAGGCATGTGGAGGAGAAGGCTTCACGTGCACAGTAGCGTGAAGAAGAATTAATGAAGGGTTCAGTGGCAACACGGAATCGTTCGCAGAAGTCGCACGAACAACTCGGCACCAACAAGGAATCTCATCGGACAAAAGGGATTTGGTAGTCGGCCATCGAGGAGGAGTATCTCGTATTGATAGGTGCTTCAAAGGGTGGTTCGTCTAGGTCATCGCACCCGGCTAGTTGCCTGACCAACGACACTGCAAGCTCGAGCAGTACAGATATGCATGGGCGTAAGGCCATCGCACCCGGCTCCATCTTGTGCGGCTCTACGAGTTGGTACGGGTGTCAGATATAGGTATCCAAAAGTATAGGTTATCTAGTGTATCACGCGGGATCAACGGACACAGGTTGGGTGTCGTCGGCAAGACGACGAGGTTGGGCTCGTGTAGAAAGTTTATATATAGCTAGAGAAGGAAAAATCGAGAGTTGAGATGATGATTATGGTGGTTGTATACATGAAAGGGAAGATGGTCTTCTACAAGAGATGATTTGATTGCTTCTAAGACATATAAAGGCTGGGGTAGAGCTGTGAGAGATTATGATTCGTATATCATATCATATATATATACGCACACATGAGAGATGATAAAGAGATGATAACAGAGGAGGATTTTGTATAGGATTAATATTAAAAAAATCGTTTAAACTATATTTGATTATTATCAAAAAAAGATTAAGATATATTTATAAAACTCAAAAGTTCTATTTTAATTAATTTAACAAAAATCTTTTCATTGTTCAAAAAAAATATATGATTTTCTTTTTAAAAAAAATCTAAGACAATTTATTTTCTAAGAAAAAAAAATAGATAAATAAAAATGAAAATTTGAAAGTATGAGAAATAGAGAGAGACAAAATTCTCTCTCTCTCTCTCTCTCTCTCTCTCTCTATATATATATATATATATATATATATATATATATATATCCGAAAAAATATATATATATCCGAAAAAATGACATATTAGTATATGGATAAAGTAAAATCATATATACCTATATTGTGTATGTACTTAGTATATACCATCGATATTCTAATTAAAAATAAAAAAATCCAAAAATTGAGGGGGTTTACAGTTTATATTTCCACCAGATCTCAAGCGAGTACAGTCTCTGATAACTTTTCCAATTTACGATAACTGTTATAATTCATGTACTTAGTTTAGATATACTTGTTCTTGACACATTGGTCACACGGATTGGTATTCATGGATCCCGACATGAGATGTTATTCTTTGTTACCTTGGTATATCTTGTGCAAGCCCCTTGTAGTTCTTGTGTAGTATATGGACACCGATTCTCGAGCAGACTTGCTCCCTTCTCGTAGAATCTCGTGTCGTAACGTGTCTTATTTGGATCCACTCTACCAGTCGGGGGCGGGGAGTATTAGTGTAGATGTGTGGTCATTATCCGCCTTGTTTATTCTTGTAGACCTTGTGAATGCCAATCCTACACTCCACTTATGATTGGCTAGATCATTAGACCTTGTTCAGACCCAAGCCGGCCACATATCAAAGCTACTATTCACACACCTAGATAGATGATTCTTGATTCTTGTACATGCCATGATCAATTTTACTTGCCTTATTCTAGCTCTAGATTCACAACTTACCTTGCCATGATACTTACATGTACATTCATGATTTCTTGTATATACTCTCTATTTACAGTCTTGTAGCTTTTATCCTATCTTATGAACTGTTGTTAGTTGATTATGCTTGTTCCATCCTGACTGGAAATGTTGACAAAATTTTACAGATGATGGCAAGGACGAGTGTCCTACCTACTATGGTCCTGATGACGTAGTGGGCGTAGACCAGGAGACCCTTGTCCAGCAGGGGTTAGTTCCAGCCGATGAAGCATTAGTGGTAGCTCTGGTAGATTAGTTTAGTACTGGACTTTGTCTCCATATTACACTTGGGCTTGTTATTATTTAGTATTTGTATTTGAGATTATTGACTCTGAGACTTTGGACTTGTATTATTCTGTGTTGGACTTTCAGGATGATATTTTTATATCTTTTGTCTTTATCTTTCAGTGTCATCTTTTCTTCTTAGAATTTGTGGTTGAGTATATTATATTGCCATTGCTTGTCCTCCGTTCGGAGTAGACCATTCTCGTCAGGATTTGATATTTTAACTGTTGTTAGATAGTAGACCTAGACAGCGTTCTATACCGTTTCTGCGGCATAGGCTGGGGCGCTGTTACGCACTCGTACCCTTATCCCGGGTGCGGGTCGTGACACGTTTTTAGTGGTGGCCCATGCAGGTCAGAAGTCGCAAGTAGCGCGATGTCGTAGTGGCGCTCGACTTAGAGTGCTGCTACGTGCCTGCTATAGGTTTAGAAGATATAGGCTATAGGCTAAGGATACTCAATCACAATTAGGACTTCTTAAGAAGATTCCAGGGACGACCCTTGGGAATCTCATGATAAACTATCTCAAAATTTGATTCCAACTGTTTCTGTCTATTCTTTCTTGTCCGTGTTTGAACTTGATTCTTGGTGTTCATTGATTTTCTACCAGGATAAACCTCTGGACTAAGTTGCTTCGATTATGGAATCTAGAGTCTTCTACATCCATATTAGCAAGCATGGAGAAGACATAGGATCTGATTTTAGATGTATTTTTTAGGTTATAGGAATTTAAGATTTTTGCAGCCAAGCATACGGCAATACGAAAATGTTAGATACCACGATCCTAGAGGTATGTATCTTAGTTGCGGACCCTATGATTTATTGCAGCCATACTTACTGGCGTGACGAGGATTCTGATAACTTGATTCTAGGTAGACATGTATGGTTATCAGATTACAGATTAGATACCCTATAGAGGGTACCCTAGTATAAAGGAGTAGGTATCAGTAGAGATGTTACTTGGGTATTTTGGAGAAGAGAGTGGGAGCTAGGCCACCTGTAGTACCGTATTATGCTCCGCACCAACAGTGGGATATACCCCGCCAGGGCATGGCTCTTGCGATGATGGTCGAGGAGACCCACACTGCAGGTGAGGGACTAGGTGGTTAGGTCTTGTTCTTTTATTTTCCTGTTTCTTTCCACCCATTGATTGTTTGATTTCTTTCTTAGTACCCTTAGCTTGCATATGTGATGATCATGCTAGAATAATAGAAAAAAATCCATTAGAGATTGCAATAATATGATACTGTAGAGACTAAAATCATGCATGTTTGATTCTATTCCATAGAATTGCATGTAGTATAATTTTGGATAGAATTTAGTACACTTTGATTGTTGGGGGCTTCACCTAGAGAATAGTACAACCATTTCGAATTTCGAGGACGAAATTTTTCTAAGGGGTGTAGGATTGTAACTGCCTATTTTCAAAAATAAGGGTAAATTTGTCATTTTTATATTCTAATATTTTTGTGAATATTTATTTATTAATATTATTTTTTGGGGATTAGTTTAGCCGGGTTTGAGTTTCGTCTAGTTTTGACTTGTGTTAGTGACTCGGGTAGTTTAGACTCTAGTCGAGACCCAAAGATTAGTTAGGCATGGCCCACAAACTCATCTCATTAGGCTAGTGCATTTAGACTAAACCCACATGACAAGTTTAGTATTTAGAGATTAGAAACTTGACCCTTTTGACCCCAACCCTTTACATGACTTAGATTAACCAAAGGGGACCTATTAGGGGCATATTAGATATTTCCCATTGGCCCAAACCTAACCCTTATGGCAGCCAAGAGAGGGTTCCATCTCCTTTTCGTTTACAAAGTAGCCTCCATTCCTATTTTAGTGATCTTTCCAATCTTGAGAGCAAATTCTATTGATTCATCTATCAAATCTTCTCTTTTCTCCACCAAATTCTCTCATTCTTGCAAGGAGAGGGAGCTACAAGGATTATGGAGCCAAGAGCAAGAAGGGGTGTCCATTTGCTAGAAGAGTCCGTGTCGGATTCGTGTCCTTTGGGTTGTTCATTGGGAATCAACTCCTAATAGGTATCTCTCTCTCGAAACCTTCTCTATTTCATCTTTCTCTTGCATATTTATTAGTTTTGAACCCATAGGAATCGCCCCCATGCATGAACCACCATTAGAAATGTTTTAGAGGCTCTTTTGAGTCCTCTTTAGGAGTTTATGATAGGTTTGGTGTCCCCCATGGAGAGATTCCAAAGGGGACACACCTTGTGTTTGTGTTTTTGTCGCAAAGGCTTATTTGTCTTCTAATTTCATATTTTCATGTATTAGAGAGTAGATTAACCATGGTTAGGATGTTTAGGTTTGTTCTCATTTGGATACCAATGTTTGAATCTATGTATTATGGCCTACAAGCTCTATTTTTATGTAAAAATATCAAATATTTTTATATTTATGGATGTGGACTGATTTGGAGATTTTTGTATATATATATTGATATGTGTCTTATGTGTATGTGATAGAGTGTGGGTGTGTTAGTGTTAAGGTAGTGAGTTAGATAATCTAGTTAGTATCCAAGATAATATAGATAGTTTGTATTTCATTTGTCCAAAACAACCCAAATTCGTCATAATTTTCATCCACGTTTTTAGTAGCCAGAGCAACTTAGAAATGCCACAACTCCTAGCTCAAGACTCCGATTAATCTCCCTTTTTTTTAAAAGAACCGTATAGAAGTTAGCTTTCCATATATATATATATATATATATATATATATATATTAATAGGCCAAAAATATATATATATATATATATATATATATATATATATATATATATATATATATATATATATATATATATATATATTAATAGGCCAAAATCGTTCAAGAACTTTCTGTAAAACTGTTTGAGTGTCAGCTGTCCGAAAGACGAACGCATTTCGGTGTTTTTATGATTCCGGGAGCTTTCGGACAGGAAAATATGATACGTTTGAAGTTTTGGAAAGCTAATACGAAGGAATATGACATATTTTAATCCTAGAATTTAGTGAATAGGTCTAATAGATGCAGTATTGGTTTTAAGTAGAAAACTGACTATACGATATAGACATTTTGTGTATCATATGAGCCTATGTAGTATGGATATCAAGTGAATGTAGGTATCATAGGTTGTCAAGAATATGTATGATATAGTACATACATATATATATTATTCTTAGGTAATATATGTTAGTATAGTGTGTGTGTGTGTGTTTGAATGAGATAAGGATGTGTGTGGTTAGTAGAGAGAAGTGAGATTGATAGAGGATATGTGCTAGTGTGTGTTTGATGTTGTATAGATGGTAGTGTAGTGTGTGTGTTGTGAAGGTGAGAGAGTTGGGAGGATCATGCCATCCTATTTGACTTGAGGCTAGTGTGGTTTGTTGAGTGATTTGTGTTTTGGTTGAGTGGTAGTGGGTTTGTATATAGATGTGTGTGGGTGTGTTAGAAGAGAGGAGATGGATTTGGTATATATGTTTGTGTGTGTGTTAGTGTTTGAGTAGAGAGGGATTTAGATCTTGTATGTATGGATATATTAGTGGTTATGTTAGAATCTATGTAGATGTTAGAGGTATCTTAGAAGTTAGATAGTGGTATCTTGTATAAGTTATATAGTTAGTTGTAATGCTCCGCTCCGCTCGGTGCATTATGATGAGTCGTTGACTCGAAGAGTTGCATTGACCCGATGAAGTATCGATGCGAATCGATACGAGAGTTACGTTGGCCAAAGGTAAGCTTTGAGTCGGTTGGAATCTATGAATCGAATCGATGCAAAGGATAAGTTCCGTTGAGCAAGTGCTAATGTTGGTTGATCTGGTGTGCAGGCTATACCTTTATGCTGGATTACGGATCGTGGTATGGGTGCGATAGGCCAAATCAACCGAGTAGTTCAAAGGAATGGCTAAGTCCGGGAGTTAGCTATGCGATCGAGTTATGGAAGCGAGATGCTTCAATCGGCGAGGCGGCAAGGCATATCGGCTTAAGGTGGGCGGGTTCTTGACTCTCTCTCCCTATTCCTTCACGTCTAATAAGAGATATCATTATATGCGTAATATGTTATCGAGTTAGCGAGCGTGGCTCGGCGAGTAAGTGTCTAAATACGCGTTGAACACTAAGGTAGAACATTGAACAATCGAACAATTGAAGCGACGTGCATCAAGTATACGAGTCGCGGTAGTGAAATGATGATAGAACATTGAAAGACGATATTGAGTTGTGCATCATGTGCACGGCTCCGAAAACATTGAACACTAGACGTAGAACATTGATTATGGTGCTGAGCGTGCCCTCACGCACTTATGTACGAAAAGACTAAGTAACTTCGGAGTTAGGCTATGTGAACAACTTACTAATGGTACGCGCTGAATATGAAAACGAGATGACTAAGCCATTGGGCGTCGTACATCAATATGGATATGTTGGGGCATAACGCCGACGGAGCTCTCCATATGGATGGTGGATTATGTTTATGAGACGCGATATATTTATGGCACGGGAAACCATTTATGGAACGAGACTATGTTTATGCAACGAAGGATTTGGTTGGAATGTTATGTGTGTTTGCTATGGCGCGTATTGCATGGTCAATGGACTCGGATGGCCCGTACACGGGTGCGGCTTCCTTCGAACGGTTACGCCGGGGCGCCGGGACCGTTCGGCCTAGGAAGGAATTATGTTTGGTATTTATGGTGCACAACATTCGGACGGATTGCGACCGTCCAGTGTTGTGATAAGCTATGATATCAGTAAGTTTGGGATCCTTCGAATATTGGGCTAGCAACCCGTATCGAAGTGATCGTAGGCTTACACATATGAGATGCCAAGTCCATTACGGTACGAAACACCGTGACCTTCATATAGATAGGGCCGGTGGGCTGAGATGAGAGTTGGGTGCAGGCACAGGGCCTGCGACCCTTATGCATTGTCTATGTTTATGATCGGTTGGTTGCGTGAGTTTTTATGAATTCTTATGCTAAGTGCTAACCATTGCAGGCTAGGGAATATGGGACGGAGATGAGCACGATCACTATGTTTATGTCATATTATGTCTAACTGTATCTGCTGCAGGAACACGATTTGGGACACAATCATATAAGTTGCTATGTTGAGTATTGCCATGAAACAGATCCTAAGGCTAATTAGCAAGATCACCAAATAATGTTGCATGTTCTACTAAATATACAAAGTGTTTGGTTTGGGTGTGAGCGGGTCTTGATCAGTGCGAAGCGAGGACGAAAGCACTAATTCCCCACTAGTTTATGTGCAGGCTCAGGTATGATCGGCTCGGGGCGGAGCTTGGCTTGGACGTGCCGAGGCATGGAGTCCTTGGCGTTCAAGAGGAGCTACCGCATAGGTGTTCGGACTTGCGACATGGAGATGTTCGGCCGAAGACTACTTGGTGGCTATATAGAGGCATAATGTATGGAACAATGTAATCCTTTGTGAGCTAGAGAGATCATGAGCGTTGTAGCCAATTGGCATTTTACGTTGGGCTATTCAGAGCCTATGTAACCTTCAGTTCATAATCAATAAAAGAGATTCTTATGTTATTCTTGTTTTCTTCCGCTGCTTATGTTACGAATTTGAGATAATCACTATATGAACCGTTATCTTGCCTTGTACGAGCGCAACTCCAGGCTCGTGCGGCATCACGCCCCAGCGAGGATGATGATTCAGGTAAAATCTAGCAAGGACGAGCGATTTCCTGGATCGGGGCGTGACAAGTTGGTATCGGAGCGGTTCCATCCTTTGGACCGTACGTGAATCTCTTTGACCCTCAGTTGTTTCGCTATCGAATTCACTTGACTCTAAGTTGTTTCCGCAACCGCATGGCTCATGGATCTGTTCGACGCTACATTGGATGTTCCATACAATAAGTCTATATTAAGTGCGTACGTCTGCCACAAGTATGTCGTGACTATCACGCTATCTCCGGGTGCCATCGGAGAGCGTTGGTTGCATGAAGTGCAACGAGTTATGGAATACTGGTCGCACGAAGTGCAACGAATATGGTGATGTTGGTTGTATGAAGTGCAACGATATGTGTGGTCGGTCGCACGAAGTGCGAGGAGCTATGTGTTGTTGGTCGTACGAAGTGCGAGGAGATATGTGTTGTTGATTGTACGAAGTGCAACGGATCGATATGTGAGGCAATACGTGTTATGTTGCTATGCGAACGATTATGTGTTGTTGGTTGCACGGAGTGTAGCAAGTCGTAAATCGTTCGTTGCGTCGGTGCAACGAGTCGATATGGTATGATGCGTGTGGTATGGCTATGCGGATGGATAGCGATATGTCGCACGAGATTGAGTAAAGAGCTTAAGTATCAAGAATGAGTCATTGCACGAGTTGCAACGAGCGGGATTGGAAGATCGTGGATGCGATAATAACGAGTCGAGATGGTCGCTAAGTTGAGTTGAGTAGGCGAACATGTATGTTGGCCGAATGTCGCGTTGAGCTTTGAATAAGCGAATGTTGCGGGCGTGATCGATATGATCGCTACGATACGGTTAGATTGAATGTGTGTCAAACTTGAGCTAATGCTAGAGCTGGGATCGGAAGGATCGCCATACGGGATAGTTGATTGGAAGATAGATGTCGGACCTATGCAGAATGTGATGTCGAGTAATGACTCAATTTCGAGTGGTATATGCAATACCAATTATGCGAGCAAGCGTAGTGAAGTATTGTATCGATAACGATAGGCTCGATCCTGAGTGGTATATGGAATACCACTTAACGATAGCTATGTTAAGCCTCTTGGTGACTTGCGATAGATTTTGTCGAAATTATTATGTTGTTACGATATGTTTGTCCTCAACGGACGGAGTAGTACCGTGACTCGAATGGGAATGACTTGATAGAAGTCGATGCAAGTATGCGTCGGCAAATTGAGTTGAACGATTACGTGCGAAGTCGTACCTATGGAGGATACGTCGGACGAGGAGTCCTTAAGTGTAAGTCGAACGATAGGCTGAGTATAGCAAGGAAATGTTGCGTTGAGGAAATAGTCGGCCGATTGAATTTACATTGAGTTAATACGAAACTTGTTCGGAACGAGTTGAGTAGGTGCGAGGAAATCGTGCGAACGAATTTGAGTTAGCGCGATGAGTCGGTAGTATGATCGGGAAGTGCGTGTTAGGGATATGAGAATGGATATGTGAATTTGAAATTGTGTCACGACGATGTTAAGTAGTTACAACTGAATGGATCTTGATAAGTGCGAGACTTGATTCGTATTCGAGTTCGGATAATGGCAATGATTACAATGGATTTGAGCTTATGAGAAAGAAAGATGTTCAAGTTATGCATATCAACGATGGTGTTGAGGCGTATCAAAGACGATATGTAATTACTCGGGGATACTCTGATCGAATGAACGAAAATTGTGTTAGGCATTTTTGTTGGATGAATAGGATGCAAGTTAAGTTATGGCAATTTGGATGCTAACGGTAGAAATGCTTCGGAGAATTGAGAGTCGATGGATGTTACTCGAAAGAAAACGGAAGTGTCTGGATTATTTCATGGATCACCACTATGTTGACATTCTTGTCTTGAGCGAGCGCAACACCAGTCTCGCACATGCGTCACGTCAAATTAGGACGATCATTTCGCGTGAGCGCTGGTATGGTGATTCATCCAGCGGAGATGATCAAACTTGCAAGGCATGGCAAATTGGATTTGACTTGTGGTTTGATGCGAAAGTTATTCGAGGATGGTTTTGATGAGTACGGAATGTGTCGGGCTATGATCACGAATAGGTAAACTCGGATTCGTGGTGAGTAGATGTCGTGCGACTAGCAAAGACAGTCGACGATAATGCATGAGTGATTCGAGTAGTAACGGTACGCAATCGCATGAGTCATTCGAGTAGCAACGGCGCATCAGTTGCGCAGGGGTAGATAAATTATGGATTGGTATGTTGGATTGGGTAAGTTGCATAGGAATTGTCGGGAATTGATTTGGCTCCGCGATAGGACATAGCATGGTTCGTTGTAACTGTCCCTCGTTGATGATCTTCAATTATCGAGCGTAGTTTCGGGGTAGATGACCCTAGAAGACTTGACCGCCAAATCAAGTAAATGTTGAAGTCCCATAGGATGACCCTAAAGAAGTCGCGTAAGAAGGATAAGGAATGAGGTAGTGCATGTCAAGGATAAGTCTAAGCGAGTGAGTATCGTGTTTCGAAAGTTGGCGAGTACTAGAATCGATACGGTCAGAAAAGTTATGTTAGATCGAGTGGATGTTGAGGAACGTGCTTAGCATAGCGATGCGATAAGGCGATTGCAAGAATCTTGCAATGCGCGAGAGTAACGAATAGTAGAACGACCTTAAGAGTTGTGTCGTAAATCGGTTTGAGTAACGGTTAAGTTATGTGTGTTGAGTGCACCATCAATATTACGAAACGAACTAGTCGGGATTGAATCGAAGATTGAGTAAAGGATTCGTACTCGGTCGAGTATCGGAGATAGGCATATCGTAAGAGACCTTGGGTCGGAAAGATTGTTGCCTTTGAGCATCGTAGACTCAAGTTGACCTCTTGTGTCGGGAGAGATTAAGCACGATGTCTGGATAAGTTACCTAGCGGGGGTAGCCCCAGACGCGATGCGTAGGCAGTTCGAGAACGTGGGGCATGTTGGGATAATTGTATGCGAGACTTAGTACGGATTGTAGGCAAAAGAATTTGAGACATGTGGACGTAGTCCATGTCGTAGAGGCCAAGTGTTATGAATGATTGGATGAAAGACTTGAGTTATGTGAGAGATAGGCAAACGGTTAGGCGAACAGGCGTTGCAGAGAATTGTTGTGATCGGATGCGCAATGACTCAATGCAATGCGAGTGTTAGGTGGCCGGCGAGAAACTTACGAGATCGAAGTTATGGTTGAATTAAGTGTAGTAGCGTAAAAAGTGCTTCACAAGAAGGGTCAAAGTGATAGTCAAGTCTACTCAAATTGATCCCCTTTATGGCAAGGAGAGGCTAATCACTTTACGCCTAAGAAGGCTGATCATTTTACGCTCGGGTCTACACCCATGATTTTACGCCAAGGACAGAGCAGCCACTTTTAAGCTGGACAAAGCTGTCAAATCTCGCATTTAATGCAAACTCTGACATGAAGATATTAATGATGGTATTTACCACAAAATTCAATGGAATTTGTCTTATACAAAGACCATTGTTGTCGTTTATGGGAATCGAGCTACTTTATGCTCACTGTATGGTTTCTTTTACACACGAAGTTTTACATGAGTTCTTACGCTCATAAAACAATGTGTGCGTAAAGTCTATTTGAGCCATTTTACGCTCAAGGTTATTCAATAACCACTTTACGCGGGAAACCTATGACAGAGCTATTTTACGCTCATCTTACTGCTTTACGCCCAGAGGATGTTGGGGCTATTTTTACGCCCTATTCTTTCTGGCCAGTTTGGAACGTGGTTTGCCTACATGGCCTTCATGCCACATATTTCGAAGAACGTGTGTACATGTATCCTATTCTTACTGAAATGATGGGACGCGTGTCAACGTATGCAAAGGATGACTTTGATCATGGGTGGCAGTTGTTAGCGTAAAGACAGATTTTGATGCTCTTTTATGCATAGAAGCCCCAGTCTATAAATAGACTCATTTTTCTCAAGGACGGAGAGAGAAAAAAGAGGACAAAGAGACAGGAGAGAATACAGAGATCAGAACTTCGAGATTTTGATTCTCCAGAGCATTCTTCTTCAACTTTTCTTTCAGAACAGAGTGAAGCAAAGCAGGAAAGCATTCGGCCTCGCCATCAGTGCCCAAGTGCGTCGATACCTTTCTGGTGACTTGGTTCTTCCAAGGTGTTCTACTTCAAGCAGTGATCTTCATCATCATCGTATGGTCCAAGGAACAAAGTGATCATTTACAGATCAGACTTCCATAGCAATACTTTCCCAGAATCAAATTTGTACTTCTTGTACTTTTTCTTGTTTTACTTTCAAAATACAACCTTTGTTTGGCAATTTTGTTAAGTGAAACAAAAGGCGACTCTGCTGGGGATGACCTTCTCCTCTAACGAGGAGGCGATTGCTCAATATGATGATGTTTCGGTCGGTTCAACCAAGAAAACTTTGGTTATACACTTCGACCAGACTGCCTACGAAGAAATGCTCCGAACTGGGGGTGGTTCTCGCCACTCCAATGTTCAAAAGTCTCGCAAAGCACGAAAAGTTTGGATTTCCAAATCTAAAGTGGTTTCTGATCTCTCTGTTGCTTCTGATGATAAGGGAATTCTTCCCACTCCTGTTGTAGGGGCTCCCGTTCGTAACGAGGCAATCCTTACTTCAGAGTTGCACTCAAAGTGTGACGATTTATCTCCCGTTTGTAACGGTGAAGATAATCAGGTTTCACGCCCACTGCGTAAGAATCAATTTTTACGCTCAGTAGGTAAGAACCAAATTTTACGCTTAGTACATAAGAATGAATCTCCCATTCGTAATGTGGCAGACTCAAAAGTCTATGCTTCTGAGTGTAAGAATCAGTCTCCCGTCGGTGACGTGGTAGGCTCAAATAAATTACGCTCCTCGCGTAAAGCAAAATCTCCCGTCTGTGACGTGGTAGATAATCAATTTTTACGCTCCACGCGTAAAGGTAAGTCTCCTGTC
Source organism: Iris pallida (assembly GCA_029216955.1). Classification (NCBI taxonomy): domain Eukaryota; kingdom Viridiplantae; phylum Streptophyta; class Magnoliopsida; order Asparagales; family Iridaceae; genus Iris; species Iris pallida. Next base: position 741,193 of record JANAVB010000200.1, on the reverse strand, counting down.
TTTGACAGTGTAGATAAAATTCATAACGATGTTTGTACATCTAATGTGAATGTACCTAAACGTGCGCAGCGTAAAAGTGTTGTTGGTAAAGCTTCTGTCCTACACCAACAACCTTCTTATACTGCTTTACGTAAAGTACCAAACTTACAAATTACACGCCAAGAAAATGGAGTCCTTCGTGCTAAATCTCAAGATTTACGCACACAACTCCAAACGCGTAAAAATCTACAGTTTGGTTCTGCGAATGCAGCCAGTAATCTTCTTTATACACAAGGGACTAAATGTTTTTCTACCCCAAATGTAATAAAGAAGAATACTCCATCTGTTCCTTCTGATTTACGTGAATTGCTAATGCAAAAACGTAAGAACAGACAATCCCCGGTAATATTCCTCCAAGAAAAACATCATTGTGAATATCACCAGGTTGTGATCAACTGTTGTTGTTCGGCTTCAAAATGGTCAGTTTTTGATCGTTTAAGTTTTAACTCGCCTCAACATCAAGCTGAAGACCAAGAACATAAGCTGTCATATGTGTCAGTCAATATGGCATCTCATACTAACAGAGGACGACATCCAAGACGGAATATGTCCCAAACCCTAGGTCAACAACAGTTCAACAGGCTTCTTGATTCCTTTGAAGGAGTATATCAGAATACTCGATCAAGAAAACAAAGACAATTGTAGACTGCTGATTCAGAAGCTGGGGGTACTCAATCTTTTGAGTCTGATACCGATAGTGTGGATTCATACTTCTATACTAATCCCTCTGTATCTTCAAGCGAGGTTGAATCCTACGCTGTTGGAGATGAACCAGAGACGTCATCTTCTAATACGGAACAACGTCTCACTGCAGTGGAGCAATCATTGAAAGACATGCTTAATATGGTACAAAGCATGTATCAGATAATTTTGAATCAGCAAACTGCTCAACCTACAGTAATAACTCCGGTACCAGTGGCGGCACAAACTCAAGATAGTCAAGGGGCTGATATACCTTTGAATGTTCAAGAGCCTGCTGTTAATCAAAATTCTGCATCTCCAGATTCCATCATTCCAGAAGATGTGCCACCTCCAGTGGGGGTTACGGTACATCCAACGACTATTCAATCAAATGTGCTTCCTCAAACCAGCGAAGCCATTCAAGCAGTGCGTGAACACAAAGCACAGTTTGAAGTTTTGAGGCACAAAGATCAGCTCCAGAGGTTAGGGATTAAGCAACCTTATCCTCCTCATTGGAATGATGTACCCTTTCCAACGAAGTTCAAGCCGCAATCCATGGTTTTATTCGATGGAAAAGCATATTCCAGTCAATATATCAATTACTTTGATATTATGACTGTACACTTGCAGAAAAATGATGCTCTTCTCACTCGAGTGTTCATCGGGTGCCTGACGGGTTCAGCTTACGGCTGGTATCGTAGCTTACCCGTTAACTCTATTTTGTCTTTTGACGAATTCAAGGCAATGTTTCTCTCCCGCTTCAATGAAGGAGGTATGGACATGAATATGTCCTCCTTGATAGAAATCAAACAAAAGGAGAAAGAAGATACTCGAACGTTCATCGAACGTTTCCGACAGGCTACTCTAAAGATGCCTCCTGGTATGCCAGATTCAGCGTTGATTGATACATGCAAGATGAATCTGCGACCATCCATTGCTGTCTTCACAGGTTCCCAATTCACAGATTGGGCTTCGTTTATTATAGTAGCAGTTTCTGCCGAGACCAATGGTAGGTTGGCTCGTGAACACGGGATGATTTTCGCTTGAGAAGATAAAGGAAAGAAAAGTAATCCTGGTAATAATCCTGGCAATCGTAATATGAAAGAAAAAGATACTCTTATGGTCAATCTTTCCAAGAACAAAATGACGCCAAATAATCAGGAATCTTTCAGGCCAAAGGAAGAATACTCTTTTGACGAAAGTGATATCCCAGGGATATTTCAATGTCTGGTGAAAAGTGGTAAACTTCAGATTCCAGAGCCAAAAAGGCCTAATGAGGTGAATCTGACTGACAATCCTAAATACTGTATCTATCATAGATACATTAATCATCCTACCAGTGCTTGCTATGTCTTGAAAAAGAAGATCCAAGAGCTGATAAATGGTGGCGCTATTACTTTAACCAATGATGACCATACGGTTACGACCAATATGGTTTCTCTTCAGTTCGAAGATTTTCTTCCACAACAAGTCCCAGATGGAATTATCCCAATTTCGAAGGCGACGATGAAGATCGTGAATATCCTGCCTGCCAGGGAAGAAAATACAGGATTAGTGCCACTCACATTGAAGAATGGTGAAATTATGTGGGTACATCCTGACTTAGTACCTGAATTGGAAAATGAAGGTAAAACTTTAAAATCCAAAAAAGGTAAAAAAGTCAAAACCTGTACCATAATTTTGCATGTTATTCCAAATCCTGATGACTTGGATCATCTATGGGATGGCCTTCCTCTAGAAGATAGACTGAAAGGACTAAACATCTGTCCTCCAAGTCTAGCTCCTCCTACCAAGCTCAAGCTTACTCATCAGTAGTGGCTAGCCATGAATAGTGTTCCTTCATGCCGGGCACAACAAGTTTTTGCTGCTTATGAAAAAGCTCCAATAGGGATTTCTCCTCGTATCCCGAATCCTTCTCCTCTCTTAACTACAGAGACGTCTATGCTTCATTCTCCTGTAGTTGTAGAGGTTTCTTCCTCTTTCTGTGCTGAAACACCTGTCCAAAGCTCACTGCCTATCCACTTGTATAGTCAGCAATCTGTCCTTCTCATGAGGAAGATGCGTTATGACTTTCAAAAGGCAGAAGGTTTGAATTATGATAAAGGAATACGTCTTCCTTTACAAATTCAAAATCAGAATTCTACTGCTAGATTGGGTTATGAAGTTCCTCGTAACAACCCTCACAAGAAGAAGGCTAAGGGAAGAAAGACTAAATCCTGTAATATGGTACTTTCTTCTCCTAAGTCTGAAGAAAAAACTTTTGCTGGTACAAGATCTGGGAAAGAGTACCACAAAGATTATGAGGGATCCTCCAAAGAAGCAGAAGATGTAGTGGAAACTCTACCAGTTCAACCTTCTCCTGTTCCTGTTAAACCGTCTGTGGTTGAAAAGGGGAAACAGAAGGCAGTACGCTTTGATACCCCATTGAAGTCTGCTTCCAATTAGGGGGTGGTGATGAAGCCTTACAAGTTGGATATTCTAGCTCAGTTAGCCAATACTCCGGCTAGACTATCTATATTTGAACTGCTTCGCCTTTCCAGAGAAAGCAGAGAGACTTTGAGCGAGGCTTTACTTCAAGCAGATTCATGCTTGGCTCAACTCAAGACTCCTAATAATATACCAGTGTCATGTCCGCAATGTCATAGTATGATGGAAATAATTCCCAACATCACCTTTACATAAGAGGATATGCTATTGAAACACAACAAGCATGATAGGCCTCTGTGCTACACTGGATATATCGGATCCACTGAAATTGACAGGATTTACATTGATCCTGGGTCTTCAATTAGTATAATTCTTCAGAGTATGCTAAGACCCCTGAGGATTCCTACTAGTGAGCTGACTTACACTAGTACTACGATAGTTGGTTTTAACTCTGGCAAGAGCAAACCACTGGGGAAGATTCGTCTGCAGATTCAGATTGGTGATCTTCGAACTATGGTAACTTTCTATGTTATCAACTCGGACGTATCCTACAATATTCTTCTTGGAAGACCGTTGATTCATGAGCACAATATTGTGCCTTCAACTCTTCACCAATGTTTCAAATATGTGGACTCCCAAGGAGTTGTGAAAACTGAGTTTGCTGATATTAATCCGTTCAAGGGTGTCGAAGCCTACTTCTCTGATTCAAGGCTTTATAAACAAGAGCATGTGAAAGATATATCAGACATGGCTGAAGATCAATCATTATCTGAGGATCAGTCTATTAATGAAGATCCGCAAGAGGAGCAACCTTTGAAGATCATAGTCAAGGGACGAATCCAATCCCAACCTGTCAATGATCAACCTTTGATAATCAAGGTTAAAAGAAGAACTCAAACTTTATCCGAGGGATCAATAAATATTCCTGCTAAGAGCCAAGTTCAACCTGTTATGATCAAGGTTAAAGGGCGTACTTCTTGTACGAATGATCCAGAATCACCATTGAGCGTCAATCTTGGCAAATCTACGCAGAAAATGGATGATGGTCCACTGTTGATTAATCTAAAGTGTAGCAATCAGATTGTAAATAATGTAAATATTGATCATTCTGTACTGTTTGATATCAATAAAGATTTCCTGTTCGAGTATATGGCTGTCAAGTTTATTGAGAGAATGACTTTATCTTCTGATAATCAAAGTCATCAATATAAAGACAACATAGAACCGGAAGAAACTTTATACATTGATCATAAGGAGAATTTTTTTCCTTCTCATGTCGATGTCGGACCTTATGCTCAAAAGTTCTTGACATCTTCTCCCTATCTGCTTTCTGTAGCCGCTTCATCACAAGCTTGCGTAAACTTCAGACGTCACGAAGAATCCTATTCCGTGGTCCCATCTGATAAGAAAAACAAGCGTCAAATTGTATTTGGCTTGGCTAGAAATATTCCTGTTACTCAGACAGATAATCTGAAGGATAAAGATAAAGGAAGAATCCGAATTGACAAATATAGTCAGCAATCTATCAAAATCATCCAGAACATGGGGTATGATTTGAAGACTATGCAAGGTCTTAATCAAGGCAAGGGTATCCGTTTTACCAAAAGACTCGTCATGGGTTGGGATATGATCCGTCCCACATGTTTAATGATGATATACAAGAAGAATTCTCTTCTAGCTCTTCGCAATCATCAGATTTGGAAGAAATTCTATTCATCGAATCCGATATGTCTCGTTCCTCATATTGTGAATCTGGGCAAATATTCTCAGTCAATATGGTTCAAGCCGATGATGAATCAGAACCATTTGAGAATGATCCTTGAGGATGATATTTTCTTTCTTGAAAGATATATTAATTTATTCATTCTTTTATCAATAATGGAGTATATCTTCAATAACACCTGTCTTCTTATTTCCCAGCTACCAAGGTTTGGTTAAGCTGATTACTCATCTCTTTCTTTTATCTTACCAGTTGGTATATGAATTTAGATTCGTTATTTATCATGTTTTCATAACCTCTGAATAAATGTCAAATCTAATTGTTTTTCTATCATGAGTTCTTACATGCTATCACGTCCATATTACCTCTGATAATATTATATACTCGCAAACAGAAATTAATCTTCTATCTTATCAGTCGATTAATTGGATTTATTATTTATCATGTTCTCAAGACCTCTGGATGAATATTAAAACCTACTTGTTTTTTCTATCTGTCATGTCCATTTAACCTCTGCATAGATATTAATCTAATTTTCTACGAGTTCTTACATACTATCACGTCCATATTACCTCTGATAGTATTGTATACTCTAAAAACAGAAAACAAGATTTTATCATCTATCATGTTCATATTACCTATGGATAGATATAATACGTTGAGACTTATCACGTCCATATTACCTCTGATAAGTGCTTTCTACCTCTTACCTATTGTTTAAATTTCAAATAAATAATAGGATCACAAAACAAATCTTTCATTCATTTCTGGTGGAATTACTACAAAATGAATAATACAAAAAGATGACAAAACACTCTCTTAAGGTGGAGTGGAAACATCTTGGAGCAACTTCTTTAATTCTTCTAACCGTCTGCCACGAGAACTCATAACCTTCTTGGTAGCCTCTGCACGTCGAGCCTCAGGGTGCAAATACAAGAAAGTTTGGCAAAGGTAGTTATCAGACCCTCTTTGGCTTCATCAAGGGCCCTAATAGTCGATTCAGCTCCAAAGGCTTTCTCTTCTAAAATCGAGCTCTGGGTGAGGTACAGATTTCGATCTTCGATCATCTTCTCCCTTTCAGCCTTCAAACGAGATAATTCAGCCTCGACTGCTCGGATTTTATCATTTTTTCTCTGAATATCTATGTTCAAAGCGTCATAAGCCACTCTGTGGCCATACAGTACAGGTTTTATGCCAGTCAAAAAGGCTTTCTCTTTGGCAACCTTCAGACTGTGTTCATGGAGGGCTGTATTATATGTAGTCTCTCGAGTAAGATAATCAGCTGTTAAGGCTTCATACTCCTCCTGAATGAGGCCTTCAACATTCTCATTTGATAGCTTAAGATATTCTCTGGTTGGCTGTTCAAGGCCCTCCATAATTTTCTCTAATGCGGCAGCTCTCTCAGTATCGTTGAACAAAGCAACGTTCTTGATGGTCGAAGCCATTGCCGTCTTCAGAGTTTTATAATTGAGGCCCTTATTTAGGACCATTGTTATCAAGGTTGCCAGGCTCTTATAAAAGGTGTCAGTATAAATCTCAACGAGGAGATCCATTTCTGTGCTGGAACTTGGCATGGCAACAATATCTAACAGATCTCTTTCTCGGAAATCGGGAACAGATATTGGTGGTGCAACAGTAGGATGAGACGAAGTCGTGGTTGCTACTACCGTTATAGCCAATTGATCCCTAGAAGCTTCAGGGATTATATCTCCAATCGGTGTAACAACAAACGGGGGTGGAGCTGGTGATGTTACTACTGTTATCTGGTTCCCAGGGACCTCAGCAGCAACGTCTTCAATATTTGTCACTCTAGCCGTTTCTGGAGTTCTGGCGGCGGTAATGTTGGTGGATGTGGTGACAACTACAGGAGCTGGTTCAAATTCTGGCATTGGCTTGTCAGAAACTGGTACTGAATCAGTGATGACAGTAGAGGACATTATTATTTCCTCAGTTTCTGTTGGAAGTTTAAGCATGCCTCCAGCATCTTCTTCAACTGATTGCTCCACAGGATTTTCTGCTGCTTCAGTTGTTGTGAGACTCTCTATAGCTGATTCTTTGTTCAAGTCTGGTCCTTCTCCAGCAGTTCCATCATCACCTACAGTGGGGTCGACTGTAGTCTTCTCTTTGTGTTGGTCCTCAGCGGGGGAGGACACTTCAGATTATGTTTGTTGTGCCACAAATGATGGAGGATGTTCTTCTTGAGGCTCCATCTCATGCTTTTGCACTTCTCCCTCCTCGACGTCTGCGTCTTCTGAAGAAGAAGCTTCCTCTTCAGACTCCTCATTTTCTTCATAGATTTCTTCTTCTTGAGGAGGAGGAGCTACAGGCTTTGGTGCAATTATGACATCTGTAAAATGAACAAAAATAAGTTAGTATACAAAATCATGATATATAATTCCGTATAGGTTTTGTATAATACTTGGAATATATGTATTTTTTTCAAGATATGTATCATAATCACCATCCCAGTCATCATCCTCAAAGTCAAGAGCCGGTTCGTCTGATGGAATGCGATCTTGATTAGCAGTGGATACCGTAGTAGTACCCTCCGCAACTTGTGCTTTGGACGGCAAAGATAAATGGAGTGAGGTGCTAAGACGTCCAGGAGACAAAAGTGTTACAGCTCCTGATCCAACTATCTGTGGAGGGGCCGAAGATCCTTCTCCGGGATGGATTGAGGAAGAACCGACAAGAGGATCTTCTTCAATCAAAATGTCCTCTTCTGGAGTGTGGGCTCTTGGTTTGGAGGACCTTTTTGTGGTAGTCCTCTTCCTCTTTTCCAGAGTTTTCATTGGAGATGTGGCGACCGCACCCTGTTTTCTTTTTCGGCCTTTGCCAATGATGATAGGTTCTGCAGCTGGTTCTCCAACTCCTGTTGGGATAACTACTAAAAATGGATCTAGAATGCCAGTATCGTCAGGGATGTCTGCTGGTACCCTGACCTGCTCCTCAATATCTCCTTCTTTAGGCCACCTCAGACTACCCTTCATATTGTAACCGTGGGCAAAAGAACGAATTGAAGCATAGAAGTAGGCATACGTATGGAGTATACGTAGCTCTGTAGTGCTAGTGGTAGTCGAAATTCTAAATTTAGCACCAGTCCGAGCAGCACCGAAATACCTCCAACCCCTAGCTCCGTCAAGTAATTTCCCATAGTAACGAAAATTAGTCGAAGGATTACAACATGAAGTTGGTCGTACCTAAATTGGCGAGCAAACCTACTGGGTAAGTATGGTTCGAACGCACAATTATCTTCATTTCTGTACATCAGATGAGAAGGTCTGATGCACTGAAGCCATCTAAAGACTGACTGTGGCAATACAACTCTTCCTTCAACTTCATCTTCAAACTGGACACCGAAGCAATCTGCTGGAACTTGTGGTCGGGTACAGAAGAAGTTCCAACCGTAAGAATAATTCAGAACTGCTCGGATATCTGCCACAGTCGTAGCAATCCATGTAGCTTTGCTGAATTTTTGGAGGAAGACCTCCGCATCATCACCTGGGCCTGGCGGTAACAATCTGCAGTTGTGATGCAACAACCAGTCCATCAGATAAGTGTAGGGCATCTCTACTCTAGGGAAAACATTCCGATGAGGAGCATTGTTGATTAACTCCTCGCCGAAGGTCCTTAAACCTGCATTTATCCGACAAACCATGGCCGACAGCAGGTTGATCCTGACTTTAAAAACCAGACGTACTGCTGGCCATAGCGCACTGCGGTGAATTCTGTCAACAGTACCAATACCCGGTACAACCCATCTTCTCAACCATAAAGAAAGAAAGCCTGCCAGCAAAGCTCTCCGTGAGATTTTCTGACTACCATATCTAAGGAAGCTCAAGGCTTCAGTTCCGGCAGGAAATTCCCCAGTCTTCGTAGACAGATATTTATTCGGGAATTTGTAAGTAATCATCATATCCCGAACCTTGTTAGAGGGGATTGTCGAATCTATGTTGATTACTTGAGCTTTGTTTTCCTGAAACCTTTCTTTGTCTTCCTTGGATATCTTATCCTTATGGAAGAAGAGATAAGTCGTCCACTTGTTGATATACGCCAAATGGGATGTACTTTCATGCATCGTGGTACAAATCAGGTAGTGGCACATCAGTTCTTCGTATATCTCGATTAACTGAGGGTTAACTCCTCTAATTTCAGCAAGCTCCCTGTTGGAGGGAATGTATTCTTCATATGGGGCCTCCCCCATTGGCAGCTTCGAGATAAACTGCATCTCATGAAGGGCAAGACCCATTTCACCTTTCGGGGTGGCAAAAGTTCCAGTTGAACTTAGATATATCTCCATCAAGGCCAGAAATAAGTTTCCATTCGGAGGAATACCATAACTGGTGGAAGCTACCGCTTCGTACAAGCCAATATCTTTCAACTCTGCCTCAAAGTTCTTCATCATCCAAAGACTTATCTGAATCCAACTCTGGTTGAATGGAGTCAACCATCCTGGCAGTCTAGGGTTGGTTTGGGGATATAATACAGCATCCCTCATAAATTTATTGACAAACATCGGGGTTTGTACTGGCTGTATTAAACCCGAATCTTTGCTAGGATTAGAGCCTGGCATAAGGCCAAAGATAGAAGTAACACCTCCATTAGGAACACTAGCAAAGTATCCCATATCATTTGCACGCTCTCTCTTGAAAACAATTCTACCCGGTCGTCCATGACTGCTGGGAGTCAAATTCCACAACATTTGTCGAGGATGAGTAGTATGGACGATTGCTGACAAAGGATAATCTCTGTCCATATCTGGAAGATACATGGCTCTATTTCTAAATTTGAAAACCCAAGACTCCTTCTTGGGGTGTGTCTGGAATTTACAATCAATGGCATCTCCAAATAGAAAGGCTGGTTTTGCGAAGTGTTGTCCATCTAGTGAACTCAACAATTCCCCATTTATCATGGATAGCAACAGTCTATCCCCTTGAGCTGCTATCAACTGTGCCCTCTCTACCGGATACTCGGGGTTCGACTGAGAAAATTGGACATGAGATAAATCTTCCAAATAGTTTGAACCCACCATGCCAACTGATGATCCGAAAACTTCAGCGAAGGGGTGAACTTGCAAATCCACTGGTAAAATAACAAAAGAGATCAAGTTAGTTCAAAGTTTTTTACTAAGAGTTGATGAAAAGCTTATGAAGTCTTTGATTCGACAAAATCTCTCAAATAATCGATGAACTTTACGCTACCACATAGTAATATGAGCGTAATACAACTTTTTACGCTGGCATGTATGAACATGAGCGTAGTTAAGTTTTATGCTAGCACATTAACTATGGGCATAAAACCAAATTTTATGCTGACACGTATAACGTGGGCGTATTCTTGTTATCTTTTACGCTAACACGAACAACGTGGGCGTACGATGTTATTTCAGCTTTACGCTAACGCGTACAACGTGGGCATAAAAAGTTGAAAGTTTAGTTTATCTTCTTCTTTCTCGACGGATTTATTTTCTCCCAGCCAAAGAATAGGGTTTTACCCATCATAGGCAGAGCCACGGCCGGGTTGGGATTTCGTTGTGGTGTTGATGACTGAGTAGGGGTTTTCACATGATCAGTCGATGAGGAATCAATGGCTGGTTTCTTCCCCTTGCTATCGGCGGCGGATGATTTCTTAGGAGCCATCAGATCAGAGTTTCGAAGAAAGAAAAGGCAAAGAGATTCAAGAAGATGAGTAAAAGTGTTTTGTCTTTCTGAAAAGACCTATTTATAGAGAGATTCAAAATTGACTGTTGGATATCCCTATAATTACGCCGACTGTTGGACATTCCCGCTTTTACACGGATGGCTGTTGCGTATCCCGAATTTTACGCTGACAGATCAAATCTCAACTTTTACGCTTCTGTTCAAAGTGTTTCAAATTTTGGAGATATTTGAAAACTTTGAAGGGGGTCTTGTAGGAGCGTAAAAAGTGCTTCAAAAGAAGGGTCAAAGTGATAGTCCAGTCTACTCAAATTGATCCCCTTTATGCCAAGGAGAGGCTAATCACTTTACGCCTAAGAAGGCTGATCATTTTACGCTCGGGTCTACACCCATGATTTTACGCCAAGGACAGAGCAGCCACTATTACGCTGGACAAAGCTGTCAAATCTCGTATTTAATACAAATTCTGACATGAAGATATTAATGATGGCATTTACCACAGAATTCAATGGAATTTGTCTTATACAAAGACCATTGTTGTCGTTTATGGGAATCGAGCTACTTTACGCTCACTGTATGGTTTCTTTTATGTACGAAGTTTTACATGAGTTCTTACGCTCATAAAATAATGTGTGCGTAAAGTCTATTTGAGCCATTTTACGCTCAAGGTTATTCAATAACCACTTTATGCGGAAAACCTATGACAGAGCTATTTTACGCTCATCTTACTGCTTTACGCCCAGAGGATGTTGGGGCTATTTTTATGCCCTATTCTTTCTGGCCAGTTTGGAACGTGGTTTGCCTACATGGCCTTCATGCCACATATTTCGAAGAACGTGTGTACATGTATCCTATTCTTACTGAAATGTTGGGACGCGTGTCAACGTATGCAAAGGATGACTTTGATCATGGGTGGCAGTTGTTAGCGTAAAGACAGATTTTGATGCTCTTTTACGCACAGAAGCCCCAGTCTATAAATAGACTCATTTTTCTCAAGGACAAAGAGAGAAAAAAGAGGACAGAGAGACAGGAAAGAATACAGAGATCAGAACTTCGAGATTTTGATTCTCCAGAGCATTCTTCTTTAACTTTTCTTTCAGAACAGAGTGAAGCAAAGCAGGAAAGTATTCGACCTTGCCATCAGTGCCCAAGTGCGTCGATACCTTTATGGTGACTTAGTTCTTCCAAGTTGTTCTACTTCAAGCAGTAATCTTCATCATCATCGTATGGTCCAAGGAACAAAGTAATCATTTACAGATCAGACTTCCATACCAATACTTTCCTAGAATCAAATTTGTACTTCTTGTACTTTTTTTCGTTTTATTTTCAAAATCCAACCTTTGTTTGGCAATTTTGTTAAGTGAAACATTAAGTTATGTCCAAGATGTTGGAAGATGATCGCATATTATGGGATGATGCATACGAAGAGTATTTTGGGAATAGGCGCTAAGATATGACTAAGTCGAGTACGGACCGATGGATGCTTGAGGATTTAAGTTGAGCTTGTTAGTTGTCCCGATATCCTACAACTGAGCTTGGCTGAAATGCATATATTGGTGGGATGCCTATAATATGTGTATGATCCAAACTAAGTTGTATGATTCAACGATAGTAGCACAAGATCGTGAAGCGATCTATGCGAGGCACTTGGATTAAGTGTTGGTTTTGGTTCGAGGACGAACCTGATTTTGAGTGGTATATTATGTAATGCCCCGCTCCGCTCGGTGTATTATGATGAGTCGTTGACTCAAAGAGTTGCGTTGACCCGATGAAGTATCGATACGAGAGTTACGTTGGCCAAAGGTAAGCTTTGAGTCGGTTGGAATCTATGAATTGAATTGATGCAAAGGATAAATTCCGTTGAGCAAGTGCTAATGTTGGTTGATCTGGTGTGCAGGCTATGCCTTTATGCTGGATTACGGATCGGGGTATGGGCGCGAAAGGCAAAATCAACCGAGTAGTTCAAAGGAATGGCTAAGTCCGGGAGTTAGCTATGCGATCGAGTTATGGAAGCGAGACGCTTCAATCGGCGAGGCGGCAAGGCGTATCGGCTTAAGGTGGGCAGGTTCTTGACACTCTCTCCCTATTCCTTTACGTCTAATAAGAGATATCATTGTATGCGTAATATGTTATCGAGTTAGCGAGTGTGGCTCGACGAGTAAGTGTCTAAATATGCGTTGAACACTAAGGTAGAACATTGAACAATCGAACAATTAAAGCGACGTGCATCAAGTGTACGAGTCGCGGTAGGAAAATGATAATAGAACATTGAAAGACGATATTGAGATGTGCATCATGTGCACGGCTCCGAGAATATTGAACACTAGGTGTAGAACATTGATTATGGTGCTGAGCGTGCCCTCGCGTACTTATGTACGAAAAGACTAAGTAACTTCGGAGTTAGGCTATGTGAACAACTTACGAATGGTATGCGCTGAATATGAAAACGAGATGACTAAGCCGTTGGGCGTCGTGCATCAATATAGATGTGTTGGGGCACAACGCCGACGGAGCTCCCCATATGGATGGTAGATTATGTTTATGAGACGCGATATGTTTATGGCACGGGAAACCGTTTATGGAACGAGACTATGTTTATGCAACGAATGATTTGGTTGGAATGTTATGTGTGTTTGCTATGGCGCGTATTGCATGGTCAATGGACTCGGATGGCCCGTGCACGGGTGCGGCTTCCCTCGAACGGTTACGCTGGGGCGTCGGGACCGTTCGGCCTAGGAGGGAATTATGTGTGGTATTTATGGTGCACAACATTCGGACGGATTGCGACCGTCCTGTGCTGTGATAAGCTATGATATCCGTAAGTTTGGGATCCTTCGGATATTGGGCTAGCAACCCGTATCGAAGTGATCGTAGACTTATACATATGAGATGCCAAGTCCATTACGGTGCGAAACACCATGACCTTCATATAGATAGGGCCAGTGGGCTGAGATGAGAGTTGGGTGCAGGCACAGGGCCTGCGACCCTTATGCATTGTCTACGTTTAAGATCGGTTGGTTGCGTGAGTTTTTATGAATTCTTATGCTAAGTGCTAACCATTGCAGGCTAGGGAATATGGGACGAAGATAAGCACGATCACTATATTTATGTCATATTATGTCTAACTGTATCTGCTGCAGGAACACGATATGGGACACAATCATATAAGTTGCTATGTTGAGTATTGCCATGAAACGGATCCTAAGGCTAATTAGCAAGATCACCAAATAATGTTGCATGTTCTACTAAATATACAAAGTGTTTGGTTTGGGTGCGAGCGGGTCTTGATCAGTGCTAAGCGAGGACGAAAGCACTAATCCCCCACTAGTTTATGTGCAGGCTCAGGTATGATCGGCTCGGGGCAGAGCTTGGCTTGGACGTGCCGAGGCATGGAGTCCTTGGCATTCAAGAGGAGCTACCGCATAGGCGTTCGGACTTGCGACATGGAGATGTTCGGCCGAAGACTACTTGGTGGCTATATAGAGGCATAATATATGGAACAATGTAATCCTTTGTGAGCTAGAGAGATCATGAGCGTTGTAGCCAATTGGCATTTTACGTTGGACTATTCAGAGCCTTTGTACCCTTCAGTTCATAATCAATAAAAGAGATTCTTATGTTATTCTTGTTTTCTTTCGCTGCTTATGTTACAAATTTGAGATAATCAATATGGAACCGTTATCTTGTCTTGCACGAGTGCAACTCCAAGCTCGTGCGGCATCACGCCCCAGCGAGGACGAGCGATTTCCCGGATCGGGGCGTGACATTAGTTGTGTTGGTCCATTTTATTGTTAGTTAGATATGACATATGTTAGTTGGTTAGAGTTAGAGATGGATATATATAAATATATGTTATAGTTAAATATTAGTATCTTGGTTATCCATTGTTTGTGTGTGTGTGATTGAAGATTAAATGAGTTAGTATCCCAATAGTTAGATATCTTAGATAGTTAGATAAGTTGTATCTTGTATAGATTAGAGTTAAGTTAGATAGTGGATAGTTTGTAGATAGGTAGTATCTTAGGATACTAGATGTTGGTATCATAGGGTATTATGATTTACCTTACTTTAAGTTAAAGGGGTTTACCTTATCACAAGGTAAGGTAGACAAGGTAATAGGGGGTTTACCTTCAAGGTATTGGGTTTACCTTCAAGGTAAGGTATGTTTACCTAGATACTAGGACTAGATACTAAGGTTTTGGTTATCTATTGGCTTGGGGTAGATAAATAGATGCTAGAGAACTATAGTTTGGGTATTGGGAGACTAAAGTTTTTATACCTGGACTAAGGTTTTGGACTTCCAACCAAGGTAAGGGTATTGGGAAACCAATAGGGATAAAGTATATGGTATCTTGGTTAGTATCCTAGGATAGCTTAGATATAGAGTTAGTATCCTATATTAGAAATTAGTATCCTAAGTTAGTGGATAGATAGTAGTCTAGATATGTAAGTTGGTATCTTGGTGTCATAGGTCAGTGTGTCATATTACCTTGAGTAAGATACTACTAGTTAGTAACTTAGAATTTAGGATACTAGAAGTTTATGTTAGATAGTTAGATGTATATAGCTGGTGTCCTAAATATATATTTTAGTATCTTAGAGATTTAGATACTTGTAAGTTAGAGTGTTAGATACAAGTTAGTATCTTAGAGGGATAGTATCTTGGAGGGTAAATGAGAAGTCTGAGGTATTTACAAGGTAATGGGATTTACCTATAGTCTAAGGGTAAGGTATTGGTAGGATGTTAAGATAGATGGATATATACTAATCTAAAAAATGGTAGGATCTATTAGCCTAGGATAGTGAGTTATCTAATAGTCTAAAGTAGATGGGGAGTTAAGGTGTTACTTAGATATTTAAGGTATTGATATAAGATACCTATAAAGATAAGGTAAGTGGGTTATCTTGGTAGGTAATGGTTAGGAATAGGGTATTTGACTTAGATTTGATCTTGTTTGACCAAGGTTGACTGTTTTGACTCAAAGTCAACTACAAGTCAATATTGGACCTAGATTGGACTGGGAGTTGAACAGAGTTGACCAGTTGCCCAAAAGCCAACTGTGAGTCAACCATTGATCCAGTTTGATCTAGATTGGATTAGAAGTTGACCAGTTGACCAAAAGTCAGTTGTAGGTCAACCCTTGACCTAGTATGATCTAGATTGACATTGTTGGACCTTGTTTGACTTTGTTTGACTTACCTTAACCTAGTTTGACTTTGTTTGACTTAATATGACCTAGTTCGACTTTGTTTGGCCTAATATGACCTAGTATGATTTAGTTTGACTTAGTTTGACTTGGTGTGACTTAGTTTGACCTGGTGTGACTGTATTTGACCTAGATTTGCATAGCATACACTAGAAATCATGCCTAACACTGTTAAACCCTATTTAACTCATACATATCTCATATTTAGGTCTGTAACTTCACTCGGAGCCTCGATACATTATTTATATTTTTCACCAGATCTCAGGCGAGTACATTCTCTGATAACTTTTCCAATTTACGATAACTGTTATAATTCATGTACTTAGTGTAGATATACTTGTTATGGACACATTGGTCACACGGATTGGTATTCATGGATCCCGACATGAGATGTTATTCCTTGTTATTTTGGTATATCTTGTGCAAGCCCCTTGTAGTTCTTGTGCAGTATATGGACACTGATTCTCGAGGAGACTTGCTCCCTTCTCGTAGAATCCTGTGTCGTAACGTGTCTTATTTGGATCCACTCTACCAGTCGGGGGCGGGGAGTATTAGTGTAGATGTGTGGTCATTATCCGCCTTGTTTATTCTTGTAGACCTTATGAATGCCAACCTACACTCCACATATGATTAGCTAGATCATTAGACCTTGTTCAGACCCAAGTCGGCCACATATCGAAGTTAGTATTCACACACCTAGATAGATGATTCTTGATTCTTGTACATGCCATGATCAGTTTTATTTGCCTTATTCTAACTCTAGATTCACAACTTACCTTGATATGATACTTACATGTACATTCATGATTTCTTGTATATACTCTATATTTACAGTCTTGTAGCTTTTATCCTATCTTATGAACTGTTGTTAGTTGATTATGCTCGTTGCACCCTGATTGGAAATGTTGACAAAATTTTACAGATGATGGCAAGGACGAGTGTCCTACCTACTATGGTCCTGATGACATAGTGGGCGTAGACTAGGAGACCCTTGTCCAGCATGGGTTAGTTCCAACCGATGAGGCATTAGTGGTAGCTATGGTAGATTAGTTTAGTACTGGACTTTGTCTCCAGATTACACTTGGGCTTGTTATTATTTAGTATTTGTATTTGTGACTCTGAGACTTTGGACTTGTATTATTCTGTGTTGGACTTTCAGGATGATATTTTCATATCTTGTTGTCTTTATCTTTCAGTGTCATCTTTTCTTCTTAGAATTTGTGGTTGAGTATATTATATTGCCGTTACTTGTCCTCCGTCTGAAGTTGACCATTCTAGTCAGGTTTTGATATTTTAACTATTGTTAGATAGTAGACCTAGACAGCGTTCTACACCGTTTCTGCGGTGTAGGCTGGGGCGCTGTTACGCACTCGTACCCTTATCCCGGGTGCGGGTCGTGACAGTGGGATCCGATGGTTTCTACTGAACCGTAGTTCATGGGTAGCCATTATAACATAGTTTGAGGTTGGTCAACACTTTCCTTCTAGAGGAGTATGCAATTACAATAATTATATATTATTTAATTTTAGCATATATTGTTATAGTTATGTTTTTATGTCTTATTAGTGATTTGTTTCATATCTTCTAGTACTTGCACACAAAAGAGAGTTTTGTTTTGATATTGTCATACTACATGTTCACTTAATGATTCTTGTTGATAAATGATTTGTGTTTTAATGATTATTAGAGGAATATGCTAGTAGGCATGTGGTCAAACCAAACTAATACCCCTACTCGTTTGTACTCGAAGGATAGCAGACAAGCATACACTCATCGACTTGCCAGATATACAATTGTCATCTACATCCTAAAAGTGTTATTCTAAAATACATGGTAGATGTATTGTCTCCTTGCTTGTTGCTTCCTTTCGTACTAGTTCCATAGTGTCGTTGTGTCTTACTCGTGAAAATTGTTAGTTCACACTAGTTCGTATTTTTATTTGCTTTATCCTAGTACCATATCACATATACTTATTCTTTTCTTCTTTGATGTTGTCATGCTAGCTTTGTAATATATTGTGTAACTGTACTCTTCTATTTTACTTTGCTACAACTGTAACTGAATAACTAACTTTGACTGCTAAGACGACTTTCATCTCGAGCTATGGTGCTTTGAGACTGAGATCGAGGTTCATGGTCCTACTCTTTCTTCTGCTATTTTATTGTATAGAGTGCATATTTCCATTCCTATTCTTTTCAATATTTTATAAATATTTAAATATGCTAGATGGTATGTAAATCTGTGGATGAGAGTAATAATATGATATGATGTTGTGACTTTAGCTATAAACAACTTACTATTGTCGATACCGTGACGTAGGATGGACATACTCACTATTCGTACCCAATTATTTTGATGTAGATTGTGATACTTTTGATGGTGTCCCATGTAGGTCAGTCTTTACAAATAGTCGAACTTATGGTTAGTACCTAAATTCAGTCTTCAGTTCATTTGATATATGAAATCTGATGTTTAAATCTATCTTCTGTTTATCATTGGATTAGGGTTCAACCTAATCTTCTATAATTTTATTTCTTTTGGTGTATTAATTTTATTTATTAATTATTAAGAATTAATTTTATATTTTCTAACTTTATTATATGTTTAAATAAAAAATAATTTATGACAAATTCTCTAATAAGGAAAATAAAATTATAATTGTACTTTTAGAATCATAAATTTGAAATTCTAATTAAATATAGGAATCCTAAATCCTAAATATTTTATAAACCTAGACCTACCTATAGAATCCTACAAGCTATCTAACTAATTGTATGTATATCCAAAATCCTAACTAAATGAATGGAATCAATTAAATCCCAAACATTAATAACTAAATACAAATTTAATTTAAAAAACAAAAATCATTTAAATCTAAATCTAAGTTCTCTCTTCCTAAAAATATCCCCAGTCGGAGCCATGCATTCAAATTCTTCATTTTAGACATATGGCTAATCTTCCGAACGACTTTGTCCCGCAACCTCGCTCCCCTAAGTGTCTTCCAACCGTAATGTCACTACTACCACGCCTAAGAGTACTTGGGTTGTCACCGTTATGCTACACCGAGATCATTACATGAGTAGAGTCGACCACAACCCCGTTCGACATAAAACTCATAACAGTACCATGGGCATCTAGCTACGACCACACTATCGCTACCGTAACCACCTTTTGCCATAAGTCTTACGAAATCACCATAATTGCCAATGTGACCACATCAACGACAGAAGCATCAATCTTCAAATTCGATCGACTCCCTGTCGGAGTCCCTCGATAACCCCTAAAGCGGCGATAAAGAGGCACACTCTTACACCTCATCTCAATTATCATTCAACAACCCCATCGACCACGCTAAGTCCTTGACGACCTCCAACAAAGTCCCCTGACCAAAATTGTTTGGTAAAAAAAGATGAGACTTTATTTTTTGTTAAAATCCTATCCAATTTTACACCGACTCGCTAGTCACGACCACCTAGTCATGGTAGTCGTTCACATCAAAATGTTTGTAATGAGTTTTCTTTTGTGTATGATTTGATGAAAAAAAACTTCGATGGATAGTCATGGAGAATTTGACATGTATCGGTCAAATTTCATTGATTTTATTGTATCGATACAGAGTTGTATCTTATCACTACTTTTTATATTTTTACGAGACATGCTAGATTCGTAGCATCTCATTTTCCCTACAATAGTATTTTGATCAGATTTTGTGACCCACTTTCGGATCAGTTGATGTTCTCCATGCGTCCCAAATTAATATAAATATCACGAGGTCCAAGTGCATCCAAATTTGAAATTGTAAAGCCCCGCCCCGCATAATGCATTTAGATCGTTTATTAGCTCGATTATGTCGTTTGGACTTGGTTTCAGGCATAGGATGTTTCAGAGATCTGCTCGATCGTGGCAGATCGACATTTCTTCCAGTGGGTGGTTTCAATGATCCTTCGCTCCTTTACCCTCATACTAAATGAAATGGTGTTGCATGTTTAGTTTCTATGCTACAACTTTTATTGCATGCTAATAAAAGAGAAGAACCAAGACAGATACAGAGAGAAATATTATTTCAGTTAACTTGTTGTAAATAACATAAAATATTAACTCTCTCTGATAGACTTAGATTTTTTGTACTACTGTATCGGTGAGATTTTTATACTGCTAGTATAATACGGATTTTACAATTGTTTTATCATGTTATCATATGGAATATAGTTCTATTGTTATATTTCAGATGCGATATATATAATGCTTGTTTATGTATCATGTCAAAGATAGTGAGTTGTAGCAGAGATGGAAACATGGAAAAGTTTTGGCTGTTGGGTCGCTACGGTAGAATTCCTAATACGGTGGGAAGTAAGAATGATACGAGCGATGGGTTGAAGAATATAGTATGGCAGAAGAGACGAGTCAGGGTTTTGAGTAGAGATGTTATGTTCTTTTTTAGATTTTGTACCATGTATATATCGTTGTTCAACCGTTCATGAGTATTGAATTGTCATGGAAAACTTATGCACAAGGGCGTGTACCTTGAACAGTTGTCAGGGCACCGAAACTGGGTCGACCTAGGGAGACATAGGTGTTGTAGCACTGGGTAATTCTTAGCCTTCAGTGGGACTAGCTACCCGAATTAAAAGAATCATCATCTTACTAGAACTCCAGGATGGCTTGTGGTGCCAGTGACCTTCATATAGTTAGGTTGCATCCTAATGTCATATGCATGCATGCCTAGTACTTGATGCGAAATGGGCATATTGACATGTTTATGTATTTCATGGAAGCTAATAAATATCTTATACATAGACAAAATTTTAAGTATTATGAAATGTATTGACAAGGAAGGATGGTAAGTATTGGTTTGTGTGACAAATTTATTATTTTAGACATATGTATGCTATGCCATGTAACTGATTCTAAGACAAGATTAGAAATACCACATACTATTGCTTGCATTCACTAATTCTATGTATTGGTTTGGTGGTGTCGGCAGTATACTGACTCCCATAAGATCTTCTTAGGTGCGGAGTTTGCTTGGCCAGGCTGAGGCATTGGAGCTCAGTTGGCAACTTGTAGTAGATCGACTGAGGATGATTTTTTTCTATATAGAGAACATAATGTATGGAATATCATTGTTTGTATAGTTCTTAAGTTGTAAGCCTAGTGGTGTATTTCATTTCATAGAAAGAGTGTGTGTTTATAATCATGTTGTTCTTTGGTTTCGAGCTATATTAATTCAGCTAATAAAATAAATAAGGATATTCATTTTTTATATCTTGTGTATATCGACTTTCTATTTACACCTGCAACAACAAGTTTGATTTTTTTGAGACCACTTCTATCATTTGCATTTTGGTGCTTGCTTTATACAAGTACAATTTAGACTTGTACGTCATTACGTCCAGTGGCAACTTTTGGTCCTACGGGATCAGAGCGTGACATAATGGTATCAGAGCATGGCTTTACGTTCTTGGACTCTCAATTAATTCTCATCAACTCTGAGTTGCTTTTGTGATCTAAATCTTTTAACTCTCTAAATGTTTTGTTGGATGTTCCATACAATTAGTCTAGATATGTTATGAATCTTATGTGGATATTTTGTTGATCAGAAATAACTTTGAAGGGCGACATCAGATGATTTGAATTGTGTGTGTGACAGAATATTTGGTTAAGCAGACCGTGAATCAGATGTTTGGAATGAGAATAATACGAATATTGATAAGTTGGATGTTAGATTAGCAACATGCTATCAGTAGATATGTTGTAGTATGATTTGAGGAATTGTTGATGCAAGTATTGGAGGAAGTGTTCTTGGATTTTAAGGAATGGAAATGTGTTGAGTTATTCAAGTGTAATAGATTTAGTTGGATTTCGTTGATTACCGAGTGGCTGAGAATGAATGTTATTTTGTGATAATTGGGATCACTGTGGTATGGATTGTCCCGAAGGGATGCCGATTCACTACTTGGATGATGGACTAATTGAATATAAAGTGACCTAGATCTCTGAGTTGTGTATTGGGTAGCCTAGTGGTATTTGCTGGATTTAATGATTTTGGTATCGATAAGTATATCAGCTTTGGATGGGGTGGTACGAAGTCCCAACTTACTGGATTGGTTTATATGATCGAGAATGGTGTTTGGTAGATTGAAATAGTGTTGGTTACGAGTTTGAATTAATGAAATGAATGACTCGGTTGGGGGAAATCATTATGGATATAATAACGAACTGTGGTTTGAAACGATCAGGTTGAATTTTGAATTGGGTATGAAGACTCAGTGGTGTGAATTGGAAAAAATAATTATTTAGAGGATATATGAATGACTCTAAGGATTTGGTGATTCAAATTGGAAGATAACATTGGTTGAAACGGATTTATGTTGGTGAATAGATGTTTTCTTGGTTATGCATAGATATTTGATTAGATTGATGTACATTAAAGATCAATAGGTATTGACTCGAGGATATTGTGGCTGGATAGTCAATGATCGTTTAGCAGATTGATTCCTTGAATTTTTTTGATCTGGATGTATTTAACGTGTCATGCCCCAGTTCCAAAATACGAAAAAATTTAAGAGAAGAATATGCCAGCTAATACGATCTAGAATAAGTACCCAATTTAATGGACTTACTCCAGATGTACTACACTGTAAAAGTATACTAAACATATACTAACTAAACTATATCTCAATCCATAACGTCTCAGTCCCAAAAAATACGTAGGACTAGGATACATAAACATGCCAGCTACGTATCAATCAGATTCCAGTCCAGCTCAAATGCGTATACTATGTCTATGTCAAGTAGTTATATTTCTATATCACTATAATAATTTTATATCTCCATTAATTGGAAATAAATCTTCTGTAAGATCAACTGCACTAACTTTGGCCAGACACTAATACACTGGATCCTACAAACAAACAAGAATAGATAATATATAATAAAGTAGACCAAACTCTATTACAATCATCTGAACAAGCTCATAGTAAGGAATAAAGCTTGCAAAACTAGGCCATATCAGCCGAATAAAGTAATAGAAAATAAATATAATGTCGTATGAATATAATGAAGATATCAAGCAAATACCTTAAATCCTGGAGAAATAATCACCAACAACCCTTCTATCTACAATAGCAGCTCAGCAAAACCTAGAGAAATTACCAGGTCCTCAGAGGATATAGCAAGATACATAATATATAAGCCTATTATACAGTTTGTATAATATGCATGAAATAGACATAAATAAAACAATAGAATAACAATAGGAATAATGGAAGTATAGGTAAGGTAACAAGAGACAGATAATTAATTACATGTCATAGTACTGTGATGCTAAGAGTGGTTAATAAAGGAATCATATAACCGCATCCCTGTGTGGTACCAGATGTCCTATAGAGAGTAGTCCTGTGTGGAGCTTTCTATCTATAGTAAATCTCTATAGTAGTACCTGTGTGATACTCCCGAGTCGAGAGTGGTCAAATAGCCAATCCTAGTATCGAATTAGGGTCAAGTCAAGCCAAATAATCAAGTCGAGTCAAGTCAAGCTCATACTCATTATATTGAACTATACAAGTAATAAATTAAAATGAGTACAAGTGTAGTGATCATGTACAAGGAGCATAGACAAGTAAACATAGTACAGAAACTGACAACATGGAAAGTAATAACAGTAGATAAGAGCATGCATAAATAACCTGTACATATTGGCAAGGTATACTTGTCTAGGTTCCTGAGAAATAAAGCTGTGACCGGATCATCAACCCAAAGTAGCAATGTCCCGAGAGCCTAAATTAAAATACCAATGAATCAATTATTACTCTAGAATTACTACACATTCACAAGGTACATTTACTTATATATATTTATTATGATATAATAACTAACAAGGAAAGCTATATGATAGAGGTAGGCTCTAATTTATAAATTAATTATTTAGTCATATTTATCTAAAATCAAATGTCAAACTCTAACCAACACTAGGTATAGGTTCTAGGTCATATATCGATACTTTTCTAAGGCTAAGTTGTGCCAACCCATGTAATATTAAAAACCATTTTTAAAATAGAATATTATATATATATTTTTAAAATAGAATATTATATATATATATATATATATATATATATATATATATATATATATAAAGGTTTTAAGGGTATTTACAAGGAAAAAAATGTTGACACAACTATATACAACTTTCGGGTTCAAGAATGTAGCAAAACTAGGCCTTCTAGGTTCTAAATGACATGTTCGGTGTCGCCTACATGAGCATGATAATTTATATAATATAAACAGAATTAATATAGTATTTAAATAGATTTTAATCACTAAACAAAGTTTAAACATACATAATTAGTTTAGGCATGGTTTCATAACAATTTTATACATAAAATTTAGCTAAACTAGACAAGTTCCAAGGCACAACAAGCTAAAACCCAATTCTAAAACCAGAATTTGTAGGTTATTCTTAGGACTTAAAAACCATGTTTTCCATGCCAAAACATAGGGTTCTCATATTTCATTAACATGGTTAAATGGTTCTTCAATTAGTCACAAAATTGGTGAGGCTTTGGTTGCACAACTTCAACATTTTTTCATGCATGACCCAACTATAACCTATAGTATAAACCTTTGATAAATTAAATAAATCTAATATTAATTCTTTAAAATCAGAACCTAATATTTTATAAAATATTTATTTAAGTTGTGTTTACCTAAAATAAATGCAAAAACTATGACCATCTCCAAATTTTTGGTTTACTAGGTCGCGTATGTAGAATTTCTAAGTTAAACTTGTACCAACCTATATACTAAAACAGCAAAATATAAAATATCTAATAAATATGATTTTAAGGTTATTTTCAAGGCTAAAAGGTTGGCACTAACCTATAAAATTATAGGTCAATGCCAACAACAAAACTAGTCTTTTCTAGGTTCAATTATCTATTTCGGTGTCACGTATGTGAGCCTAGTATATGTGATTCCCGAAATATATCGTTAGATGGAAATCTCGATCTCTCAGAGAGAGAGAGAGATGAATACTCGTTCCCTTTATAAGATACGAGGTTGATGAATCGGTCTCTTTGTGAGAATGCGAGTGGAAGTCACGGTCTCTTTTTGAGAACTGGAGTTAATGAAGACGACTTTATTGGGTGATTAAGATCACCGTTGCTCAAACAAGATTCACCCTATTGCGATCTACTCCCAGGAACCAACAAGTTCGAAAGAACTTCTGGAATGCTCACTGTCATCTCTTTTCATGAACACGAAGAACTCTAATGGACTCCAATGGCAGCGGTGGCACAGCTCTCTTCATCTCTTAATTTCAGCATAAGTCCTCAATAAAGGCACGAAGAGAGTATTTATAGAGAAGGACTAAAACCCTAATCCTAATCTAGGTCATAACTGATTGTAAAAAGATAGAAGCGAATAATGAAAAGATTTGAATGAATTAAATTCAAATCCCACAAAAGATGGATCTGATTAATTGACTCAATCTTTCCTTAACCGCTCAAATCTTCCAATTTGTCACATCATGAGCTGCCTGTGCCCCTTAGCCCACTCAGTCCGTCAGCCCACATGCCTGCACGTAGCTGTGCAGCAGCACAGACGCACAGCCCCGCAAGTGCGAAGCAGCACCTCAGCCCTGCAAGTACGCAGCAGCGCAGCCCCATGGCTCCTGTACAGCCCCTGTACGGCCCCTGTGCAAGCACCTGCGTATGCTACTTGTGCAAAAGACGAGTGCCTGAGCGCATCAACTGCGCACAAAGCGCCATACGCCGATGCTGACGTGCTAAGTACAAAGTGCACCAACAAAGTGCCACTTTGTGCCCTTGAGTCTGAGTCCAAGCCCGAGCCCAAGTTCGAGTTTGATTTCAAGTCTGAGTTTGTGTCGCTAAGCCCCTTTGGGGCTTAGCTCTATTAGGAATTAAATTCATGAGAATAACAAAAAAGTATTAATGTTTCTTTGTTGGGTTAGCCTTCTTTCCACTAGAAAAATCCTCCCATATGGCACCTATATGCCTCTACACACCTCATATGTTTCTCTCAACACAAGCCAAGCTTTATATAGAGATAAAATCCATTTGGCCTAGGCAATATAGGACTATATTTCTAGTCTCTAAAGCAAAAACACCAACAATAGGCAAAAACACCAACAATCCTCCACATATCTCTATATATGGGTTGAGCGTTCCCCACAGTGACTGTCCATCATGCATTAGGATAGATGTCGCTACGACTTGAATCTTCCCGTATGGGTTAAATAACATCATGATATAAGAATGGACTAAGCCTTGAATTATGTACCATAACTGTATGTTCTTTCCACTCACACAATGACATCAACAGTGCTTCTAGCTGTACATTAAAGGCCTTGTGCTAGCCTGGTTTTGGTTTATGTATCTTAGGTGTCTACAAGGTTTTTCTCAAGTAATGGCCTACATCTCTATTCATACACTGTAGGTGAGTTCCTTTAAAAAGTCTTCGACATGAAGCCTTTTGCTTTCTTGCGGTGCTACACCGCTATGACATGGCCCAAAGCTGAGGCACTGCCTCATGTGGTGTCATATTACATGTAGCATGAGGCCCAGCCTCTTTGTAGTGCTAAACTACCCAGCATGAAGCCTTTTGCTTCCTTGCAGTGTTACACCACCATGACATGGCTTGCAAAGCCGAGGCACCACCTCATGTGGTGTCATCCACTGTAATATGAGGCCCAACCCCTTTGTAGTGCTGCCTACCAATCTTCATTTATTATATAGCATTAGGCCATCTTGCCTATGTGCGGTGCTACGCCACTGTGACTTGGCCCGAAGCCGAGGCTTTACCCTCACTAGGTACCTCATGTGGTGTCACCCCACTGTAGCATGGAGTACTATGCTCTTTAGTAGTGCTGTGCTACCTGTGCTTCCTATAAAGCATGCTAGATATTCCAGAAGTTTGAGAACACATTAAGGCTACCAAGCCATCCTCCCACAGGACTTTGCTCTTTGTAAATAACAATCAGTAGACAATAGTGGTTCTGGGTTAATCACCCCACAACATACCAAAGGATTGTCCACTACTCCTGATATTCTTCTAGTCAATGGTCCTTCTTTGAACTAAAAGCTAGATGCCTAGTAGATTTCTCTTTGAACTAATAGCATAAAATTTTATAGTAGAATTACAAAGACACAATATCAGAGTGTCTTTAAGCCCATCGTACTTGCTGTGTCTTTAACCAGCTGGCGCTTGAGACCTTTGGTGAACGGGTCTGCCAGATTCTTCTGGCTCTGAACATCAACTACGGTAATGACTCCTCTTTTAATAAGATCATTTACCGCTCTATGCCTTAAGCGCACAATCCTCTTCTTGCCATTGAAGAGGTCATTTGACGCCACCGCTGTAGTCGCCTGGTTGTTGCAGTATATCGTTACCGCCGGTATCTGCACACCAACCATTGAAAGATCATACATGAGCTCCTGAAGCCATCATGCTTCCTTCGCTGCAGCTGCCAGTATATAGAACTGGGACTCCATAGAAGAGAGACAACATACTCTACTTCTTTGACTTCCATAATATAGCAGCTCCATCCATGGAGAAGACGTATCCTCCTGTGGACCTTTCATTCCCTACTTCTGAGCACCAGCTTGCATCGCTGAAACCTTCTACTACTTTTGGACCTTTCATTCCCTACTTCTGAGCACCAGCTTGCATCGCTGAAACCTTCTACTCCTTTTGAGGTATCTTATAACCCTCTTTACAGCTTTCCAGTGCTCCACACCTGGATTGCTCGTGAACTGACTCAGCATCAATACGGCAAAAGCTATGTCAGGCCTTGTGGTAGTAGTTGCATACATCAAACTCCTGATGACGCTTGAATACTCCAACTGTTTGACACTTTTCCTTGGATTTGGCTTTAATTTCTTGTCACACCTATATGGCGTATCAATCCCTGGAAGATCCTGATACCCATAGCGTGTAAGCGTCTTCTCAATGTAATGAGATTGTGACAATACCACTCCAATTTTTGTTGGGATGATCTTCATCCCCAGGACAACATCAGCTTCCCCTAAGTCCTTCATGCTGAACTTAGACGAGAGGAACTTCTTTATCTCAGAGACACTTGCTATATCTACACCCAAGATCAGCATGTCGTCCACGTACAGACAAACGACAAATCCTCTCCAGCAAACTTTGTGTACACACACTTGTTCGTCTCACTGACCTTGTAGCTGTTTGATCTTATGACTTTATCAAACTTCTCATGCTACATCTCGGAAGCTTACTTCAGGCCATACAGAGATTTCACCAACTTACAGACTTTATCTTCGAGGCCCTTGACGATGAATCCTTCTAGCTATTGTATGTAAATCTCTTCGGTCAATTCACCATTCAGGAAAGCAGTTTTAACATCTATCTGATGAATTACTAGCTTGTGAATTGCGCTTAGAGCAATCAACATTCTGACGGTCGTCATCCACGCTACTGGAGCATATGTATCAAAATAATCGATTCCTTACTTCTAAGAAAACCCTTTGGCAACTAATCTTGCCTTGAACTTGTCAACAGTTCCATCGACCTTCATCTTCTTCTTGAAGATCCATTTACATCTGATTGGTTTTGCTCCTTTAGACAGATCGACCAACACCCACATGTTATTAGAGGTTACTGAGTCATACTCATCATTAATAGCCTCATTCTAGAAGACAGAATCTCTGGTCTTTATCGTCTCATCATAGGTAAGCGGATATGCTTTCACATGATAGGTGACAAAATCCTCTCCGAAGTCCTTTTGTCTCCTCACTCGCTTAGATACTGGTTCTGCGAGTTCTGGTTCAACAGTTTTTCTGCAGCAACAACTTCTTCTTGGACTACCTCTTCATAAGGAACTTGAGCTTCCTGTGCACTCACACTGTTCTCCGAAATGTTCGTGAGAAAAATGTTCTTGTGCCTTACAAATTTATGTTCAAAGAATTCTGTATAGCGGGATTCAATGATGTGATTTGATTCAACATCAAGGAATCTCCGAGCATCACTCTTGTCAGCATAAACTAGGAATATAGTCTTCATTCCAAGCTTCTGAATCTTCATATCCGGAAGCTTCACGTACGCGAGACACCCCCACACTCGAATGACATTCAAGTTGGGTCTAACCTTTAACTAGAGTTCATGAGGAGTGACTTTTAAAGTAGCATGCGACATTCTGTTCAATAGGAATGTAGTCGTAAGCACTGCTTCAATCCAGAAGTAATTTGGAAGAGCCACAATCGACAACATCGAATTCATCATTTCTGTTAACGTTCTACTCTTCCTTTCGGCAGCGCTATTTGACTGAGGAGAGTACAGAGCAGTTTTTTCATTAAAAATTCCATGTTCTCTATAGAACGATGCGAATTCATGAGACCTATACTCACCACCTCGATCACTTCTGAGTTTCTTGAGTTGTTGTCTGGTTTGACGCTCGGATTCAGCCTTGAATTTCTTAAACTTTTTAAACACTTCATTTTTAGACTTGAGCAGATAAACAAACGCGTACTTTGAGAAGTCGTCGATACAGGTAATGAAGTACTTTATTCCGGCCATTGTGGAGAACTGTTTGAAGTCACAGATATCTGAGTACACCAACTCCAAAAGATTTGTACTTCGGTTTACCCGCTTGAATAGTTTTCTTATGATCTTTGTCTGCGCACAGACCTTACACTTCTTCAACTCCTTACCCCCACGTTTGCAAATAAGCCCTAGACTAGACATCTTGTTTATTATTTTACAATAGACATGTCCTAGTCTATTATGCCATAACTCAAGAGAGTAACCAAAAAAAGAAACTGCATTAACTATCTCCATAGGAGTTACAAGTTGAAGTTTGAACATCCCTTCGGTACAGAAAGCCTTTCCAAAGTATGTCCTTTATATGACATAATGATCTGACCAGCGTTTATGTCCATCCTCAAGCCTGCATTGCAGACCAGACTTTCTGAGATCAGGTTCTTGGCTATAGCAGGTACGTGCTTTACCTTTTGAAGCATCAGTGACTTCCACGAAGTCATATGCAGTACCACCGTTCTGATCCTAAGTACTTCAGCTTGTATCAGGTTCGCCACCATAACCTTCTCTGAAATAGGTTGGTAAGTGGTGAACTACTTTTTCTTTGAGCAGACATGACATGAAGCCCCAGTGTCTATCCACGAGCCCGTGTCAATTCCAACCGAGTCAACCTGCGCAATCATAGCAACAATGTTAGCCTCACCTTACTCCTTTAGTTTTAGTTGTTCTTCATAGTCCCTCTTCCAGTGGCCTTTCTTGCCACAGTTGAAACAAGTCCCTGGTTCTTTGGACTTGGGCTTGAACTGAGCCGACTTTACCTTCAGATAGTGAATGTCTTTCTTCATTTGGTAGGAAACCTTCTACTTTCCTTTAGAATTTCTGCCTTGCACCATGTTGGCCTTGGCCATCTATTTGGATAATGTGTCCACTTTGAGTTGAGCCCTCAACTCATTTTCAATATGTATCCAGTGCAAGAGGCGTTCCAGATCCACTACCATCTTCTTGCGGTGCATGTTCATGATGAAACTGCTCCACCCAGGTGGGAGCTTGGCGACAATACCCCTGACAACAAAAGCATTGACCAAGGGCATGCCGTCATCTGCCAGCTTCTGACGTAACTTAAGGAACTCCATGACATGAGACAACATAGTTTTGTCAACCTCAAACCACATCCTCCAGACCTTTTAGGTCATATGGATCTTGTTTTTGTTCTCATCTGACTTGTTAAGATTCTTTACAGACTCTCAGATGTCGTTTGCATTGATCGTCTTATTGTATGACTCCGCCAGAGAGTCCTCCATCGAGTTCAGGATCAACAACTTGCAGAGGTTGTTATCCCGCCTCTACTTCGACTGCAAAGTTGTGGCTTCAGCAATCCTTCGAGCATTTTTATCCTCTGGAACCAAAGGCTCAGGATTTGTCAACAAGTAGTCGACGCTCACGAGTTGAAGATTAAGGCTGACCATTCTCTCCCAGATGTTTTAATGCTCCCCGTCAAACCTGTCAAGTTTGTTAAAACTTGTGTCGAGAAGTTGTGCACGGTTGTTCTCCATCAGATATGAATCTTACTTTGAGAGTGCAATTTTCGAAACAAATCGTTAGATGAAAATCTCGACCTCGTAGAGAGAGAGAGATGAATACTCGTTCTCTTTGTGAGATACAACGTTGATGACTTGATCTCTTTGTGCGAATGCGAATGGAAGTCACGGTCTCTTTATGAGAAACGAAGTTTATGAAGACGACTTTGCTGGGGTGGTTAAGATCACCGTTGCTCAAAGCAAGATTCGTCCTATTGCGATCTGCTCCCAGGAACCAGCAAGTTTTAAAGAACTTCTAGAATGCTCGATGTCACCTCCTTTTTCGAACATGAAGAACTCCAATGGACTCCAATGGCAGCGGTGGTGCAGCTCTCTTCGTCTTTTAATTTCAGCGTAAGTCCTCAATGAAAGCACGAAGAGAGTATCTATAGAGAAGAGCAGAAACCCTAATCCTAATCCTGGCCGTAACTGATTGCAAAAAGATAGAAGCGAATAATAGAAAGATTTAAATGAATTAAATTTAAATCCCACAAAAGATGGATCTGATTAATTAACTTAATCTTTCCTTAACCGCTTAAATCTTCCAATATGCCACATCATGAGCCGTCTGTCCCCTTAGCCCACTCAGCCCGTCAGCCTGCATGCCTACGTAGCAGCACGGATGTGCAGCACCACAAGTGCGTAGCAGCACCGCTGCCCGCGTTCTTGTGCATAGCTGCACAATAGCACAGACGTGCAGCCCCACAACCGTACGGCAATGCAGCCCCGCAACCCCGCGGCCCCTGTACAGCCCCTGCGTTCACTTGCGCGGCCCCTGCGCATGCGACTCGCGCCGAAGACGAGCGCATCAACTGCGCACAAGGTGTCATGCACCGATGCAGACATGCTAAGTGTAGTTCCCCGCTCCGCGAAGGAACTAGATAAACAGAGAAATCAGATTACTGGCTCTGCAATAGAAAACGATTGATCTAGGTGAGTGGACAAAGACTTATTTTATGATTCGCTTACACCTAATAAGAATCTGAGTTTTTGAATGAATGCTTTTGCTAATAACAAGACGGTAATCATTGAGTATGCTTATAAGAGAATCCACATGCTGCTATGCTAAGAACAAGAAATGAGTTAATCTGTATGTTGAAAAGAAGATTGTTGCCTTTTAATAGTAAATAAATGATGCCTTAATCAAGAGTGCTTTGCTATGCTAAGAACAAGAAAAGATAACATGTATGCTAAGTAGAAGTTTGTTGCCCGATAACAAGAAATGAACTGTTGCCATGTTAAATCAAATGAGATGCCTGCCATGTTAAAAGTTAGAGATATTGTCTCAAAAGAGAGAACTATTGCCATATTTAATAAGAAGAGAAAAGAGATCGCTCACATATGTCATGAATTCGTATACTTGCAAAGAAAGAATTTTTATGCTTAATCTGAACAAAACTGCTACCATATTTCATAGAAATGAATGATTGTTTGTCCCTCAAATATGCTCTGAATGCTAGATATGTACAGACACACTTGTATATGTTGCAAAGAAAAAGAATTATGTAGGAGCTTCACCTCTGAGATCACAGAAAAGAAAGAATGCAGAGTCATAGCTCTGTTGTTACAAAGAGAGAAGGCATAGTCATAGCTCTGTTGTTACAAAGAGAGAAGGCAGAGTCATAGCTCTGTTGTTACAAAGATTGACATAGAGAAAGATGAATTATTTCCCCTCAAAGAGTTTATCTACTAGATGTTGTATTCATGCATTGGTCTCTAACAACTTGTATACAAGGTCACTAGATCACTCGACGGTTTCCAGGGCACTGGGAGCCGATCGGCCTAGGAGAGATTATCTAGAAACCTAGAGGTACAAAAAACCTCGGGTGTTGCATCCCGTCCACTAGCGACGAGCTGAACCCAAGTGTCACAGCGGCTAATAATGGGAATACACATGGACCGTCATATAGATGGATGTTGATTGGTGCAGAGCTGAACCCATGTGTCACAGCTGCCAATCGAGTCTGCATGTGTCTATAATAAGTGTTGCTTAAAGCTAACGATGCAGAGATGAACATGAAATGGGAATGTTGGTTATATTATGTTTATGCTAATCCTTGTCTTATGCAGGGATGGACCGTCGACTATTGTAAGAATTACTGAAAAAGTGAAACATTCGTTACTTAAGTTTTCTGATCATGACTTGCTTAAAGAGAATAACCTGTCGAAAAGAATAGCTATGTTCCGATCAAAGAAAAGATGTGATAATCTTGCTTGTAATTTGACCCTCAGAATGTCTTGAATAAAAGAAAAGAATGCTAATTCTTCTGTCCCTGAGAATGATTATGGTTCATGAAACACGCTGTGTACTGCACATAAAATGAATAGTCATCGTGCTTGAAATGAGTAGTCCCCTTGTATGCTTAAAATAAAACGAAATAAATTATGGCTTTTCAAGATGTTTTCAAAGAATGTAAACTGACTCTATACGCATGAAATGAACATAGGTATAAGTAGCAAGATCACATCACAAGAAATATTTTCTTACTAAATGAACAGTGATCATTTCAGACAAATGTAGCCCTTTGTTCACAATCACCAGTATGCTGATATACTGACCCATCATCGGTTTGCATGTAGGTGCAAGACACATCAAGAAGGATAGTCCGAAGCGATAGCCCGTGCCTCATCCTCAAGAGCCGGAAACTGGAAAAGATGCCAGGAGATGGACATCTGTTGCAAGAGTTGGTTTTGTATATAAATGGATGTAATGTATGGAAATGGGATCATTGTAATCTGTAAATTTCTAAGAGAATATAAGCATTGCATCAGAATGAAATGAGAGCTGGTAATCTGTTCAAAGAATATCAATAAAGAGAATTGTTCTTGTTACCATTATGTTCAATTCCAAAGTAGCAACAATCAAGATGCCGGGCTCAAGGCTAGATAGAAGATAGGCTACCGGATATGCCAAATATCTGCCAAATGTCCGCTGCTGCTTCAATTATCTGCTATATGTTCCGCTGCGCTATTGTCAACCTTGTCTATCTTGTTTTGTTACAGGTCTTGGCCTTTTGCTAGTACAAGTTAGGCTTGCACGGCACGCCCAAGCGAGGACGAACGGTCTCACAGAGTCTGAAGCGAGGACGAAAGGAATCTGCGGGATTGGGCCGTGACAGAATGGTATCAGAGCAACACGATCCTCTGGCCAATTTTGATTCAACTGAATTCAAAGATGTTCTCCTAATCAAAAAATTTCCATGCCTGCTTGATATCATCAATGAGATGAACGTTCTATACAATAAGTCCGTAAATAGTTTTATGATGCCGACATATGTTTTTACCGATTTGGTTGATTGAGATTGATGCTTTATTAAACAAGAGTTTTGATATAATCTGAATTATGATTTCATGGATTGATGATGGCGAAGGATGAGGACTATTTTTGCTATGGATATCGTAAATTTTTTCTTAAGTTTTGAGGATGAAACTTCTTCTCGGTGGATAATTATGTAGTGCCCCGCTCCGCGAAGGCACTAGATAAAGAGAAATCGGATTACTGTCTCTGCAACAGAAAATGATTGATCTAGGTGAGTGGACAAAGACTCATTTTATGATTCGCTTATGCCTAATAAGAATCTGAGTTTTTGAATGAATGCTTTTGCTAATAACACGACGGTAATCATTAAGTATGCTTATAAGAAAATCCACATGCTGCCATGCTAAGCACAAGAAAGGAGTTAATCTGTACTGAAAAGAAGATTATTGCCTGTTAATAGTAAATGAATGATGTCTTGATCAAGAGTCCTTTGCTATGCTAAGAACAAAAAAATATAACATGTATGCTAAGTAGAAGATTGCTGTCCGATAACAAAAAATGAACTGTTACCATGTTAAATCAAATAAGATGCCTGCCATGTTAAAAGTTAGAGATACTGTCTCAAAAGAGAGAACTATTGACATGTTTAATAAGAAGAGAAAATAGATCGCTCACACATGTCCTGAATTCGTATACTTGCAAAATAAGAATTTTTATGCTTAATCTGAACAGAACTGCTATCATGTTTCAAAGAAATGAATGATTGTTTGTCCCTCAAATATGCTCTGAATGCTAGACATGTATAGACGGACTTGTATATGTTTCAAAGGAAAAGAATTATGCAGCTTCGGCTCTGAGATCACAGAAAAGAAAGAAGGCAGAGTCATAGCTCTGTTGTTACAAAAAGAGAAGGCAGAGTCATAGCTCTGTTGTTACAAATATTGACATAGAGAAAGATAGATTATTGTCCCTAAAAGAGTTCATCTACTAGATGTTGTATTCATGCATTGGTCTCGGACAACTTATATACAAGGTCACTAGATCACTCGACGGTTTCCAGGACACTGGGAGCCGATCAGCCTAGGAGAGATTGTCTAGACACCTACAGGTACAAGAAACCTCGGGTGTTGCATCCCATACACTAGCGATGAGCTGAACCCAAGTGTCACAGCGGCTAATAATGGAAATACCCATGGACCATCTTATAGATAGATATTGATTGGTGAAGAGCTAAACCTATGTGTCACAGCTGCCAATCGGGTCTGTATGTGTCTATAATAAGTGTTGCTTAAAGCTAACGATGCAGAGACGAACAAAAAATGAGAATATTGGTTATATTATGTTTATGCTAATCCTTGTCTTGTGCAGGGATGGATCGTCGACTATGGTAAGAATTACTGAAAAAGTGATACATTCGTTGCTTAAGTTTTCTGAACACGATTTGCTTAAAGAGAATAACCTGTCAAAAAGAATAGCTATGTTCCGATCAAAAAAAAGATGTAATAATCTTGCTTGTAATCTGACCCTCAGAATGTCTTGAATAAAAGAAAAGAATGCTAATGCTTCTGTCCCTGAGAATGATTATGGTTCATGAAACACGTTGTGCACTGCACATGAAATGAATAGTCATCGTGCTTAAAATGAACAGTCCCCTTGTATGTTTGAAATAAAATGAAATAAATTATAGCTTTTCAAGATGTTTTCAAAGAATGTAAACTGACTCTGTATGCATGAAATGAACATAGGTAAAAGTAGCAAGATCACATCACAAGAAATATTTTCTCACTAAATGAACAGTAATCGTTTCAGACAAATATAGCCCTTTGTTCACTATCACCGGTATGCTGATATATTGACCCATCATCAGTCTGTATGTAGGTACAAGACACATTGAGAAGGATAGTCCGAAGCGATAGCCCGTGCCTTATCCTCAGTAGCCAGAAACCAAAAGAGATGCCGAGGGATAGACATCTGTTGCAAGAGTTGGTTTTGTATATAAAGTGATGTAATATATGGGAATGGGATCATTGTAATTTGTAAATTTCTAAGAGAATGTAAGCATTGTATCAGAGTGAAATGAGAGCTTATAATCTGTTTAAAGAATATCAATAAAGAGAATTTTTTTTGTTACCATTGTGTTCAATTCATATATCTGCCAAACGTTCGCTGCTGCTTCAATTATCTGCTATATGTTCCACTGCGCTATTGTCAACCTTGTCTATCTTATCTTGTTACAAGTCTTAGCCTTGTGCAAGCGCAACTTAGGCTTGTACGGCATCACGCCCAAGCGAGGACGAACGGTCTCACAGAGTCCGAAGTGAGGACGAACGAACACTGCGGGATTGGGGCGTGACACTAAGTGCAAAGTGCACCAACAAAGCGCTAATTTGTGCCCTTGAGCCGGATTTCGAGCCCGAGTCCGAGTCTGACTCACTAATCCCCTTAGGGGCGTAGCTCTTTTAGGAATTAAATCCATGAGCATGACAAAAAGCATTAATGCTTCTTTGTTGGGTTAGCCTTCTTTCCACTAGAAAAATCTCCCCATATGGCACCCATGTGCCTCTCTACACCTCATGCGATTCTCTCAACACAAGCAAAGCTTTATATGGAGATACAATTCTATTGGCCTAGGCAATGTAGGACTATATTTCTAGTCTCTAAAGCAAAAACACCAATAATAGGCAAAAACACCAACAGTATACCTAAATATATAAACAGAATTATATAATAAATTATTGGATTTCTAACTAAGAAAATAAAGCTAAAACAAATACTATATGATAGTTGAAGTTCTAGGGCCATACTACACATGAAATTAAGTAAAATCGGACAAGTTTCATGCCCGACAAGTTGAAAACTCAAATCTGAATTCAGATTTTAATACACTATTTTTGTGCCATAAAAACCAAATTTAGCATGTAGTAATTCATCGTTTTCATAGGTTATTATGTGGGTTAAAGGGTTTACAACTTTGTCACAAAATTTGGCAAGTTGCACATGCATATTTTGGTCATAAAACACACATATGTGACATACAATATTTAAATTCAAGAATTTAGTATCATCATGGAAACACATAAAAATATGGATTTTAATTAGGTTATTATGGTTGCTATTTATGTCATTACATGTCAAAAGAGTCCTAGATCTAGTTTACAAGTTTCGGGAGCAGATTGGATAGTGTAATTACCTGGAAAATGGGTTGGAGTCCCAACAATCCACCGGTTGTTCGAATCAGTCCACCCGGATTAGGACGATGGTCGGAGAAGCAAATCGCATCCTATAGCCTTGTAACTCCCCTAAAAGAAATGTGGAACCCTTGGATACCCTTCGGACTTGCTCCTTTGTGACTACACCTTCATGTTTGGTCGTCGGAAGCCTCCGAAGTCACTAAAACTTCAGCAAAAGAAAGTTGAATTCACTATCAGAATATGGACTGGTTGGGAGAGAGAAATTGGTGAAAATAGAATGAAAATGAATGAGAGAGGTAGTGTAGGCTATAGAGGGGTTGTGGAGGAGTGGCACCTTAAATTAAGGAGGATTTGGTGTAGTATACTGGTAGTTTTATGAACTACCAAGGAGTGGGAAGCCTCCCAAAACTGAGAGCATGTATAGTATTGTCCAAATTTTAATGGTTGATATACACATGTTGTTTAGGTGTCCTATTTGAGTCTAAGAACACTAGGTTGGCGTTAGCTAATTCCCCTATAATTTAGAGTTGGGTTGGTGAATATTTGTGTCACGACCCGCATCCACTGTGAGGGTACGAGAATGTAACAATGCCCAGCCTACGCCGCAGTGTCGGCGGTAGAACGCTGTCCTAGGTCACAACATCTAACAATATAATGCTAAACAGTTTATACTCCCCGAATGGGGGTGACATAGCAGAATGTAAACTCAATCACAACTAAGGAAGAAGAAGTACGATATGATATAAAGCTCAAATGAAATACAGAAGATCAGAAGAGTCTAAGTGTCTAAGATATCATCTCAGCAACATCCAGAATACAAGTCCCAACTACTGAATATGAAAGAATATATACAATCCAGATCCCAAATGACAATAATAGTAAACCTAGACTAGGGAGACTCAGTCTCTATAGCTAATGGATTCGGCTGGAAATTCGGATCAATGGTGTCATCTAGAGCTGTTCCGTAGTAGGTATCCACACAGGCCTCCTCCTCATCCTCTGTAATATTTTCAACAGGTCCAGTCAGGACAAGAGCGAGCACAATACATCTCAACAGATCATAGCAGGTTAGAAAATATAATCATGCAGTAAAGTAAGATACAAGAACTGAAAGAAAGTACTGAATGTAAATAGAGAGAGAACTATAATAGAAATATCTACTATAAGTAGAGAACTAACAGTGGCTAGTGAGTCAGAGTACAATGTAAACATGTGAATGGCATAGGAGATTCTGGGAACTATACTATGGAGTGATTCTGGGAACTACACTACTTGGATATTATTCGCAGTCTACTTCTACTCCCCCATACCCCCAATCAATACACAAGGATCCAGCCAGGTTATGTTATGATTTCATGCAAAGGCCCACAAGGGGTGATACATGGTAAGCCCATAAATGGGTGATTCTGGGAATGCCCATAAATAGGGTGATTCAAGAAAGACTCTGTGATCATGAGAGTACATGTCACAAGTGATCAATGAACCGTGAAGCATAGTGATACACCATATAAGTGAAACATACAGAACATGTAGTATACGATGCTCCCAGAGGGGATAACATCTCAAGAAGGGATCCATATAGTACTAATCCGTGTGACCAACATGACACCAACAAGTAAAGTAATTTAAAGCAGGAAAATAATTCTAAACAGGATATGAAATGATCAGAGAATGTACTCGCCTGATGTCGAAATGTCCAAAGTAAGTATACTGTCTGAGGAGAGGTGTCTGGCTCCTAATCAGGAGCCAGAACAGCACAAGTCACAATAAGTCTAAAATGATAACAAGATGCAATTTAATGCATTCTACATGATTCTAGGTCAATCTAGACCAAAGTCAAATCTTGGTCAACCTTGGTCAACCCTAGAAGTCAAACTAGGTCAACTATGGTCAAACTAGGTCTAACAAGTCTAAACTAGTCTAACTAGTCCATTCTAGGCCTAATCAAGACTAAACAAGCCTAACTAAGCTCTCACTAGTCTAACAGACACACCATAGGCCAATACTACATATAGAATATATGTATATATATATATATCACTATTCACATATATGAATATATATATATATATATATATATATATATATATATATATATATATATATATATATATATATATATCTATCTATCTATCTACATATACCAAGGAAATGTGCCTAACACATTAGCTATTACACATATTGAAATACCCATTACACTTTACACTACCATCACACATATTCACATAGGTTAGACATGCTATATATAGCTATAGGCACACTACATATATAGAAATATGTATACATTGTATTTCAGAGAGAGGGGGATAACATGTTAGATGTGTATGTGTGTGTGAGAATGTTAAACATACAATGTGTGTGTGCTAGAGGGTATTGTGTGACAGGATATGTGAATGTGTGTGGTTTTGTAGGAATCACATGAAATGGACTGAAACATGGGTGCACAGGATATGTGTGTGCATAATGTGTGTCAAGAGGAGGAATATGTGTGTTCCAGTGAAGGAAAAACATAAAACAATGTGGGTATGTAGGATGTGTGTGCCTGTGTGTGTCACAGGGATCCCAAGACAGGGACTGGACAGTGAACATGTGAACTTGGTGTGTGTTATACATTTAACCTGTGTACAGTATGATTTGTGTGCAGTGGTATGGAAGACAGGGCAATACAACAGTGTATAATAATCAGGAACAGTGCAGTATAATAGGAAGCATATGACAGCCTATATGAACAGTGAAGGAATACATGAAATTGTGTGCATTAGAAATCAGTAGGCTAAATGAGATAACTTGTGGTTTCAGGAATCGATTCACAGTGTGTTCAGTTACCCATGAAGCTTAACCAATAGTGAACACAAATAGAAACTCAGAATTTGGAATCAAATGACAGTGAATATCATATGTGTGGTTGTATGGCTAAGGTTGGCCTGTGCTCAGGTTTAACAAGTCTTGACAGTTCAAAACAATACAAATCCAACATTTAGGCAGTTTCAGTCATATTAAATTGACTCAAGTTGATTTCCAGTTAACTCCCCAACACCTAAACTCC
The DNA here is from genome assembly GCA_029216955.1 of Iris pallida. NCBI lineage: Eukaryota > Viridiplantae > Streptophyta > Magnoliopsida > Asparagales > Iridaceae > Iris > Iris pallida. Next base: position 700,868 of record JANAVB010000200.1, on the reverse strand, counting down.
TATATAACCTGTGTAAATATATGTGAGTTAACATTGAACTGGAATTTAACCATTCAAATTAAGCGTAGGTACTGATCCTCCATATATCAGAAAACAGGAACCTATTTCATGCAGTTCGATTATGTAATCAATCTAAAACTGAGAATTTAATCTAAATCATGATGTCTAATATGAGAGATCAACCAATCATAAACTAAATAGCATGTAGGATATAATGGATAGCTGTTAACATAATTTAAAATAGTTTAAAAATAGGAACAACAGTTTTTAAGAAAACTGGAACATTGGTATCAATCACACATACATTCAAATCCCCATTTACCAATTATAAGGCCTATTGGAATATGTAAATCAATTAACAGAGGTTAGTAACATGTTAGGATATAATTTAGCATTTAATTTAATCACTAATAACATGAATTAAAACAAGAAAAAGAGAGCAGTGATGCTCACTGATACTCTAAGTATCAGTCGATTGGATAAACCAAAACCACATTCGATTTCATACTTCAAATTACAAATTCATGAAGAACATTAGGTTGGAAATAATTAGGGCATAATAGTAGGTAACATACATGCAAGGTGGTGTCCTAAAATAGGACAAAACATGTCCAAGACCACGCAAAACACAAAACACACGACTGGGTTCAGTCGACAGTGTGTCTGTGTCCAGTGCGGGTCAAAAATCTCACCCGACACAAAATATTAGGATACGTGGCCTTGGGGATGTCATAACAGATATTGCCCATCCCGTGTGTCCAATAATACGCGACCAAGTGTCCTGTGCACTGAGCACAAACACACTGGTAGCAGGGGAATGCTACCCGCGCGCGCACGCGGTGCACCCCGCGTGTGCACGTGTCCAAAGTGACACGACACGACACAAGCAGCACCTCAGTCGAGTAAAAACGTGTAAGCCACATCAAAACATGACTTCCTATTCAAACACATTCCTAAAATCAAATCGAAATCCCCTTTGGGGCATTTCATCAAACACCTACACTAGAGGACTGATACGTGTCCATTTAGGACACGAAATGGACACGAAATTCTACAGAAATCTAGGGTTAGTTAGGGGACACCTAGATCTAGGTCAATATGCAATAATAACAGCATCTAATATAGAGTTTTAGGGATTTACCTATAGGTGTCAAAACTCCTCAAAAGCTCCAAAGAGGGGGTGTCTCCTTGCTCCCCAACTTCACCAAATTGCTAACAAACTGAGAATAAAATACACCAACAGCAAGAATACCTAAATTAGAATATATTACAATTTGTTTGAGGGAAAAAGGAATTAATATGGAATTTTTATGAATTAATGAAGTTGGAACATACCTCTCTTTCCAAATGAACTTTCCTAAAGAGGCTAGCCCTAATGGAAGAGACTATTTATAGGGTGGGATTCCCAATACTAGTGGTCGGCCAAGTAATGTTAGGGTTAGGGTTTGGCAATAGCTAATGGGCTTTGGGCTTCTTTGGCTAAGTTGCTAATTAATGGTTTCAAACCATAAGTCATGGCTTATGACTAAAGCCTTTCTATTCTAACTTAAGTTTTAATGACCTATTAGGGATTAACTTAATGTTAGTTTAGGGTCACACGATCTAATCAAGTCCAAACATAACTAGGGTTAGCTTCTAGGTTAGTCTACCAAAGTCAATGCTAGTCAAAGTCAACCTAGTCAACCATCATTCAAATAATTCCAAAATAAATCCTAAAAATTCCCATAAATTCAAATAAATTATAATAAATTCAAATAACCTCAAAAATGACAAAAATACCCTCAAACTAGAAATATGGTAGTGACAATTTGGTTCACTTCTATGAGCTAAAACTATGCATATACACCACCAACCTTACGTGAGATGTCATACTTTATATGCTATTGTACTTAATTGTTTGTGTGCCTTAAGTTGAGTCTAAGGCCTCTATGTTGAGGTTAACTAACCCTCTTTTAGGTTAGGCTTGGTTCAGTGTACATTTGGTTGATTTATTTGGGCTAAAACCCAACACATACACCACCCAATCACCAATAATAACATGTGGACTGATCTATAAATATGCTGCTATCCACTAACCATTTGAGTCAAATAACTTGGCCTAATCCTACTAGGATTTATCTAACTAAGTCTTCTATATGTTGGGATCGAGTTGTTATACTGTTGGGCACTTGGGTTGAGCTATTTCGGTGCACTGGTAGACTAGTGTAGCTCACTAGACCATTTTTTCTAGAAAAATCTCCTAGTATTTTATGAGTGTTTAGAGAGTGTGTAAGGGTCCATTTGAGTGGGACATAAATAGTACAAGTCTAGAGGAGCTCTACTAGGTCTCAAATACTAATTTTGTTGGAAGAAACTATCTATTGTGGTGCTACCAATCTCAAAGCTACGAAAATGGATATAAAATACTAATATACAAAAATATACATCAAATAATTATTATTAATTAAATTAAATAACTAAAACTCTATATAATTTTAGTGGGTCTTATAATATTTAGGTAAATAAAGCAAGAATGAACAATATATAATATAGTCGGCCGTCCTGTAGTACACATGTTCGAGCAAACTCGAGAATGAAATAAGTTTACAAAACTAAGAGATAACAACAATTAATAGAAAGATACTAGAGGAAACGAAAGATAACATCTAGCACAAATATTTGAATATTCAAGATTACCCATCAGCACATACAGACACAATTATACCATCCATATATCTGTTTTATAAGCGCTCAGCCACAACCTGGAGAGATCACCAGGTCCTCAGAGGAATGTAAAAAAATAGAAAAGAAATAAGCCATATATGTACTTAATAAATAAATAAATAATAGGGCTCACTAACCATCTATGTGTATGCAAGTCAAAGACGACTTTAGTACGTATGAGTAGGTAAAGAAATATATTAAGCATATCATCCGCTAGAGGCTTATGTATATATTGGAATACTTCCTGACTGTATCTAACAAGTAGTAAGGGCTGCTGTCAGATATATCCATTAGTAATACACCTATACCCGGGAAACCATAAACCCATATTCGGGCAATCATAAGGCTAATATGTTGCTTTCTCATATGTCTACTAATAGTCTTTTCTGCCCAATGAATTGCACTAGTCATATTCATGAGTTGAACAATCCATATCTCAATACGAGTCGCTAAGCTAGGCACAATCTAATTCTATATGTACAGACACACGAACCTCCCATACCGATAGTGAGTCGGTTGTGTAAGACCTTGCCAACACAATGAATCTGACTCACAGTGTCGTGTATGGTATGTGACAAGACATAAAAGTTATTAAGAAAAACTTTACAACTATCAGGAACATCTTCTACACACTAAGTCATACACACGCAGACATATACATCAACATCACCATCGATTGCACCCAAGTCATACTTGGATGCAGACACTAGAGAATAACAAACACAAGCACAATATTATTAATTTAAACAATACAAGCATGACAAGGTATCTTGCCTGGAACTTCGGGATGTATATTCAGCAATGCTCGGGCTTCAGCAACCTCAGTCGAATCACCACAGCTCCTATACATAATAATATATACTAATTAATGGCGGCTCGATGGCATATAATACACTATCTATAATATTAGGTCATAATATAGCTAGCTAGTCTATAACAACTACGGCTATTAATACTATGTACGGTATCATGCTACTTCTTAAAATAATATTTTAAACATAAATTATAATATATTTATTCTGAAATAATTATAAAAAATCTTTCTAAAAAATATTTAATTTTAGTATTTACAAGGAAACAAAGTATCTAGTCAATATGTCTAACTAGTAGCACAATATTGACAAGTTACAATATAAAAAATATAATTATATAAAAATTAGTTTTTAATTCTAAATATTTATAAAATATATTTATAAACATTATTTGATTATAATAATCACAAGAAAATAAAGTAGCTAATTAATATATCAAACTAGTAGCATAATATAGTCGTATCTACTATATATAGCATCATGTTACCATAATAAAATAATATTTTATAAATAAAAATATTCCATATTAATTATGGAATAATTAATAAAAAATAATTTTGGAAATTATTAAATTAAATAGAATTTAATCAAATCGACAAGCTTAACTAGGAACACAAACTTGCAAACTTGTCGAGTCGTTTGGAACCAAACAATTTATAGAAAAATAAGGATTTAAAATTCTAAAATAAATCAGAATAATACTAGGAAAAATATTTTTTATGTAAAAATGTACATGACATGTATCATGTAAAAATACTATGAAGTTTAGAGAACGAAATAATATTAGATTCAATGGATTTCGATGTTTAATAATTTATATGACGAAAATGGATGCACAAATATAAGAAAAGCTCAACAAGATCATTGTAGAGCATTATAGGATGATAGAGGAGGGTGTTAGGATCATTAGAATTAATTTTTTTGAGGTCGAAAAGCTTCGCAAGTCGTCGAAAACCATCGTGCACCAAAATTGGTTTAGTCTGGACCAACTTTCGTAAACGCTCGCCACGGACAAACGGTGAAGATCCATGTGAAGTGGTTTTTGGAGATTAAAGTAGACACATACAGATACACGTTAAAATTATTTTCGCAAATAACAGATCATTAAAAGTAGATGAAACCTATATGCAAAGATGTCAAAGCTGGGTTCAGAATTTTTATTATGGCTGAAAATAACCTTCAAGTTCGGCCTTCAAACGACCAAAAAGGTGGACGAGACTCCTCCTGGGCTTGATAAGGTAGAAGAGGGGTCTCTTGGGGTCGGTATGGAGGTGGTGGCTCGACGAAAGGAGGACGAAAAGGGGTCCGAACAGCTGCTGAACTGAGATGTGGCTGTCGGCATAGGGGCTGAAGGGCATTTCAGTTTTGGGAGTCTTGGGGCTAGGACCAGCCATTTTATGGTGATGAATATATAAATTTAGGGAGATTATGAGTTGGGACTTGATAGGAATTGGTTTGAGGGGGTTTGGTTGAGTTTTGGTAACCCAGTCAGAAGATATGCATGAATGTATCTCGAAAGAATCAATGAGTTTCCTAATATGGAAGAGTAATATTGAATGGTGCATTGGATGCTTTCCTTCAATATGGTTGCCATTTAATTCATAAAAATTAATCAATTATGATCCTTTACGGTTAGGGCAACCTAGGATAAGCTCTACCAAGCTTGTTGGACTAGGTTTGGGCCGATAGAATTTTTCTTGTCAAATAGAACCCAAAAGTCTATTAAATAGGTCTTGTGTGTTATTTGAAAATAAATAGCATATGAGAACTCAATTAAGTTGAACATCATTGACATGTTTGTAGTAGGCTCAAAATAGGCCAAGATCGAAAGTCTTGGATCGATGTTGAGCCCCTAAATTCAATTGAAAGGAACAAAAATATTATGGTAGATTAGAAAAGTGACCTTTTTGACCCGAAACTTGTACAATAAAAATAAAGCACAAAAAAAAGTTTGAGTGGAACATGATATATAAAAATGAAATAGACTTGTTTATATCAAATAATACGAAGATTGATCCAAAGAATTGGCATTCGTTGTGCTTCTAAATCAAAACAACGGAAAAAGTTACTTGATGACCAAAAATAATAGTGGAAAAAAAATCTACTAATAAATAATTTAAATAAAATACCAAATAAATTCAAGAAATTTTAGGGGGCTTACAAACGGTATGGCTATTTATGATTGAATGATAGTATTGAATATTTTGGCTGACTTGGTTAGGCGAACCTGAGTATGTCGTGAATAGATATAAGATAAACTCAGCTTGGTGAATATTGGAATATATTGTGATTGATCATCGAGTCGAGTGATGAGACAGATGCTTAAGAGAATTTTTTAAGTCGATCTATAATTTTGGCTGACGTAGATATGTATAAGATTGAAACAATCAGTGACTATGAGGATTGACATGATTTATGTATTGATCTTAAGTTGATTTCGATTATACAAGTGAACTAAATGAAATGAATGCATGGATGGAGTATGATGTATTAGAGTTTGAAGCGAGTAATGATTGTTGGATTCGTAATTAAGAACTTTTGAAGTATGATTAGTGAATTTGATTTATGACTTGTGACTTGGGATTGCTTATTGAGATTATTTTTTTAATTTGAATCGGAGGAATTTATTGAACTAATTGAGGATTTGGACTATGAGAATTGCTTTGATCGATATTGTCCATCAGGATATAATCGAGGATGATTGTTCGATAGATTTACCCTAGGATAGGCTTTGCTAGAATTTGACCCCTGGATTTTGATGATGTTGGTGTTAGCGGGCTTTCTTGGTTAGTTGTTTGATCTTGGAGTGAGATTGCTTCCTCTAATTTTTGGTAGAATGTCATAGATTGTTGAGTAAGATATGACCGTAGGATAGGGAAATAGTGTAGTAATTTTTGTTGTATTTGGAGATGAGTTAAAATAATGGTTTAATGCGATTGATGAGCTATCAGGATATTTGAGTGGGTCTTGTGAACTAGCCTATGATTTGGTATACATCCCAGTGTTGAGCGATAGGATGAATATAGTTGAACTTAAGAATACTTGCATGGTAGTTTGTGTTAGAATAAAGATGGAATAGCGAGATTGAGAGATAAGACTTGGTTTTGATGATGGACCTTGGGAATTTTAATAGAATGCTTGCAGATAGAAGAACGAGATGGCCTTTGAAACTATTAAGATCGATTGCCTATTGTCGGATTACCTTAATTGATTATACACAAGTGGAGGTAATGGATGAAATTTTGTTGGCAAATTGGATTGTGATTATAAATCATGAGTTTGGAAGTGTGATTGATGGCAGTGTGCTCCTTTGATTGATTTAACTTGGATTTGGATTGGTCTTCCTCGAGGTAATATAATGATTGGAGTATTGGAATTTTGGCCACTAGATCAAATTTTGATGGTTTAAGATTTCATATCATTTTGTCTAAAAGTTGATGGATGATATGGATGAATGATTTTGATATAGTTACAAGGGAATTAAGATCGACCCTTGGGAATTAAATGATGATAACAAAGATTAAGATATTGTTTAGGATAGTACGATTGATGTATTCATAGTAAGGATTCATATTTTGGTTAGCGATTGGACTTGGTTAGTTGAATTCTTAGATTGAGGAAGTCTCAGAAGATCAAACATTTATTTGATGCAAGGTGTAATTCTGACCTTGGATGTCGTTAGGTTTAGCTGTTTGATTGATGATTGAATTAGATATCTTAAGAATAGTTTGAATTGTGTAAGGTGACACTTGGGATTTGAATAGGGATATCGATTCGATTTGGCCTTGAGTATATTGATGATGTTTGGGTGAGTAGAGACATTATTACAAATTTCTTGTAACGTTATAAGGATTTAAGTCGGATTGATATTGATGGATATTATAATATGATGGCTTGATGGAAATCAAGTCTAAGTCGATTTGGTTATATTCCTTTGATTCAGAATTGATGAGGTATAGTGCTTGGATAGGTTTGCCTTAGTACCTAATGGGTTCCTTCGTGCTGTGAGTGTTGCTGAGGTTGAGATTGTTGGTAGAACTTTGGAAATGATTAGTTTGATTTCAGTGGTTCCAGTCACCAGTCGACCAATAAAACCCTACGAGAAGAAGAAGAAGCAAGAAGATAAAGAAGATGAAAATCAAGAAGAATGAGGAGGATCGAGGAGAGGTGGTTACTGTTAGCATAATGATTATATCATGTTTTTGAATATGGCAAATCAGTTATGTTTAATATAATGATGTCACTAATATTCATATATTTACTATCATATTGCTACTTAAACTTAGCATTGTCTTACTGATCACTAAATGTTATCTTATTATCATACTGCTTTGTTCGTCTAACATGTACTTGTAACATGCAGTATGCATGATCAAGCATGATCAAACCAGGACATATGCGATGAAGAATTGATGACGGGCCAAAGACGGCGTTAAATCAGAAGATTTTTTTGAACCACCCAGCGGCCTATCCAGATCTGTTTATCTTTGGACGACTGCCGTCAAAAAAAAATGGCATCTTCAAGTCTGCTCAAAGATGTCACCAAAAGCTATTAGTTTTTCTAATTTATTCTGTATTTTTTTATTTATTGAGTCTAGATAATTTGTGAGTCGGGATCACTGGTATTTAGAAGTTTATCCTGAACCAAAACAAACCTGTCTTTGATCCCAAACGAAACAAGCATCAAAAAACCCTGTTGAACCAAAAATGACCTAAAATTAGCCTAACCGAACTCGGCCAGAGTTCTGTCCAAACTCGGACCGAACTCGGTCCACCAGAATTAGTCCTGGTCAGCAGCTTCTACCTATTCTTTTGGATCTGCAACGTTCAAAATTATGAACGTTAACCCTACCGAGTTCTGCCCGAACTCTGTCACAAAAATTCTTATAAAAATTGAAGACTTTGTTATTTCTATTCACTCATTTACTCTTCATCTTCTCTATTTATTCTAAAGCCTTCCTATTTAACAAGATCTTTAATCTTCCTATTTCTAAGACAACTCCTTCTCTTCTAAGTGTCGGTGGTTTCTGATTAGGAGTATTCGAGTTGTACAAGCTTGGAGTATAAAAGCTTTTCTTCAAAAAGGTGTTGAAGCTTGTTCGTGGGCTTCATATTAAAAATGATGGTGTTAAAGTTTGATCGTGGGCTTCGGATTAAAACACGACAGTGTTGAAGCTAGCGTGTTCTTCGGAGCAAAGCATGCGGTGTAATTTCTATTCAAAATAGTGGATTAATAGCGGACTAGAGTTCTCACGACTGGACTAGTCCTTTCAGAGGGAAACCAGTATAAACCTTGGTGTATGTGTTTGCTCTTCTGAACTTATTTACTTTACGTATTTACTTATATACTGCCTGCTTCATATTTGTTTGATTACTGTCATAAATATTTTTAAGTAGTGATTATTATTCCGCTAAACACAAACTCTATTTACTCCCCTCTAGAGGTGCTAAATCGTTCCTATAATTGGTATCATAGCGGGTGCTTGTTATTAGATATTACTGCTCATACTAATTGCTCCTACAATTGGTATCACAGCATGTGATCTTTATATAGGAATTATTGTTCATACCAATTGGTCCTACAATTGGTATCAGAGATGGTTCTCTTTATACATAGGTATTGCTGATCATACCAATTGTTCCTACAATTGGTACCAGAGCAAGGACTCTATTATTTGGCTTAACTAGAGTAGATCTTTATTAGTTATATTCTTATATAACACTCTAGAGAGTTTGCATATGGCAGCCGTGAAATCAATATTCACAGGTGAAGGGCAGTTCATAAATAGACCTCTACTAATTGATGGAATGAAGTATACTTCTTGGAAGACACGAATGAGCTTCTACCTGAAATCTCTAGACTTATGGTCAATTATTTGCAATGGCTACAAAAAGCCTACTATCACCTCTATTCTTACTTCCTCTATTATTAACAAGCCTTATTATAGTTATACAGAGGAAGAGAATAAGTTTGCTAGCCTTGATGCAAAAGTAATACATGCTTTCAATTGTGATATAGACTTTAATGTATTCAATCTTATTACTACATGCACAAAATCTCAAAAAATTTGGAAACTTTTTGAAGCTACTTATGAGTGCAGGTACGAAAGTAAAACTAGCAACTCCAGAGAAGAGGATAGTCTTCAAAATGATGCAAATATGTGTATGATGGCAACAGGATTTAAGGTACAACACAATTCCTTATATGAAGAAGAGATTGTATGCTACAACTACAGAAGATCAGGCTACATCATAGAATATTGCCCTACTACTACTAAAGAAGAGAATTGCTATGAACGATCAAGCGAAGGAAGATCGTCGTCTCACAAATACGCTATCACGAGTATATGGTGTGAAAGTGAAGCAAGCGATTCCAAAGAAGAATAGAGACCTCGTCTAGCTTCAAATATATGCACAATGGCATTATCTAATGAGGTACAAAGTAATACTCTTTATGAAGAATGTGAATTTTCTTATGATGAACTTTCTGATGCTTTCAGTGATCTTCTTAAAGAACACAAGAAAGTTCTAGATAAGTATAAGAAAGCTAGAAAGAATATTCTATCCTATAAGCGTGAGAATGAAAAGCTTACTTGCTTATTTAATGATGCTAAAAATACTTCTACTTCTGATAATTCTACTGAGATTTTCACACTTGAGTTTAGATTGCATGAGTCACTTGATTGTATTGAGAAAAGCACTCAAGAAAATGCTAAACTTAAGGAGGACTTAGAAATAAAAGAAGAAGTACTCTATAGCTGCATTTAGAATCGCTCTTACTGTTAAATATGATGAAATATGTGCTAAATCTAAAAATTTAGAAATTACACTGGAAAAGCAGGTAGTACAACCTATGACTCAGTCTAACACAAGGCACGTGGCATATCACAAGGTCACACACGACATATCTTTTACAAAAGAAGCAAGCAAAGCTAAACCTTCACGTAGCCATGCCTTCTATTACAAGTATCCACGCACATCATATCATACCACTACATGTTCTCATACTGTTGTACATAGCAATAATGTTAATATTTTCTGTCATTATTGTTGTATAAATGGACACATTTCTAATCATTGTCAGATTAAAAAACTTGTTGATATGAACTTGTGCAAATGGATTTCCAAAGCTAACTAATGTAGATCCAAGTTTTGGATACCAAAGTCTTCGTCTCTTGATGTAGGTGAAGCTTCTCGTATCAAATAGAACCATGAAACATGTTGGTGATTGCAAAGCTACAAAGGTCATCTTCCAAGCAATTACACCAACATATGTGTGGTCACTAGAACCACTTTGGTAACATGCTAAACGATTCTTTCTAAATGGCTAAATTTTTTGAATCTTGCATGCTATTAATAAATAGCTTGCTACTAGCTCTCACTTGATACTTTGTTGATTTATCTCTTCAATTGTGATTTTGAGAGAAGATGTTTATTTTACTTATGACCATTTATATGGATATTTATTTACGAGCGATATCTTTTTGTGCATTATCTTGATATTTTTATTAGTGCACATTTATACTATATATTTATCTCAATAGTGTACTATAAAAGGTTTTGAAAAATTAATTTTTAGTATCTTAATCTTGATCATCATTTATTGTTTATTCTTTGGGTATTTATTTCTCTTATATTTAGGGATTTTAGATTTCAACGATGTTTGGTGATATTGCATATATTCCTTTAAATTAATGTTCTTAAAAGTACAAATTATATTTGGTTCAAGCCGAAAGGGTGCTTCTGTCATACATGTGTAAATAGCCTGAAAGGACACGGTGTACTAGTCTTTAGACTACCGCTAGCTGGGAACTGTCCCCTACAGCTAACCCAAAGTGACCAATACTTTATAGACTTAATATTTATTAAGGTCTACTTGCAACTATTGTCGAGTTCTGGATCCAAGACACTGAACCCGATCCCCTAGGTTCCAGAATACATCAACGTATCTAGTCCCTATATTTTGATTTATAAATGCTTTATATTGTATTAATACCCAATGATTTTGTAGCATATATAAGGATACATCTTATGCTTATAGATACAAATGATTTTAATTTTTGTTGTTGTTTGAGATCTTTCGATTCCAGTGGATACACTTATATCGTCATAATATTTTTTATTTCCTAAATCGATCTATAATCTTGGATTGATCTCAATTTTAAGCAAAAAGATATGGATTTCGTCTTTATATTTGGACTTTCATTTTGATGGACAATATTATCTTTTTATATTTTCATAAAAGGTAACATATGTTGATCTATCTTGTCTATTGTGAGATATTATTGCATAGATCAATTTATGTCGTCTTTTATGATTATTCATCATTTTTTTATAAATGCTAAATTGAAATATCTTTTGTTTGTTTCATCTTAAGTGTTCATTTAATGGATATTCTCTCTTTTGTCTAAAGATGATTTTTTTTTTCGTATTCATGATATCTTTTTATTAAGTTTTTATTATTCTCTTCTTATTTCAAGTTAATAACTGCCTATTGCAGTAATTCTTTGCTAGGGAGGAGTTAGGCATATTGTATCTCTCTTTTTCTCTTTTCTTTTCTTTAATCCTACGGTTATCTGATGGACACCGTGCTACGGCTTTAAAAGGAAAGAAATGAACTTTGATAAGAAAACCTAATATCTTGCTGAATTAGTTTCCTACTTTTGAAAATATATTTTTTGAATTTAAATATGCCAATACTATTAATTTGGATATACCCATGTAAAGGGGGAGCAGTTAAATTGTTTCAAATCAATTATTCCTCTGACATGCCATATATCTATAATACAATTTATTTGGGCATTTATCTAGACTTGGTTTATTTGTTTAAAATGGACTATTTATGATCTATGGATTCTTTTATTAAAGATATTTACATGATACAAAAATATTCGAATCGTCAGCTTTCAGTCTGAGGACTAAACTTACATTCGAACATTTTATTAAGACATATTTTCATAATAAATTCAGTATTTGAAAATTTAGATTTCTCTCTGACGTTTTGAATCTGTCTGCTATTCGTAGTAAGACAGTTTTCAAAAATTCTTTACTGTCTTGAAATCTTTTTTGTTATTTGAAGATTTTTTTGGAGATATATTTTATTTGCTCATATTTAAGCGTTTGGATTTTTTCTACTTGCCTATAGATGATACTTGTTTTCAGCTTGAACTTTATATGCACTGATCAAAGGGAAGAAAGATTCATATCTTGTACATCCCTTATATTTTTTTATCATCTATTTATGCATATAAATACTTTTGAACTAGATACATATATTTTAAGGGAAAACAAATTAATTTTTTTAATTCATTTATACCCTCAATATGTGGTATACCTAGTTTATCATGGACCTATATTCCTTTATTTTTGTTGATTGTGTTCATGATATTTTGATTTATAGTGAGTTTTATGATAGAATATATGATTTTTCTTATTTCTTCTTGGTTCTCTATTTTCATGGATTTATTTGTTATAATTTTTCTATATTATCTTGATAATATTGAGCTATTATTTATCTTGGCCTTCCTTGATTTATCTCAAAGTTCATGATTATCTATATTTAGACTGATCATACTTTGCGGGAGAGCATTGAAGTCGACTGAATATCTCTTTCTCAAATATTTTGTCCCTATTACCTTCATGTTTATGTAATGTATATTCATATATCATGCTGTGGTGATTGAGTTCAAATGCAGGAACTTTGGTATAGATTTTGTATAGATTCTAGTATATCTATTTTGATTTCTTTTCAATAATTATATTCTTTATGGAAGTGATTCACTATTTTGTATGGACAAAATATGAATCATATTTTTGTGATCATTGTTAAAAGTCTAATTATATCTTCTAAATATTCTATATTTGGTATTTTATATTTTTATACTAGATCTGTAAAAAAAAAAATTCTCATAAATTATTTATGACCAATGATTGATTTCTACTATATTGGCATCTACCTTTTATTAAAATTCTTTATTGGTTTCCTTCAAAACTAGAGTTATATTCTTTCTTAGATTGTGTTCTGAATGGTTTGTTTCAAATTTCTACCCTGATTATTGTTCATGATTATTTCTACATTTCTTCTGGTTTTGATTGATTTTATTTTATATCTTATTACGGGGGAGCTTATTTTTTATCATGTCAACGAAAGAGAAATAAGTTTAAGTTAGCACACGAGCTTCTAGTAATATTTATTTATTAGTGATATATGCATCTATTGTATCTATCTTAAACTTAACCGATTTGCCATAATAAAAAAAGGAGAGATTGTTAGCGCAATGATTATATCATTTTTTGAATATGACAAATCAGTTAAGTTTAACATAATGATGTCACTAATATTCATATATTTACTATAATATTGCTACTTAAACTTAGCATTGTCCTACTGCTTACTAAATGTTATCTTATTATCATACTGCTTTGTTCGTCTAACATGTACTTGTAGACATGCAGTAAGAATGATCAAGCATGATCAAACCAAGACATATCTAATAAAGAATTGAGGACAGGCCAAAGACGGCGTTAAATCAGAAGATTTTTCTGAACCACCCAACGACCTATCCAGACCTGTTTATCTTTGGACGACTGCCATCAAGAAAAAATGGCGTCTTCAAGTCTGCTCAAAAATGTCATCAAAGGCTATTGGTTTTTCTAATTTATTTTGTATTTTTCTATTTATTGAGACTAGATAATTTGTAAGTCGGGATCACTGGCATTTAGAAGTTTATCCTGAACCAAAACAAACCTATCTTTGATCCCAAACCAAACCAGCATCCAAAAACCTTGTTGAACCAAAAATGACCTAAAATAAGCCTAACCGAACTCGGCCAGAGTTCGATCCGAACTCGGTCGACCAGAATTACTCCTGGTCAGCAGCTTTTACCTATTCTTTTGGATCTGCAATGTTCAAAATTATGATCGTTAACCCTACCGAGTTTTGCCCGAACTCTGTCTCAAAAATTCTTATAAAAGAGAAGATTTTCAATTCTCACTCATTCACTCTTCATCTTCTCTATCTATTCTAAAGCCTTCCTATTTACGAAGAGATTTAATCTTCCTATTTCTAAGATAATTCCTGTTCTTCTAAGTGCTGGTGGTTTCCGATTAGGAGTATTCGAGTTGTACAAGTTTGGAGTATAAAAGCTTTCCTTCATAAATGTAGTGCCCCGTCCCGTAAAGTCAATCGGAGGAATCAGAACGCCGACGGCGTTCGGACTTAGCCTTGCAACGGCTTGCTCGGAGACATCGCTCAGGTGGGGTAGTTTCGGTGAACTCTCCTCATCTTTGCCTTCACATAATAAATCGTGTTTTCAACTTGCACAAGTTAGGCTTGATAATAAAAGCTACGCATCCACATAGCTAAGGGAATAATCCCGACGGTTCGAATCGAGTTAGAACATGGAAAACGTCCCACGGTCGGCTTAGGGTTGGTGCACGTCGTGCTTTGAAAATGACACTCGGTCCTTCGTCCCGTGGCTTGGGAGAAGAAAAGTTGGTCTTCGGTGCAAAAGCTGAAAGTTAGCCTAAGTCATAGGCGTCGCCCGCACAAATGCTTGCTAAAGCATGCACGGTCCTGTCCCGCAAGGCTTGGCATAGCCTTTGCTCGTCCCTTGGGTTAAGTTGTAGGCTTGAGTGAGTTAGGCAAAGTAATGCCGGTCGACCTAAGTTGTTCTACGTGCTGTCCCGATCATTCTGCGATTGTCAAGATAAATAGTCCCACGACCCCAAGGCCCGTCATATAAAGTAAGACTTGGACGACAACGTTACGTAGAACACGAGTCGGTTTAGAAGCACGAGCCACGGTCGGTTCAGTGGAAAGTTAGCCACGGTCGGTCGATACTTAAGGAAACACGTTATGTTCAAGTCAAGTTGGAAGGCTATGCAGTAGCCGTTCCCTGAGTTCAAGAAATGTTGAGTCTAAGCGATGGTTAATCGCCAAGGCAACCCTGGTTAGGGGCTCTGCACAGGAAGTACAAAGAGTGGAAAGAGTAAAATAACCAAGTAAATGAATTGATCACATAACAAGTCCCAACGGTATCCTAAAATAAACCATGTTAACCTATATGAACTTGGACAACTTGTCGACAAGGGGTGGTTTCTTCGAGCGGCAACCCGGGGCCACGGGACCGACTCGGCCTAGAAAGAAACTGGTTGTAGCCGAGCTGGGTAATAGGCAACGCTGGTTAGGCGATCGGTAAGATGGGGACTTGCATCGGGGCTCGCTACCTGCGTTGCAAGGGTCCCGTATTACCAGGCTACGTCCAAGGCGGCTGGTTAGGCCAATCCCATAACAAACACTTGATATAAATTGTTTTCAACTAACATGGTAAGTTTTGTGTCGGCACGGGCGGCAATCCGTGTGTGTGCCTTTGGATTGAGTTGAATATGTATGAGTTAAAAAAAAAAAGACACAATGTCGGAGCCTAAGATTTGGCTACAGCGAAGGCGACGTGCTTCGGCACGAGATGTGGCGTCGAGTGTTAAGTTGTTGGCATAGAGTTGCATGAGTTAGGCTTGAGCTGTCGCGAGTTAAGTCGAGAAGGGCCGTAGGGCTAGTTGTATGAAGTTACGTTGAGTTGTTGGGCTCGACCTCGAAATATGAGGCACGGCCGCATTGTCACAACACAAGTATAGACAAGACTAAGCGAAGAGGCGTTGCCTCAGAGTTATCGATGCACGAATCGAGTTCATGGCACGACCGAGTCATTACGTCCCAGAGTTTGGCACAAAAAACAAGTATAAGCCGGTGTGTCGACAATGCAAGCACGAGAAAGGTCTAGAGGCAAGAAAATGGAGTCCTTCGTGTAGTTGCGTCTCTGATTATGGCCGTAAGGCAAACACGACTTAATAGGTTAACGTTGTTGGCACAAGGAGTGGTCTAGGCACAAAGTATGAGTTAACGTTGACATTGCTAGCACGGGATGGTTCCGATACACAAGTTGCGCTAAGGCGCCGGTCTTAAAACTGATCCTAAGGCAAGAATAGAAAGACAATCGTAAAAGGATTTATGTTGCACAAAGATGATAAAACGTGTAGGTTTTGTATGGGTGGGCGAGAAGCTCACTCCACCAGTACAGTGGTACTGACACCCACACAGTGTTTCATGTGCAGGCACAGGTAGAAGCTCATGGCGCGGAGCTCGCTTGGATGCGTCGAAGCACGGAGTTCCTTGGCGATTCGAAGCTTGCGGCCGTGGTGATTGAAGACTTATACAGGACATAATGTATGGACATCGCCTTCCGAAGCTTCCGTTGGATTCAAGTATTGTATCGAGAGATGAGAGAGAGCAGAGTGACTTGTAAATGAGAGAAAAGTGAGCACGAGAGACATTGTAATTTGGCCTTGCGCCCACAGATGTAATCTTGTATTCAATATCAATAAAAGAGATTCTTTTGAATGACTTGTGTTCATGTGTTCTTCTTTAATTCCGCTGCTATAAATCAATGTCTCTGCACGGGACTTCTGTGCGACGACCCCGTCGCAGCCGCTGTAATCGGCCGTTATGGAACCCGCCTTGCATGAGCGCAATCTAGGCTCATGCGGCATCACGCCTTAGCGAGGACGATCGCTCCTACGGGAGCGGGGCGTGACATAGTGGTATCAGAGCACGGCTTTACGTCCTTGGACCGTTTATTGAATTCTTTAACTTCGATGTTTCCACAAAACTCTGTTGCTTCCGCAAGTTGTTATCGTTGGTGCGCTCTCTCTCAGATGTCCCTCGGCATGTCCATACAATAAGTCTAAATATTTTCGAAAGCTCGTACATGCGTTCGCTCGAACGCATCGATAGGCCGTTGTCGGACTCATTGGAGGCCTTTGTGCCGAACGTTGCAAACTTGACTCGATAGGAAATATGTGCTAATGTTAGCAAAGTCGCACGTGTGCCCGAATAGTCCTACGTTGACCTTAAGCAAGTCGCGTGCATGCCTAATTTGTCCAACGTCGACCCTAGCAATTGAGCGTGCAAACTCGGAATGTAGTCCGCACGGGATGGCTATGCACACGGCCTTTTGGCTAAGTTGTGTTTCGCGTCGTGCACCTCGACCCTTGGTGCAAACGAGTTGCGAGCGATATCAAGTACCGCTCGGTCGGGAACAGAAATATACTTAGAGTGTCTATCGATAGGAATGCTATCGGACTAACGCTTAGGCGTACACGGAAGATTGATTTAGATTTCAAGGAAATAGTCCGAATGACTTAGTGCGTCGGTACGACGCGAGCGACTACGCTAGCGATTCGTCGAACGAATCTGAAGGAAGTCTTAGCGAATGACGCGAACGTGATTGAGGACTAGATCGTATGGCTTGAATTCGAGTGGTGTATGCGATAGGTTCGGAGAAGAATAAGAATGAGTGTCGACGACTAGTCAAGTGGCTCGAATCCGAGTGGTGTATGGTTCGTCTTGGAAATTAGAGTGAATATTGAGGATTACGAGTATGTCGGCGAGGCGATGCGATCGTGCAAAGCCTTAGAACGCGTCACACTTAGTTGGTCATGACTTCGAATGTCCCGAACGAGCATCTCGTTCGGACAACTTGTGAATGAGCAACGCGAGTTAGAAAATGATTCGGAACGATGAATGAAAATGAATGGCCTGGATCGAGGAAACTTAGAGGATCGCGCGTACGATTTCGGATTAATTCAGATGAATTGTGACTTGAGTTTGAACAACGATCGTGAAACGAGCCTGAGGAATAGCTATCGAACTTGATCTTGAATATCGAAGAAATTGTGGATTATCCAACTCGGACAATAACATCAGTCGTACGACTCGAAATTGGTTGCAAAAAGATCGTCAGGTTACGCATATCATCGATGGTATTGAGGCGTATCAAAGATCGATATACGATAACTCGGGGGCACTCTGACTCGACGAATAACGATCGTGCAAAATGTCATTGTCCGATGGGTGCTATACTCGTGATGTTGAAATTTATCGAGGAAAAGATAGACTTGGCTCGAGGATTTTTCTAAGTTGAATGAATGACGATCGAACTTGGCTTGGATAAAAACTAGAATGTTTGGATTTGCTTTGTCGATAACCACAACGTTGACGTTCTTGTCTTATGCGAGCGCTACTCCAGCCTCGCACATGCGTCACACCGATTAGGGCGATCACTCTGCGTGAGCGCTGGTATGGTGATTCATACAGCGGGAGTGGTCGAACTTGTACGGTGCGACAATTTGTGCTTCGACTTGTGGTTTGACGCGAAGATAGACTCGAGATTGAATTGGTGTGCTTGTCGATTGAACTTGACGATTGAGTAGGTCCAATCCACGTATCGAGAATGAATGAGTCTAAACTCAAACAAGAGTTACGCCCCGATGAGAATGATTATTCCGCGGGAGCGTTGCATGGTGATTCATGAACCACCGTAGATTATCAGACTCGTGTGAGATTGGGGCACAATGTATTGTCGAGCGAGACGACCTCGTGATCGAATACATGAATTGGTTAGAATTGGTGAATTGAAAGGATTCGAATATACGCAACGCGTGCCGTAATGCGAATTAGGTGATCATGCTTAATGTTTAGAAATCTGAGTGACGCGAGCTTGGGTAGAAGACCCCGTATGATCGACTCTGGTTTGACCCTAGGATTGGGGTCAGTATTGGCATTATTGTTGGAGAACTATGATTCCAATCCTGACATTGACTTAGCCTCGAAAAGAGATAGCCTAGCGGTTAGGCGAGACGCCCTGTTGCAAGTGTTAGCTAATCGAAAAGATTGATCTTGAGAATTGGAATACATGGAAATCACGAATATAGGAAACCCTACTCACGAGACTCGGCTGACATGCATATATTTCAGGGACGCCTGGGTATGTGCACGATGCGACTCGAGTGAGAATGACAATTCTCTATCATACGGCTTGGCTGAATGCATGTATTTTGGGGACGCTTTGAATGCGTGCATGATCCAGCCAAGTGATACGACGAGTTCAAGCAAGGCTTGAAAGATGGGAGTGTGTCGAGATCTTGAAATCGTGTTAAAGGAAAGATTGATAATAGTGCGAGCGTGGCTCGAAATCGAAGGAACGCGTAGGTGAAATGTGTACGATTAAGTCTTAGCCATAGAAATGGTAGGATGGCTTGCCTTTAGGAAAGTCTCAAGGACGAGACTTGTTCTGAGTGGTGTATGATGTAGTGCCCCGTCCCGCAAAGTCAATCGGAGGAATCGGAACGCCGACGGCGTTCGGACTTAGCCTTGCAACGGCTTGCTCGGAGACATCGCTCAGGTGGGGTAGTTTCGGTGAACTCTCCTCATCTTTGCCTTCACATAATAAATCGTGTTTTCAACTTGCACAAGTTAGGCTTGATAATAAAAGCTACGCATCCACATAGCTAAGGGAATAATCCCAACGGTTCGAATCGAGTTAGAACATGGAAAACGTCCCACGGTCGGCTTAGAGTTGGTGCACGTCGTGCTTTGAAAATGACACTCGGTCCTTCGTCCCGTGGCTTGGGAGAAGAAAAGTTGGTCTTCGGTGCAAAAGCTGAAAGTTAGCCTAAGTCATAGGCGTCGCCCGCACAAATGCTTGCTAAAGCATGCACGGTCCTGTCCCGCAAGGCTTGGCATAGCCTTTGCTCATCCCTTGGGTTAAGTTGTAGGCTTGAGTGAGTTAGGCAAAGTAATGCCGGTCGACCTAAGTTGTTCTACGTGCTGTCCCGCTCATTCTGCGGTTGTCAAGATAAATAGTCCTACGACCCCAAGGCCCGTCATATAAAGTAAGACTTGGGCGACAACGTTACGTAGAACACGAGTCGGTTTAGAAGCACGAGCCACGGTCGGTTCAGTGGAAAGTTAGCCACGGTCGGTCGATACTTAAGGAAACACGTTGTGTTCAAGTCAAGTTGGAAGGCTATGCAGTAGCCGTTCCCTGAGTTCAAGGAATGTTGAGTCTAAGCGATGGTTAATCGCCAAGGCAACCCTGGTTAGGGGCTCTGCACAGGAAGTACAAAGAGTGGAAAGAGTAAAATAACCAAGTAAATGAATTGATCACATAACAAGCCCCAACGGTATCCTAAAAAACACCATGTTAACCTATATGAACTTAGACAACTTGTCGACAAGGGGTGGTTTCTTCGAGCGGCAACCCGGGGCCACGGGACCGACTCGGCCTAGGAAAAAACTGGTTGTAGCCGAGCTGGGTAATAGGCAACGCTGGTTAGGCGATCGGTAAGATGGGGACTTGCATCGGGGCTCGCTACCTGCGTTGCAAGGGTCCCGTATTACCAGGCTATGTCCAAGGCGGCTGGTTAAGCCAATCCCATAACAAACACTTGATATAAATTATTTTCAACTAACATGGTAAGTTTTGTGTCGGCACGGGCGGCAATCCGTGTGTGTGCCTTTGGATTGAGTTGAATATGTATGAGTTAAAAAAAAAGACACAATGTCGGAGCCTAAGATTTGGCTACAGCGAAGGCGACGTGCTTCGGCACAAGATGTGGCGTCGAGTGTTAAGTTGTTGGCATAGAGTTGCATGAGTTAGGCTTGAGCTGTCGCGAGTTAAGTCGAGAAGGGCCGTAGGGCTAGTTGTATGAAGTTACGTTGAGTTGTTGGGCTCGACCTCGAAATATGAGGCACGGCCGCGTTGTCACAACACAAGTATAGACAAGACTAAGCGAAGAGGCGTTGCCTCAGAGTTATCGATGCACGAATCGAGTTCATGGCACGATCGAGTCGTTACGTCCTAGAGTTTGGCACAAAAGACAAGTATAAGCCGGTGTGTCGACAATACAAGCACGAGAAAGGTCTAGAGGCAAGAAAATGGAGTCCTTCGTGTAGTTGCGTCTCTGATTATGGCCGTAAGGCAAATACGACTTAATAGGTTAACGTTGTTGGCACAAGGAGTGGTCTAGGCACAAAGTATGAGTTAACGTTGACATTGCTAGCACGGGATGGTTCCGATACACAAGTTGCGCTAAGGCGCCGGTCTTAAAACTGATCCTAAGGCAAGAATAGAAAGACAATCGTAAAAGGGTTTATGTTGCACAAAGATGATGAAACGTGTAGGTTTTGTATGGGTGGGCGAGAAGCTCACTCCACCAGTACAGTGGTACTGACACCCACACAGTGTTTCATGTGCAGGCACAGGTAGAAGCTCGTGGCGCAGAGCTCGCTTGGATGCGTCGAGGCACGGAGTTCCTTGGCGATTCGAAGCTTGCGGCCGCGATGATTGAAGACTTATACAGGACATAATATATGGACATCGCCTTCCGAAGCTTCCGCTGGATTCAAGTATTGTATCGAGAGATGAGAGAGAGCAGAGTGACTTGTAAATGAGAGAAAAGTGAACACGAGAGACATTGTAATTTGGCCTTGCGCCCACAGATGTAATCTTGTATTCAATATCAATAAAAAAGATTCTTTTGAATGACTTGTGTTCATGTGTTCTTCTTTAATTCCGCTGCTATAAATCAATGTCTCTGCACGGGACTTCTGTGCGACGACCCCGTCGCAGCCGCTGTAATCGGCCGTTATGGAACCCGTCTTGAATGAGCGCAATCTAGGCTCATGCGGCATCACGCCTTAGCGAGGACGATCGCTCCTACGGGAGCGGGGCGTGACAATAAAGGTGTTGAATTTTGATCGCAGATTCGAATTAAAACACGACGGTGTTGAAGTTTGATCGTGGGCTTTAGATTAAAATATGATGGTGTTGAAGTTGGCGTGTTTTTTGGAGCAAAGCACGCGGTATAATCTCTATTCAAAATAGTGGATTAATAGCTGGCA
The DNA here is from genome assembly GCA_029216955.1 of Iris pallida. Taxonomy (NCBI): domain Eukaryota; kingdom Viridiplantae; phylum Streptophyta; class Magnoliopsida; order Asparagales; family Iridaceae; genus Iris; species Iris pallida. The sequence continues at coordinate 678,611 of JANAVB010000200.1, read as the reverse complement.
AGAGTTCTCGCGACTGGACTAGTCCTCTCAGAGGAAAACCAGTATAAACCTTAGTGTTTGGTTTTGCTCTTCTGAACTTATTTAATTTACGTATTTACTTATATACTGCCGGCTTCATATTTGTTTGATTACTTCCATATATATTTTTAAGTGGTAATTATTATTCCACTGCACACGTACTCTATTTACCCCCCTCTAGAGGTGCTCAATCGTTCCTACAATTAGTATCAGAGCGGGTGCTTGTTATTAGATATTACTGCTCATACCAATTGCTCCTACAATTTATATCAGAGTTGGTGCTCTTTATATAGAAATCATTGCTCATACCAATTGGTCCTACAATTGGTATCAGAGCTTGTTCTCTTTATACATAGGTATTGCTAATCATACCAATTGTTCCTATAATTGGTATCAGAGCAAGGACTCTATTATTTGGCTTAACATCCTTAGAGTAGATCCTTATTAGTTATATTTTTATATAACACTCTAAAGAGTTTATATATGGCAGCCATGAAATCAATATTCACAGGTGAAGGGCAGTTCACAAATAGACCTTCACTATTTGATGGAATGAACTATACTTCTTGGAAGACACGGATGAGCTTCTACCTGAAGTCTCTAGACTTATGGTCAATTGTTTGCAATGGCTACAAAAAGCCTACTATCACTTCTACTCTTACTTTCTCTATTATTAACAAGCCTTATTATAGTTACACAGAGGAAGAGAAGAGGTTAACTAGCCTTATTCAGGCTAATCATGCTTTCTATTGTGTTGTAGACTTTAATGTATTCAATCTTATTACTACTTGCACAACATCTCATAAAATTCGAAAACTTTTTGAAGCTACTTATGAGTGCAGGTACGAAAGCAAAACTAGCAACACCATAGAGGAGGATAGTCTTCAAAATGATACAAATGTGTGCATGATGGTAACAAAATTTAAGGTACAACACAATCCCCTATATGAAAAGCGATTGTATGCCACAACTGGAGAAGATCAGGCCACATCATAGAATATTGCCCTACTACTACTAAAGAGGAGAATTGCTATGAACGATCAAACGAAGAAAGATCGTCGTCTCACAAGTACGCTTTCATGAGTATATGGTGTGAATGTGAAGCAAGCAATTCCATGGAAGAAGAAGACTGCGTCTAGTTACAAATATATGTGCAATGGCATTATCTAACGAGGTACAAAGTAATACTCTTTATGAAAAGAGTGAATTTTCTTATGATGAACTTTTTGATGCTTTCAGTGATCTTCTTAAAGAACACAAGAAAGTTCTAGATAAGTATAAGCAAGCTAGAAAGGATATTCTATCCTATAAGCGTGAGAATGAAAAGCTTACTTGCTTATTGAATGATGCTAGAAATACTTCTACTTCTGATAATTCTACTGAGATTTCCACACTTGAGTTTAGATTGCATGAGTCACTTGATTGCATCGAGCAAAGCACTCAAGAAAATGCTAAACTTAAGGAGGACTTAGAAACAAAAAAGAAGTACTCTGTAGTTGCACTTAGAATCGATGCTCTTACTGTTAAATATAATTAGATATGTGCTAACTCTAAAAAGTTAGAGATTAGACTGGAAAAGCAGGTAGTAAAACCTACGACTCAGTCTAACACAAGACATATGGCACATCACAAGGTCACACACGACATATCTTTTACAAAGGAAGCAAGCAAAGCTAAAGCTTCACGTAACCATGCCTTCTATTACAAGTATACACGCATATCATATCACACCACTACACGTTCTCATACTGCTGCACATAGCAATAATGTTAATACTTTCTGTCATTATTGCGGTATGAATGGACACATTTCTAATCATTGTCAGATTAAAAAACTTGTTGATATGAACTTGTACAAATGGATTCCCAAAGCTAACCAATTTGGATCCAAGTTTTGGATACCAATGTCTTCGTATCTTGATGTAAGTGAAGCTTCTCGTATCAAATAGAATCATGGAACATGTTGGTGATTACAAAGCTACAACGGTCATCTTCCAAGCAATTGTGTAATGCTCCAGTCCCAAAATACTTAGGACGAAGTGCGTAGACATGCCAACTGTATACATACGAAGTATACTCTAAGGTATGTAACCCCCGTATGTATATATAAGCTATAAAATACAGTAAACCATGATAACTAAATCTCATCCACCAAATAAGTGAATAATAATATGAATCAACTATGAACTTTGTCATTTATACATGTAGTTGTGCGAAGACAAATCCACTACCAACTAATCGAAATAAAAGAAAATATACAAGAAAAGGATCGATAAAATGGCAAGACGAACCAAGAGCAATCATCTTCGAAAGAATGGAGAAGATCACGGCCATGGCTCGAATACCTATAAATGACAATAGCACAAACCTGGAAAGATAACCAGGTCCTCGGAGGGATGTAACAAGATACATAAAGAACATGCCATATAACTGAATATATATACTATGTCATAAATCACAAGTAAAGTAAATAGTTCCAATCGTAACAAAATCTAATACCTCATCATCGAAATAGTGGACTACCCCTACAACCAAACAAGGACAAGGGGTAGTATACTATACTGCGATGTAACATTGTCCCAAGCTACTAATGGAACGGGGGTGATATGACATTGACGAGGGTTACCTGACCATTCTAATATGTTTATGTAGTTAAGAACAAATCTTCAATGCATGGGCAATCTGCTTACAGGAGCAGAAAACTCAGGTATGGTCCCACCAGGATACCATGGACCTCAAAGCATAATATTCATCAAATGTCAGAGGCCAGCAGTAAATCAGGTATCAGGATCCAGGACCGTATCTCCAGTGGAGATAACCGGTAATAATAGGAAAGTGCATACGTGGCCCATATGTTAAGGAACTGTTCTTCCCATCCAATGCCTAGTAGAGTCATATCCATGACTCCTATACCTCTACTAACTGCCAAGTCTCCTAACATGCCTCTATTAGCAGTTAGCCTTAACGCATGTGCACAGGTGATCAGCCATCACGCAAGTACCTCTACATGCTACTCTTCTCAAACATACTTCATGGTACAACTATATCAAGGTTTATGATATACACTATAAATGGTAGTCCCTTAACTCTAGGTTCATATACAATCAAAGGATAATAGTAAAGTAAAGCTAATATTACTGAGCATGTAATAAATCAGGAAGTGTAATAATGGTACAGCTACAAGAACTAGAAATAAGTAAACTACGATATGCAATAACAAAATGCAGACTAAAATAAGCAGTAAATATGGCAAGATATCTTGCCTGAGGTTGTGTGCAAAAGGGCGACGTCCAATAGCTCGAACCATCAGAATAGTGAAGCGATGAAAGCCAAATCCCGCATACGTCCTCGGATGCTGAAATAAACACCACGAACATGTTCGAAATATAAGATATGTCGAGAAAATGCCTGTCCAAAAGTCTAATTCTGAAACCGGGGCAAAATTATAATTTTTGGTCAAAACGATGTCCGCCGTTCGACCCGGTTTGTACCGAAATGCATGCCAGAACCTACGGTCTCTAAAGTTGTCAAAGTAGATGTCTACGGGTCCGGTTTGATGAGATGAACCCACCGTATATCCAAAGTTGAATTTCGATGGGCCGTGTACAATTTTGTCCGTTGGAGCGGGTCGCGGGCCCGCCAAATAGGCATTCCAGTCGACCTTCTCAGAATTGAACCAAACTTGGCATACAGGACCAAAAAATGATATGGTCCTGCTAGCGCAAGTTTCATCTCGATTGACGAACGTGCACAAAGTAATTGTAAAATTTACAAATAGGCCGTTACGGTAAATTTTGACGGATACGTATCAAATTCGTCGTGCACATGCGACCAATTTGAATTTCGTAAAAGTTCACATGTCCACGAAGTTGATACGCACCTTTCGATACTTTCGATTCGTGACCACGTCACCCGGTTTGGCAGGACGTACGTTGTATCGGAGAATTTTAGTATTTTTCAAAATAGTTTTTCATGATTTTGGAAGTGATTTCTCATCAGCAATTTATGGGTGGTTACTAAAAGTAGAAGCACCATTTCAATGCTGGTTAGGTTGACTTCTAGCCTATTCAAAAAGGATTTCAAAAAACACTAGATATCTGGCTAGAAACTGCCTCGCTAAACCATGGTTTCAATTTAGAAAACTGTAAAATATGGACAGGTAAACATGAGTTTTCGTGATTTTTAAAACAGGTTTTCTGATGATTTTATGGCACTTTAATGCATTATAACTGCAGGGATTTGTAGTGGGTCAAATAATCTACTAGTAGGCTTTTACCGATTAAAAAATCATCGAATATGCGTAGAGGAAGACTCATATAAAGAAGGGTACCTCGAGGGGTCGCTGCTCTGTTATTGCTACTACTGTTGTTGCCGTTGCTGTCGCACACGGGCGCGCATGCACGGCTGGCCGGCGGCGGCTCACGGCGGCCGCGCGTACGCCAGGGGCAGTCGAGGGTCATGCGACAGAGTTGGGTTAGGGAGATGTTAGGATTTAAGGGGTTTTGTTTTTTTCTGTATATAATATGATATATATACAATGTCTTGGATGCTCTGTTCCTGTGGGAGGCTTTTTTTTGGCTATCGGGTTTTTAGCAAGTCACTGTTCCCGCAAGGGAACAGTGCAGGGGCCTCTTTCCTTTTTATTTATTATTTTTTATACAAAATCTAACACACTAAGAAACTCCTAATAATAATTTAAATAAATTCTTAAAATAAAAAAAATATTTTCTACAATATCACTTGTATATTTTGCACATATATATTCTTTTACATTATAAAAATTTTACTCTATATCCCAAATATAACTAAAGTATTTTATATATTCAAATATATGTTTTCTTAATATAATTAAAACTTTTAACATAGAAAATATAAAGATAGCTTCTACACCAAATACAGTATTTATGTATATTGCATAAATAAAATATTCAATACCTTATACGGAATATATTTATTTTCCTAAGAGTAAAAAAATAACCTCATAACAAGTCTTTTAATATAAATAACAATTATCTATAATTACCAAAATTCTAATTGATTAATAATTAAAAGGAAATAAATATAATGAAGCTTTAGGGGGTTTACAAATTGCACCAACATAAGTGTAGTCACTAGAACCACTTTGTTAACATGCTAAAGGATTCTTTCTCAATGGCTAAATTTCTAGAATCTTGCATGTTATTAATTAATAGCTTGCTACTAGCTCTCACTTGATACTTCGTTGATTTATCTCTTTAATTGTGATTTTGAGAGAAGATGTTTATTTTACATATGACCATATATATGGATATTTATTTACGAACCACATCTTTTTGTGCATTATCTTGATATGTTTATTAGTGCACATTTATACTATATATTTACCTCAATAGTGCACTATGAAAGGTTTTGAAAAATTAATTTTTAGTATCTTAATCTTGATGATCATTTATTGTTTATTCTTTGGGTATTTACTTCTCTTATATTTAGGGATTCTGGATTTCGATGATGTTTGTGATGGAACTGGGAATTCCCAGGATCCTAGTTTGGTGTGCGTATTGATTGATAGAAAGTTAAAAAGATATAAACATGTTCTAACCCTTCATAGACGAAAACTAGGGTTCATGAATTATACATGCGGCGGGAATAAGACAATATTTCCTAGTAATCTCAAGCAGTCACGACCCCGAGATCTTCTGCACGTATTCCTTCCTCGGGTTGGATGTTGTGTGGGCGACGATCTTCCAACCTTTTCTTCTCCTTGGCAACCCCTTCTTTTCCTCCTTATGTGGATCATGAATTTAGAGAAAACTTCTTATTTCTAATGATCATCTAGAGGCCAGAGAATAGAGGATATATATAAGGCTACGGCAGGGACCACGAGGAGATATTAGGATTAGGTTTTCTAACGGATCTGGGTGTCCTATGTTCAGCCCGGACACACAACCCAGGCCTATTAACAATAGCTCGGTCCATTAATGAGCTATCATTGCACTACCTTCCTAATCCCAAATTATGATTGTGGGCTCCTTCTATTATATGCTCGTTTGGCTCCCCACGTTAAGATATTGAATGTCCGTCGATCAGATTAAGTTACTGACAACTATATTGATCGACATCTTTTATCCTTAAGTAGTACCAGTCAACTTTATTTGTCATATTGGATATAATATACCAGCAGGTTTACATGACAATCCTTATGAGCTCCTTAAGGGGACATCATCAACCCGACGTATCCGGACATGATTTTTTTTTATAATCAACAGCCCATCATACACACAATGTATTACCCAATTCATAGAGGTTGTTGACCCATAATGAATCTTACTCTTTTATGAGTCAAAGTAATGCACACTGCATATACATGTCTGTTATTATATCCGGATTAAGAGCACAAGCATCCATAATAACATAGGTGTCTGTTCACTTATGTAGTCAGTACAAAGAGAACAACCTCAAGTGGTCCTGTTCAATACACGCAAAGTGTACTAGTGTAAACCTATAGTGAAGATAGACTACTACCAGATTACACTACAACATTTTCAATAGATTGTCCAAGTCCATCTAGGTTGTGAACTATTTATATATTCCATAGGGAACTGATAATATGAACTTCTGTGTGACACCACACACCATATTATCTACAATATAAAGTATCAGAATACTGTTACAAATCTCCTACTTATACTTAAATCCATGTTGCTACACATCTGACTCCCATTCCTTCAACATGACTATCAAAAGCCTTAGCCGGTAAGCTCTTTGTAAAGGGATCAGCTAGGTTGTTGGCTGATGCTATCTTGATCAGAGCAACATTTCCTTTCTTTACAAAATCTCGTATCAAGTGGTACTTGCGCTCAATGTGGTTACCTGTCTTATGGACTCGTGGTTCCTTCGAGTTTGCAACTACACCACTATTATCCCAATAAAGTATAATAGTCTTAGGCAAACTAGGTACCACATCCAAGTCCAACAGGAAGTTTCTGAGCCAAACCACTTCTTTAGATGCCTCAGAGGCTACCACATATTCGACTTCTATGATGGAATCAGCAATACATTTTTGCTTGATACTCCTCCATACAATGGCTCCACCTCCCAAAGTAAATACATAACCTGAGGTAGATTTTCTAGAATCCCTATCTGACTAAAAATCTGAGTCTGTATACCCTAAGGGAACTAAACTATCTGCCTGAAAAACTAGCATATACTCTTTAGTCCTTTTCAGGTGTAGTCCAGTGCTCTTGTCCCGGGTTAGACTGATATCTGCTGACCATGCCAGCGGCAAAGCAGATGTCTGGCCTCGTACATAGCATTGCATACATTAAGCTTCCTACTGCTGAAGTATAAGAAACTACTTTCATGTTCTCTATCTCTTTAGGTGTCCTCGGACGCTGCTCCTTTGATAGAGCAATTCCATGCCTAAAAGGTAAGATACCTTTCTTAGAATTTTGCATGCTAAAACGAGTTAGTACAGTATCGACATAGAAAGATTGGGACAAACCCAACATCCTTTTCTTACGATCTCGTAGAACTTTGATCCCAAGGATGTTACCTACTTCTCCTAAGTCCTTCATATCAAACAGTTTGGATAACCATACCCTTACATCAGATAACACCTTCACATTGTTTCCAATGAGCAAGATGTCATCTAAGTAAAGTACTAGGAATACCACAACATTTTTGTCACACTTTCTCTATACACATGATTCATCCTGACATTGATCAAATTCATAGGATTTTATCACCTGATCAAAACATATGTTCCAAGATCTGGAAGCTTGCTTAAGTCCATAAATGGACTTCTTGAGCTTACAAACAAGATGCTCTTGGTCCTTTTCAATGAACCCGTCTGGTTGCTTCATATAGATGTCTTCCTCAAGACTTCCATTAAGGAAAGATGTCTTGACATCTATGTGCCAAATCTCATAATCGAGATGAGCTGCAATAGATAAAAGAATCCGGATAGACTTAAGCATGGCTAGTGGAGAAAAGGTTTCCCCATAATCGATACCCTCTCTTTAAGTAAAACTTTTTGTGACAAGCCGAGCTTTAAAGATTTCAACCTTACCGTCTAATTCTCTTTTTCTTCTATAGACCCACTTGCATCTAATGGCTTTTACACCAACGGGTGGTTCTATAAGCTCCCAGACCTGATTGGAATCCATAGATTCTATTTTAGATATTATTACTTTTTGCCAAGACTCTGCATCTTTATCTTGGAGTGCTTTGTTGTAGGTACAGGGACCATAATCTTGTTCCTCATGGATGAAGTCTAACGACTCTCCCAAGAACATATATCCATCAGGTTGTATCACAACCCTCCTACTACGACGAGACACTATCGGTGTAATATTTGTGACACGTTGTGCAGTTATTTGTGGTTCATCCTCTTGTACTGTTGGTACTGAAGTACTTGGTGTCTCACCTCTCAGTTCTTCTAGAACAACTCTACTTGTGGGTATATGGTTCATCACATTGTCTTCCTATAAGAATCGGGCATTGGTGTTAACAATGACCTTCTGATCCTTATGACTATAAAATAAACCTCCTTTCGTTCCTCTTGGATAGCCTACAAACAAGCATACTTCTGTACGAGATTCTAACTTATCTGCTTTTCCATTCAGCACATGCGCTGGACTACCCCAAATTCAAACATGTTTCAGACTAGGATTATGCCCAATCCACAGCTCTGTGGGAGTAAGAGGTACTGAATTAGAATGAACAAAGTTCAGAATATAAGCTGCAGTCTCTAAGGCATATCCCCAAAACAAATCTAGTAAATCTGAATAACTCATCATTGACCTAACCATCTCATAAGTGTCACGCCCCTGAACCAGAATACTAGAGAGCGGGAAACAGACACAGCCAGCTACATATATAGAAGTGTAATCTACTTCGATATACGGTCACGACTATCTAGATGCATGAGGGTTTATCTACAAGCCATCAGTCTCTTATGGTTAAGAACAAGCCTAGTGTCTCAATCTTAAGAAGTAATAATAGTTACAAGATATTAGACCATCAGATATTCAATAGTAAGGCGTCCCAAACATTTTATATACAGATGATCACGAAGCTAGTCGTACAAAATGCGAGGACTAGTAAGAGTTTCAGTCATACATGATCAACCCTAGGATTTGTCAATCATGTTACAGCCCTTAGGCAGACAAGAAATATTTTAACACGAGCTAACACTTGCTCGGCGACTAAACGCCTCAAAAGAATAATTTACGATAGAGTGAAAGAGCAAAATAAAACCCACTTGTTGCTAGGGTTACGTCTAGTGTTCACCATTTGGCTGGAAGGCTGGAAGATCCTCGGGTGCTGCTCCGAAATCTGGCCATACAAAACCAGCTGGGTCAGACCCCAGAAAGAGAAAGTGCCACAAGGGAGGCTTCACTTAAGAACTAAAACCCGCATGTCAGAACATAAACAATAATAATAATAATAGGAAAACATGAAATGTAAATAGGGCAACAAATAACGAGAGGACGAGGAACTATTCCGGAAGCCAGGTTACAATACTTAAACCAAACAAGGACCAGGGTTGTAACCCTTCGCCTGAACAGAACCGGGTCTCTAGCCATTTATTGCTAAGAGTAAGGCGTAAGTAATCATGTCCTGAGATAGCCATGTACTGGATCTAGACAAGACTAGACAGGATTGGACTCCATCCAACATTCACGGCCAAGCAAAGAGTACGGCTTGATACTTTAACTAACTAGGGTTATCACAAGCCTAGTTACTAGCAAGATGCAATGACATGTTCCGACAGTCACAACACTACTAAAATATGCTATATTAGCGACGCATTTTGGCGACGGAATGAAATTACGTCGCTGGATATGTAATATAGCGACTCCTATATGCAGACATCGTAAAACGCCGCTGAATAGCGACGTCCCGCGATATTAGGTATATTACGTCGCTGAATAGCGACGTTCAGCGACATATTAATAAAATATGTCGCCATATATAAAATATTTTGCCATATATTAAAATATTTACGACATTTAGCGACGTCTACTATTGACGTCGCTAACTTTTCTTACTTAAGGCACGCTGCTTCCTTTTCCCCCTCACTCGAAAATTAGAAATTTTGATCTCAAATTCCCCCCCTCTCCAGCGACTCCCTCCACCTCCGGCGACCCCTACCCCCCCTGTCGAGCTCCTCCTCCCCCAATCCGAGCTACTCCTCCTCTTCCTCAAGTATAAACCCTAACCTAACTCCTCTCCCTCCTCCTCCTCCTCCTCCTCCCACGGACACACACAATACATGGACACACACACACACAGAGACACACACACACACACACACACACACACACACACACACGGACGCACGGACACACACACAGACACACACGGACACACACACACGTCCACCGGCGATGTTTGACAGCATGTTGAGTGTAGACTTGTAGGAAAAATCAACAACAATATTGAGTTAGGTTTACTTTTCTCGTTTGGTTTGTCGAATTATCGGATTGGGAAAGAAAAATAATTACTTTTCTATGTTTGCATATCAAAAGAATTGAGGAGTAAAGAAAAATAATTTTCAATGGAAAAAAAATTAGGGAGGAAAGTAAATATCAAAAAAATAATTTTCAATGGAAAAATAATTACTTTCCAAATTGAAGCACACTTTTCTTTTCAAATTCATTGACATTTTTAAATATAAAAAATTCAATAAAAATTGTAATTTTTTAAAAGAAATAAAATGTTGAGGAATTGATTTTCTTTCTTTTCCATTACGCGAACCAAACGAGGCCCGGGAGAGAGTTTAAAAAGAAAGAAAAAAATGTTACATCAATCTCAAAACAAAGCATAAATATTTTTTATGATTGCTATTTCCATAAAAGTCTCGTTTGATATTCAAATTCCAAAATATGAATGAATTTTACTTTGATTTTGCGAACCAATCATGACCAAATAATATAAAGCATAACTAGGCTACTTAAGATCCTAACACAAAAAGAGAGGAGATTGATGCGGACCATAGTCTTTTTGTTTGCATAGGGTTTTTAACTATGTATAGGTTTCTAACTATGTATAGGTTTCTAAAACAGGTGACTGACTGGTGACTGACTGTGCATAGGTTTCTAAAACAGGTGACTGACTGAAAGTACATAGGGTTCGAAATGGGTCTTTAACTATGTATAGGTTTCTAAAACAGGTGACTGACTGTGCATAGGGTTAGAAATGGTTAACTTGATGAGTAAAATGGTATGGAAGTACATGGGTATTCGACCAATGGAAACTGATATCAGTTGGTATCAGTTGATGGGTAAAGGGGGGAATTTTAGAATCAAGTATCTGTCAAGCTTTCCTATCTTGGTATCAAATATCTGATATGAAGAGGATATGATATCAAGTCGAGTAGAGGAATTGGCTTGGAGCATAGGCTAATAGGTCATGTGCACTACTCATGTACACTACCCTGTAGGCAGTGAGCTCAGGTAGGCAGAGCCATGCCCCGCCCGAGTTGCACCCCTACACACGGTTACCATGTCTCTCTACTGTAATATACAGTAGGAAGTTCGGACACTGCAAATATCGGTGTTTCTTCCATGTCTATGTCTAGTGAAGGATAATTGCTTAGACTTAGTCAACTTCACCCAGTTTGACTAGTTTGTCTAAGATATTGACCTAGTCAACTCAACTTCACCTAATTTGACTAGTTACTGCGCTGAACATGTGTGTCCATCTTTGCAAAATTATTTCCAAATGGATATGAATTACTACTGGCGGAATCGATCATGGATGTACAATCGTCGTCCTGATGATATATATGGTGTGCGGGATGAATACGTAGCGGGAGTAGAGCAGTTCCTGCAGTTTGTTAAGGCGTTCCCTCAGTACATGGACGACACCAAAATTAAGTGTCCATGTGTGAAATGTCATAACGTGAAATATTATCCAGAAATGGAAGTGACATATCATTTATACTCGAGGGATTTCATGCCTAATTACTATCAGTGGACCGCACATGGAGAACTTTTGTCTTTAGCATCAGAGCCGGAGCCTTATGTTGAGTCGTATATGCATGCGGGACCTAATTTTGTTTCAGATAATCATGCATACGACGACGGATGCGTGAACATGGTTTTCGATGTTGCGGGGCCTAGTTTCGTTCATGATGTAGCTGAGGAGGCACCGAATGTCGATGCTGCAAAGTTCATGGAGTTGCTGGAGAATGCAAGGACTCCATTGTATCCTGGTTGTGAGGATCATTCACCGTTGGAGGTGGTTACAAGACTGTTGAGCATTAAGTCAGATTTTAATATGTCGCAAGAATGCTACAACCGAGTGTTGGAGTTGATTATAGAGATCTTGCCGGCGGGTGCTAAGTTACCTAAAGACTTCTATCGGTCTAAGAGGATGGTGAGATCGCTCTGGATGGGATACAAAAAAATCGATTCTTGTCACAATAGGTGCATGATGTACTACAAAGACGACAAGGACGCAGATGTGTGCAGATTTTGTGGTGCTGATCGCTATAAGACAACTAGTACATGAAGGTCTACCGGTGCAAGAAGACCGACCGATTCAATGTACTACTTGCCTTTAACGCTGCGGTTGCAAAGATTATTTATGGTGAAAGAGACGGCCGAAAATATGAGTTGGCACATGCGAGAACAGATTGAAGGAGTGGTGGATCACCCATCCGATGGAGAAACGTGGAAGCACTTTGATCGAGTGTATCCTGATTTTGCTTCAGATCCGCGTAATGTCAGGTTGGGGCTATCTTCTGACGGTTTTACTCCTTTTGGTCTTTCGGGATCCCAATATTCGTGCTAGCCTGTGATTGTCACTCCGTATAACCTACCGTCTTGGATGTGCATGAAGACTCAGTACATGTTTCTAACCGTTATAATTCCTGGTCCGAACAATCCCAAGAGGAACATTGATGTGTACTTACAGCCTTTGACAGATGAGTTGAATCAGTTATGGGAAGTAGTCGCTAACACGTACGATGTTTCCAGGAAGCAAAATTTTCAGATGAAGGCAACCCTTATGTGGACCATCAACGACTTTTCGGCCTATAGAATGTTATCTGGATGGAGAACTCATGGCCGTCTCTCATGTTCGTATTGCATGGACCATAGTAAGGCTTTCCGCTTAAAACACGGAGGAAAACCGTGCTTCTTTGATTGTCATCGGCAATTTCTGCCAAAAGATCATCCATTCAAAAGGAACAGGAATGCATTCCGTGCCGGCGTTGTAGAGAAGGGTGATCCACCGCCAAGGTGGTACGGAGCCACGATATAGGAGGAGGTTAGAGATTTTCCAAGTACTATCGAAGATCCTACAACTGGGTACAAGTGCGATAGATTTGGTGGAGATCATAACTGGACAAAGAGGAGCATATTCTGGGATCTGTCATACTAGAGTACCAATCTGATCAGACATAATCTTGATGTCAAACATATTAAGAAGAATGTGTTTGATAACATAATTAATACTGTGATGGACGTAAAGGAAAAAAACGAAAGACAATCCCAAGGCCAAGTTGGACTTAGAAGAAATATGCAAACGCCCTGCGTTGCATTTGATAGAGTAGAATGGAAAACAGTTCCTGCCGAAGTCAATTTTCTCGTTGGACAAGGAGGATAAAGTGAGACTTTGTCGGTGGATCCAGGGCCTAAAATTTCCAGACGGATATGTGTCAAATCTGAGAAGATGTGTCGATCCGAAGGAAAATAAATTGACGGATATGAAGAGCCACGACTGTCACTTATTCATGGAGAGGTTAATTCCGATTGCATTTCGGGAATTCTTACCGCAGACAGTTTGGGATCCATTGACGGAGCTTAGCATATTCTTCAGGGATCTTTGTTATAAGAAATTGCTCGTTGATCGTCTAGAAAAGCAAGATAAGGACATTGCGGTAACACAGTACAAGCTAGAGAGGGTGTTTTCTCCTGGATTCTTCGACTCTATGGAGCATATGCCGATTCATCTATCCTATGAGGCACGTGTTGGTGGATCCGTCGAATATCGATGGATGTACCCGTTCGAGCGATATTTGAATCACCTAAAAAGAAAGGTGAAAAATAAGGCACGGGTCGAGGGTTCTATTTGTGAAACCTATGTTCTCGAGGAGATTACAAACTTTTGTTCGATGTATTTCAAGCCTCATGTTGCAACTAATAGAAAGAGAGCTTCCAGAAACGACGACGGAGATCATGAATGTAATGATACAATACTGAAGGTATTCGATGCTCCAGAAAAGCCATCGGGTAAAATGAAGAAGAGATATCTGAACGATGATGAGCTAAGGGCTGCTCAGGTGTATGTATTACTGAAATACGACGAGTAGAGAAACTGGAGAGGTAAGTAATTAATACGTCTACATTATTTTAATAGTGTTGATTATTATACTATTACATTAATTGAACGATGTTGTTTTCAGCATATTTACTGATGATATGAGGTCAGGTAGGCCACACATAACAGAAGAAGAACTAGAACAATAAATAAGGCGTTATTTTCCATCATGGTTGAATGCATATGTAAGACTTGAGAACTCTGTAATTACCTTTCTGTATATGTACTTGATTGAGAATGAGCTTAATTTCTTTTTTCATGGTATTTAGGTCGATCGTCCATACGCAAGACTTGAGAATGAGTCTATTAGAACGCTAGCCAAGGGACCAATTTATGCTGCAAAAATATGACGAAGCTACTGTGTTAATGGGTTTAGGTTCAAGTCAACAAGTTGCCCGATCAGAGACAACTTTGTGGATCTCGACTCCACCAAAAACAGCTGTTTGTGTATCAGATCTTCGAACTACAAAGATGTTGATGCGGGCAACGATTTCTATGGTGTGCTACGGGAGATCGTGGAGCTGACATATAGTTATGGAATAGAGCCTGCTAAGATTGTGTTATTCAGGTGTGATTGGTTCGATCCGATTGAAGGTCAAGGTTGGAAAGTAGACAAGTACGGTCTTGTGGATATAAACTATCGTCGTCAATATCAAGCCTATGAACCATTTGTCCTATCAAGTCAGGCTTAGCTCGTGTACTTCACAAGTTATCCTAAACGAGGAACAACAAGGTCGGACTAGTGGGCAGTATGCAAGACCAAAGCTAGAAATACCTTTGAGGTTGACGATATAGCTTATCAAGAGGATGAACTACCTCTTGTAACAAATATTATAGAAGTGGACACGACGGAAGTTCCTCTTTACACATCTAATTGTGTAGAAGAAGTAGAATTATCTAAAAAGGGAGATGCAGATGAAAGTGAAGATGTAGAGGAGGAAGAAGAAGAAGAAGAAGAAGAAGAAGAAGAAGAAGAAGATGATGAGCTTGTCACGACCCGTACCCTGTGTAGGGGCACGAGAAGTTGGTACGTCCAGCCTATGCCGCAGTGTCGGCGGTAGAACGCTGTCCTAGGTTACTATCTAATCAACAACTCATGCAATTATATAATGTACTTGTCAAATCTTAACTCCGAACGGAGGACAAGTATAGATATAATAAATCTCAATCACAGTCTAAGCACGATAAGATAACACAGAAGTTTATAACTAAAGACTAAATAACAACATTTATAAACTACTAAATAATAATATCTCAAACAAACTCAAATACAAACTCGTATATCAAGTTATTATAATTCAAGTTCTAAAACATGAAAAACTAAACCAAGTCTACTAGCTAGTCTTTCGATCACTCCTGAGTGTCGGGGCCAAAGGTAGCTAAGCCGTCTCCTGCTCCAAGGCAAGTGGGGCAAATGTCCTCAGGACAAGCATCTGTAATATTTTTAACAGGTCCAGTCAGGACAGGAACGAGCACAATCTCATCTAGAAAACCCAAGTAAATGACAGAGAACTATAAAGCAGTTATAGAGAGTTTTATTGATTAATATGGAAGTTTGTACGAGTAATGATGTAGAGAGCAGTTAAGGTACAAGGAAAGTAAGGTAACTAAATAAGAAGAGAAAAATAGCAAAGAAGACTGTAAAATAAGAACTAGCAGAACTAGAGTAACATAATGAGTTCAGATGGTACAATATAAGTCGAGTGTAATCCCAAAGTGAGTCTAATATAAGATGAGTCGAATGTGATTCTAATCATTGTTCTAATATGGTGAATCGAATAAGGTGATACGAATAGTGATTCACATGATGTTCTAATAATGATTCGAATAAATTCTCCAAGTGTATTTTAAAATACTTAGTTAGACATGTAAACGGCTAAGGGTACATACGGCACATCACACACCTGGCCGGATGTGGAATGGCTATCGTTCGAATATTATTCACAGGGGGTGGTTCGAATAGTGGGAATGTTCACATGTCTAATCAAGTATTTTCCCGCCCATCTAATACAAATGAATCCAAAATTCGATACATCAATCGAATACAAGTCCAACTAGCACATGAAGATACGAATAGGTGGTTCGAATAGTGATTCGTATGGTGATTCGAATAATAGAGGTAAGAGGAGTAAGTATGTGTGTCGTATACATGGATTCAGAAACAAAAATACGTGTTTGTAACAGAGAATCACATACAGCTAACTAGAACTGAAGTACAGTAATTGACAAATAAATGAGAGAACTTTCAGAGAATGTACTCGCCTGCTACTCTGAGAAGAGTAGTGTAATATCAGATGCCTGCACCAGAGTCACAATGTCCTAAACAGAGTAATATGGGTTATGACATGTTCAATATAAGAAAAATAAAGGCTACAATACAAACTATATAATTTCTAGGTCAAACTAGGTCAAAGTCAACTCTAAGTCAAACCTGGTCAACTGTCTAGGTCAAACTAGGTCAAACTTGGTCAACTCTGGGTCAACCCAAGTCAACACTCTAGTCAAACTAGATCAATTGGTCACATCTAGACTCAATGTTGACCTTTGGTCAACTCCAGTCAATCCTGGTCAAACCCTAGTCAATTCTAGGTCAAGCTAACCTATATCAAGTCATAACTACCTAAAATACCCTAATCTAGATATTCATATGCCTAATATTACCCTATACTAGTTATCAGGTAAACCATACTCTAATATAATATATATATATATATATAAATATATCCTACACAATATATATAGATATATCCTATATGGACAATATCTTATACTAACAAATTCTAACATGCTAACAGTAATACTCTAACACTCTTCTAAACTCACTAACAATCTGACATTGCTCTATCCTCACATTCACTCTTACACTCACATATCCCTCTATCCTACACTACTAACTCCATATCCTGCTGCTACTACTGCTCTAGTTGCTGCCAAGTAAATTGCCTAAGTCCTTTCTCCTTCCTCTAAACCAAACCATACCTATAATGTATATGGGTAACCCACATACATATTAATACACTCACAAGATATAAATCCCACATATGTATATACTAAGTATTATCTTTCTATACAACTAGCAGACCTCACATATCTCAGAAAATGAACCCACATATCCTAGACACTCCTACTAAGCCACTTCTGCTACTGGCTACTGTGCAAGGCTATGAAATGAGGGTGTAAGGTTTGAACTAACTCTCCTACCAAGCTACTGCTGCTCCTGTCTAATGTCATTGCAGGCAATGCAATCCTGCCAAGGCAGGCTGCTGCCTAACCTGGACATTGCCCTGCTATTAGAGGGATCGAGCTACTACCACAACCTCTTGGCTACTCCTAAGCCTATGATACCACCCATACCTGGACAGGGACTGAACAAGGTATCAACTGAACAAATCTCACTGGGTCAGCAGGACAGACCCAAATTGGACTCATACATGCACCTCTGGACCCAAGTGTATTTCAGCAATATATGCAAGACATGAACAAGTGGCAGGGATCCAGTGTTGGTACTTGGGAAGGGTGGTCGAGTGTGTGAGACAGGGGGTTCCCAGGATTGCTCTACTCATTTAAGGACTGAACAAAAGAGTGGGGGGGGGGAATCATGGATGTAAACTAAGGTTGAACTTATGAAGGTATGAACTAAAGGCTGAGGGGTTATCTTAAACTCGACTGGACTAACTGATACAGAGGTCTAAGGTCTGATACACAAGCAAGTGATATAGGGCCAAAGCTTTGGGCATGCTAAATGACATAACATATACAAGAGTGCAAAATTTGAAAGGATGTAATGTGTGTAGGATAAAACTCAGGAAATGACAGAGGTTGTGCTAACAGTCCTTAACAATTGAAATCCATGAATCCTAGTCAACATGAATCCTAGTCTAACTAACATACACAACATCCTACTAACATATTTAACATTGAATTGACAAATGAATCAATTTAACAGTTACCAACCAATGTTCATGGTTTAACATAGCCAATACTTCAAAATCAGTTTTTGAAAGAGGAATCAAAATCAGGGAAATAAACCGGAAGGTATCAGACATTTGTACCCATTCGAAAATCTACTGTATGTATATACCTATGTATACCACATATATGTAAAATTAACTAATATATATAGATGCTTAGAAGACTGAAACTAATGAACTACAAAATCTAAACTGAAACAAGAATCCGTCAACACCATTTCAATCAATTCCATGTTGTTCTCAGGTTTAAAATAGGGGAACTCAATTTCCAGGTTATGCATGGGTGTGTGTGTGTGACTGTAATCTGATTTGTGTGTTTGTGTGAGTGTAGATGTGTCTTAGGTGAAGTGTCAAGAGTATCAATTTGTGTCTCAATGTTAGGCATGTGTGTGAAGTGAGTAAGGAAAACTGTTCTCAGCAATGGTAGTTGAATTAGCTAACAGTTAAACCTTCAAAACCAAAATTTCAAACTAAAACCCAAAATCATTCTGAATAGAGGTGAGGTACAAGTCAAATGTGTCAGGGGGATGCATTCGTGTCCACATAAGTGGACACAAACGTGTCCAAAACTAAAAATACAATGTCAGGAAACATGTACAGTGTTCAATATGGCCTCGTGCACGTGTTCACTTATGTCACGATTCGGTCCCAATTTCTTGGGTCGAATCGGATCATGCCCAGCCTGTACCGTTGTTGAGACGGCAGCAGTAAGTTGTATCACTCATGCAGGTAATATCAACAACACAATAATTGCCACAAATTTATTATTCCGAAAAAACTTTTTACAATAAAAATGAAAGATACATCTGAAATACACTGTTTTCCTCAAACATCATGATTTATAAAAGAAGAAAAAAATCTAGGCAACCAGCTCATCAGTCTTGAGATCATCGTCCTCTAGTTGGGATCTCGGGAAAATACCGCAGAATAAAGCATCATCAGTGATACCTAAAATGTTGGGTCTCCAGTCAGGAGGGAGCAAAGTACAATTCATGCTAATTTGACAATTGAAATAATAATAGAATTATGCACTTTTAAACAGTTTTGAAATCAATAATTTAAGCAGTTACAGTTTTAAAATAGTTACAGTTCTGTGATGTGAATAGACAATGAAATATGACCGGCTTAGGTTTGTTACAGTTCAGATACGGCTTATCCCCGTGTGTATGAGGGGTAAGCTAATATAGTTATAGTAGTTACAGTAGTTTGGATGTGGTCATATTCATTACACTACTCCCCCAGTCCCCAATAGTTACAGTAGTTACAGTCAATGCTCTCAGAGAGAGTTCCGTGTTGAATCGTGGTTTAAACTTGCAATAAAACGATTACTAAATAATTGTAAACTAACACAAAAATGTACTTGCCTCAGGTTTGACTGGACTAGAAAGGTTGATACGTCGGGATGGAAGTTCAGACTCTTCCTCGAAATCCTATATTTGGAAATTTGTCTCAGAAAACCAATGTTGCCAATGATGCTAAACTAGTTACAATCTCTAGTTGTGTCCTAGTCAATTTTAGTCTTTAATCAGCTAACACAACCAAAATGCTGTTATTAGTGCGTTACAATTAAGAATATCAATTACTTTTGGGAAAAACTTGTATTTATCAGGTTTTACTGTTTATTCGGAAAAACTTAATACTTTTGATAATTATATAAAAATATATTTTTCCTTTAAATGAGAAAAATTGTAAATTTTCAAATTGTACTTAATATAATTTTTTATTCCTAATTTTTTTTACGCATTCTCACAAAATCCAGAAAACCACAGCTACTACCTACTTATTACAAAACTGCAGAATAGTAAATGGGCCTATGTCCTTACATTCCCAAGAATTAAAATAAAAGAAAATTCATTAGTCCTGTAAACTGCCTACAAAATTAAATATAAATAATATTTAATAATTATAAAATATTATTGAGTCTCAGAACTGGTCCAATCGTCATTTTTATAGCTAATGCCTCAACGTCCGGACGAAACCGGTTTTGTTTGCATTCAGCCGGGGCCCATTGACCAATAAGGTCGTCGCCCAATAAATCCAAAAATAGTATTCTTTTCCAAAATTCATTTTAAAATTATATAATTAAATTTTTATAGAAATTTCGGCAGCATTCCCTCTATTTTCGGGATAACCCAAAACTGGGAAACGCGTCGATTTTTCCTGCAAAATAAATCCCAAACCAGGGATACCCAATTTTATATATAAAAACATCTAATAAATTATTTTCCGAAATGAATTCAGAATTCCTGAACAAAATCGAAATTTCCCGAAACAAATTCAAAATCTCACAAAACCAATTTCCACACCAATCCAAACCCAAGAACCTTCTCAGAAACAAGGTTCGTCTAAAACCAAATTTATATAAAATCTCTAATCACAGAAATATTTTCGAAGGATTCGGAAATTTCGAAATCGAAAAGATCACAGAACCAAAACCAGCAGCATACCAATTTCCGAAGAAACTTCGAAAAATCGAAATGGTAACGTAATTGAAACGTAACCAAAAATCCGAATTTCCGAAGGAATCGGTGGACCAATTTTCATCACAGACTAAGAGGAACTATGGGACTATCCAAAAGTTACCAAAATTTGATGGAATCCGAAGTGATGCCTCGGACTCGGAACGTTCAGCGCTCGTGGACAGTAAGAAATCAGCGAAACCACAGATCTGGGTCGGGGCACGCTGGCCTAGTGGGGCGGAGTCGCGTGGGGTGGCTCGAAAGCGACCAAGAACAGTAGCGTCGCTGCGGGAAAAGGGGAAGCCGGCTAGGGTTGGCCGAGAAATGGCCTGGTCGTACGGTCGGGCGAAAGGGCGCGGGTCAGGGGTGCTGTCCTGGGCGGCGGCCTGGGGTGGTCGGCGGAGCACGGGCCACGCCTAGCGGTCGGGCGCCGGACTCGTCAAGCGGAGTGCGGCCAGAGACGGCTCGGGGAAGCGGGCTCGGGGTCGACGGCAGGCGCTCGGGTAAGTTCTCCGAGGGGAGGCGGAGCTTCCGGCGGCAAGGGCACGATTGGGGGTTGGGGAAATTGAGAGGGATGATGGAGAGGGACGATGAAAAGGGATTATATATATATATAGGGAAAGGAGAGAGGGGGTTACGGGAAGTCTAAGTCGAAGGGGGTGGCCGATCGGGAGGCGAGGGGTCGACGGCCGGCGTCAGCTTCGATTTCGGGAGGCTAAAGGAAAGTCCCACAGAGTTAATAACTCTCAGAGAAAAAAATGAATGGAATAGTTATTCCATTAAGGGTTTCATGGGTCTTAATTTAATGGGTATGGGTTCAAATGGTTTATTGGGTTTGGGCCTAAGGATTATTCTTTAGAAAATTAATACCCATTTCTGTAATGGTTTAAATGGTTCAAATGGTTTATTGGTTTGTTTTTTTGTTCTTTAGAAAATTATAACTAAACATTTTTGTAATTCCAAAATATATTCGGGCTCAGAATTGGGTTCGGGACTGGGCCAGGCAATCAAAAATCCAAATTTATTTATTTTGAAAAATAATTTTCTATTTAGCTTTTAATACTAATCTGGCATGATATTAATTTAGCAAACACAAAATTTTAATAATTTTAAAAAAATAACAAAAAATCAAATTTCCAGAATTTTAATTAATTAACTAAAATTACGGGTTTCACAACCTTCCCTCCTTAGAAAATTTCGTCCTCGAAATTTAAAAGATAGGGTAGGATATGATTACCTCAAATCAAACAGGTATGGATACTGCGCCCGTAACTCAGGTCCAACAATAAGAATTGCCAAGGCAGTCGTGGATGAGACGTTTAGGGACCAATTTTAATTATGAAATCATCCATGCAGAAAAATACAAAAGCGAACCAAAGTACACGAGGTTGATCAGACCATCATGCACCGGTTCTGATTAGACAATATATTAGTGGGTGCACCCAATAAAATACTGTCATGATCAAGCTTAATAAAGAATTAGCTTACAAAACTAGGCTAACTTAGCAGCATCAATCAAGTTTAGAACGAAAAGATAAGAAATAGGAGTTATGTGATGGCTCAAATTTTCTCTTCTTCTTCCCACCTCTGACTAAGCTTGCTACTGGTTTCTCTGGCACTGAAAGGCTGAATCCAATCTTCAGCTCTGACTCGGATCCGAAATATAGTGTCTGAGCTGCGATACGTGGAAAACGTTGTGCACACCCTCAAAATTAGCTGGTAGAGCTAACCGGTACGCTACTTCCAACTCATCTTAAAACTTCAAATGGCCTGATGTACCTGGCTCAACTTTCCTGCTCTGCTAACACTGATCGTTCCTCTGGTAGGAGAAAATCTTCACAAAAGATGCTATCTCCTTCTTCAAACTCCACTGATTGACGATGCTAACTTGGTAGTTGTTGTAAGGAAACTCTACCAATTTTAAATGATCTTCTCCAAGACCCTCCAATTTCCAAAACACAAGATCTAACATATCTTCAAGCGTCTGGATTATCTTCTTTGATTGTCCGTCAGTTTGTACTCCATAAATCCGGTAGGGGTGCCTCTCGTACAATGCTGCCAACTTCTCGGTGAATAAACTAACCTTGAAGAGAATAAAGTGTGCTGACTTAGTCAGTCGGTCCACTATAATCCAATTTGTGCCCTTCCCTCCTTGGGAACAAGGCAATCCTTACCCAAAGTTCATTGTTATATGCTTCTACTTCCACTCCGAATTGTCCAGCGGCTGCAACAAACTTGTTATTCTCTTGCTAAATTCCTCATGTTGACAAATTCACATCTAATCCCATACCTGGAATTGTTCTTCTTCATTCCATAGCACCAATCAATGGAGGCATATTCTGATACATCTTATTAGCTCCTGAATATATGAAATACTGCGACTGGTACATTTCTTTCATTAACTCGTTCCTCCGTTTGTCAGCCGATACGCAAAGCCTCGTACCATTCTTCAGAGTTCCACTACTGATCAATTTAGAAACCCTCAAGTGTTCCTGCCAACACTTGATCTCTAAGCCTGTAAAGTGCCTCGTTTTGAAACTACGTCCTCTTGATTTTGTCCATCAGCCTCGAACTTCATCAATACTGAATCAGCATCCAGCTCCATCCTTCTATCTCCAGGTAGTATAACCTCCAGTCCAAGCTTCTCGATGTCTTCTAGTAGGTGCCACTCCTTGGTTAAGAACATCGCCACTGGATATCGACTAAGTGTATCAGCGATCACATTAGCCCTACCCGGGTGGTATAGCGGGTCGATGTTGAAATCCTTCATCAGCTTCAGCCATCTTCTTTGTCTAACATTCAGCTCTTTCTGAGTGAAGACATATTTCAGACTTTTGTAGTCCGTATATATTTTCACTCCCTTTTCATAAAAATCATGCTTCTATTGCTTCAAAGTAAAGATAATTGCAGCAAATTCCAAATTAGGTGTGGGATAATTCTTCTCATGAGTCTGTAGTTGCCTAGATGTATATGCAATTACTCTTCCATGTTGTTGAAGAACGCAATCCAGTCCTTTTCCAGAGGCATTACTGTAAATTGAGAAACCATCGGTTCCTGCGGGTAGCGCAAGGATTGGTGTAGTGGTAAGTCTCTTCTTCAGCTCCTCAATGCCGCCTGGCAATCTTTCGTCCAGATGAACTCTTCATTCTTCCAAGTGAGCTTCGTCATCGGCTCAGCAATCTTGGCGAAATCCTTCACGAACTTCTGATAGTAACCAACCAAGTTCAAGAAACTTCCGAATTGAACTTGGGGTATACCACTTTTCAATAGCAGCTATCTTCCATCGAAATTTCTTCTCTTGACAACATGGCCAAAAATCTACCTTGTCAAAGAAAATCCACGTTCAGATAACTTACCATAAAACTTCTTTTTCTTTAAAGTTTCCAGAACTTTCTTCAGATGTTCTTCATGCTCTTCTTCAGTCTTCGAATATATCAGAATGTTATCTATGGAGAAGATAAACTGATTCAAATACTCATGAAAAAACTCTGTTCATGAGATTCATGAACACAGCAGGAGCATTTGTCAGTCCAACGTCATGATCAAAAAAAACTACCCATACTTGGTGTTTGAACGCCATCTTGGAAATGTCCTCCTTCCTGACTTTGATTTGATGGTAGTCAGATCTTAAGTCAAACTTCGAAAACACCCTAACTCCACACAAACAGATCAAACAGATCCTCGATCCGGGCAGAAGGTACTTGTTCTTTAGTGTCTGGTAATCAATGCACATCCGTTTTACCATCCTTCTTGGGCACAAACAAGATAGGTGTTCCCTAAGGTGAAATTCCATCTTGGATAAATCCTTGAGCCTTCATTGATCTGGTCCTTCATCTTCTTAGCCTCCTTCGGGTTGACTCTATAGCATCTCTTAAAAATAGGGGAGAGCCGGGGACTAGGTCAATAGTGAACTCTATGTCTAGATCTGGGGTAATCCGGGAAGACTATCAGGGAAACATCTGCCATAAAGGTGTAACTAAGAATTTTATTCATGTGGAGATTACAGCAAAAACTCTTATGATTGATCTAAGGACATCCTATTACAACTTCTTATAACAAATAGATAATGCTACTCAGCAGCCCTAGGTACTATTCTTCATGACTCTGGCTCTTGCACGAGCAGTCTCCCACTGCTTCATCTTCTATGATCCTCAAGTCTACATCATGCCTTCCTACAGTGGGTGTAGGAGGCAAGATCTGCTGGATGGGAAAAGAGTCCCTAAGTTGCGGCATAACAGGTGTTGCTGGGATAAGTACTCCGGCATGATGGAAAGATAAGGGGCAGTCTTTACCCGATGTTCAGCAGATCCACATACCAAACATTTTTCCAATCTCTTGCGACAAATATTGGCTTGGTGACCAGGCCTTTTACAGTAGTCACAAACAAATAGCTTCTTATGATATGACTGCCGGATAGTAGTGCTCCAACATCTTCTATATTCAGGGGCATCCCTCCTAGGATGAGGTTCCGCTCCAACTCGGTTTAAGATAGCTAAGATTACATTATTGACGTTCTTCATGACTTCTATCGTGATATCCATCTGTTCCTGCTGGGCTTCAGCTTGAGCCTTCTGGGACTCCATGATTTTTTGAAATAGGGCAACCATTTGGAAGGTGTTCGCTGGTACTGGTGGAGCAACAGGAATGGGTAGTTACCTAAGGAAATGCAACTCAGTTTGAGAAGAGGTAGGAATTGCCAGTGTAATAAAAACTTTACTGGATGCATTATGGGGACGGTCAATCAACTGCGAGGGAATAAACCCTGGACTTGGTTGAGGAGATGGGGTATGATCGGGTGATGACATCCCATCGTCAGCAGGGTTGGTTTTATCAATGGCCATTCTCTGGAAGGTTTAAGATGCACACATAAGCAAGGTAGCCTACCAGTCTATAATCAAACAAAAATATTTAATATATATATATATATATATATATATATATATATATATATCGGTCCTATGTTGTGGCAATTTGATGTTCTAGTGTTCTAATTATTTCTAAGTTGGTTCTCCTAAGTTGTTGATTTTGACCTGCATGGGCCACCACTAAAAACATGTCACGACCCGGTTCCAATTTCTTGGGTCGAATCGGATCATGCCCAGCCTGCACCGTTGTTGAGACGGCGGCAGTAAGCTGTATCACTCATGCAGGTAATATCAACAACACAATAATTGCCACAAATTTATTATTCCGAAAAAACTTTTTACAATAAAAATGAAAGATACATCTGAAATACACTATTTTCCTCAAACATCATGATTTATAAAAGAAAAAAAAAATCTAGGCAACCAGCTCATCAGTCTTGAGATCATCGTCCTCTAGTTGGGATCTCAGAAAAATACCACGAAATAAAGCATCATCAGTGATACCTAAAATATTGGGTCTCCAGTCAGGAGGGAGCAAAGTACAATTCATGCTAATTTGACAATTGAAATAATAATAGAATTATGCACTTTTAAACAGTTTTGAAATCAATAATTTAAGCAGTTATAGTTTTAAAACAGTTACAGTTCTGTGATGTGAATAGGCAATGAAATATGACCGGCTTAGGTTTGTTACAGTTCAGATACGGCTTATCCCCGTGTGTATGAGGGGTAAGCTAATATAGTTACAGTAGTTACAGTAGTTTGGATGTGGTTATATTCATTACACTACTCCCCCAGTCCCCAATAGTTACAGTAGTTACAGTCAATGCTCTCAGAGAGAGTTCCGTGTTGAATCGTGGTTTAAACTTGCAATAAAACGATTACTAAATAATTGTAAACTAACACAAAAATGTACTTGCCTCAGGTTTGACTGGACTAGAAAGGTTGATACGTCGGGATGGAAGTTCAGACTCTTCCTCGAAATCCTACATTTGGAAATTTGTCTCAGAAAATAAATGTTGCCAATGATGCTAAACTAGTTACAATCTCTAGTTGTGTCCTAGTCAATTTTAGTTTTTAATTAGCTAACACAAACAAAACGCTGTTATTAGTGCGTTACAATTAAGAATATCAATTGATATTTAAACTTTTGGAAAAAACTTGTATTTATCAGGTTTTACTGTTTATTCGGAAAAACTTAATACTTTTGATAATTATATAAAAATATATTTTTCCTTTAAATGAGAAATATTGTGAATTTTCAAATTGTACTTAATATAATTTTTTATTCCTAATTTTTTTACGCATTCTCACAAAATCCAGAAAACCACAGCTACTACCTACTTATTACAAAACTACAGAATAGTAAATGGGCTTATGCCCTTACATTCCCAAGAATTAAAATAAGAGAAAATTTGTTAGTCCTGTAAACTGCCTACAAAATTAAATATAAATAATATTTAATAATTATAAAATATTATTGAGTCTCAGAACTGGTCCAATCGTCATTTTTATAGCTAATGCCTCAACGTCCGGACAAAACCGGTTTCGTTTGCATTCAGCCGGGGCCCATTGACCAATAAGGTCGTCGCCCAATAAATCCAAAAATAGTATTCTTTTCCGAAATTCATTTTAAAATTATATAATTAAATTTTTATAGAAATTTCGGCAGCATTCCCTCTATTTTCGGGATAACCCAAAACTGGAAAACGCGCCGATTTTTCCTGCAAAATAAATCCCAAACCAGGGATACCCAATTTTATATATAAAAACATCTAATAAATCATTTTCCGAAATGAATTCAGAATTCCCGAACAAAATCGAAATTTCCTGAAACCAATTCAAAATCTCACAAAACCAATTTCCACACCAATCCAAACCCAAGAACCTTCTCAGAAACAAGGTTCTTCTAAAACCAAATTTATATAAAATCTCTAATCACAGAAATATTTTCGAAGGATTCGGAAATTCTGAAATCGAAAAGATCACAGAACCAAAACCAACAGCATACCAATTTCCGAAGAACCTTCGGAAAATCGAAATGGTAACGTAATTGAAACGTAACCAAAAATCCGAATTCCCGAAGGAATTAGTGGACCAATTTTCATCACAGACTAAGAGGAACTATGGGACTATCCAGAAGTTACCGAAATTTGACGGAATCCGAAGTGATGCCTCGGACTCGGAACGTTCAGCGCTCGTGGACAGTAAGAAATCAGCGAAACCACAGATCTGGGTCGGGGCACGCTGTCCTAGTGGGGCGGAGTCACGTGGGGTGGCTCGGAAGCGGCCAAGAACAGCAGCGTCGTTACGGGAAACGGGGGAGCCGACTAGGGTTGGCCGAGAAATGGCCTGGCCGTACGGTCGGGCGAAAGGGCGCGGGTCAGGGGCGCTGACCTGGGCGGCGGCCTGGGGTGGTCGGCGGAGCACGGGCCACGCCTAGCGGTCGGGCGCCGGACTCGTGAAGCGGAGTGCGGCCAGAGACGGCTCGGGGAAGCGGGCTCGGGGTCGACGGCAGGCGCTCGGGTAAGTTCTCCGAGGGGAGGCGGAGCTTCCGGCGGCTAGGGCATGATTGGGGGTTGGGGAAATTGAGAGGGATGATGAAAAGGGATTATATATATATAGGAAAAGGAGAGAGGGGGTTACGGGAAGTCGAAGTCGAAGGGGGTGGCCGGTCGGGAGGCGAGGGGTCGACGGTCGGCGTCAGCTTCAATTTCGGGAGGCTAAAGGAAAGTCCCACAGAGTTAATAACTCTCAGAGAAAAAAATGAATGGAATAGTTATTCCATTAAGGGTTTCATGGGTCTTAATTTAATGGGTTATGGGTTCAAATGGTTTATTGGGTTTGGGCCTAAGGATTATTCTTTAGAAAATTAATACCCATTTCTGTAATGGTTCAAATGGTTTATTGGTTTGTTTTTTTTTCTTTAGAAAATTATAACTAAATATTTTTGTAATTCCAAAATATATTCGGGCTCAGAATTGGGTTCGGGACTGGGCCAGGCAATCAAAAATCCTAATTCATTTATTTTGAAAAATAATTTTCTATTTAGCTTTTAATACTAATCTGGCATGATATTAATTTAGCAAACACAAAATTTTAATCATTTTAAAAAAAATAACAAAAAATCGAATTTCCAGAATTTCAATTAATTAACTAAAATTACGGGTTTCACAACTTAGGTCTAGGACACGGCACACATGTCCTCGTGTCTCTTGGTCACGTGTCTAGGTTCGCCTAGGGTAGGGGAATGAGTCCCACAGCCTGCAATGAGTCCACATTGTGTCGTGTCCAAGAAAACAGTACGTATCAGTCGAGTGTCTGTGCGTGTGTGCAACAGTGAGGAAAATAGTGCGGGTCAATTTTCTCCGTGCACACAAAACAAGAACCCACAAAATTTTGTAGGTGTCGTGTCAGTCATGTGTCCTAGGTGTGTACAAATTTTCGTGTCAAAACGTGCAGTGTCGTGTCCGCTACAGTGCCCGAGCAGCAGGACACTGCACGGTGTCCTCGTGCACGCGTGTATGCTCAAAAATGGACACGAACGTGTCCAGAAATGTGTTCAGAAGGACACGAATGTGAAGTACATATATAGAGCAACAAATTCATATAATTAGTTTTACAAAAATCAAAAATAAAAACCTTAGAGGTATTTAATCAAACACCTACAAAACAATACGACACGTGTCCGATACGGACACCAAACGGACATGAATTCCATCCAAATTTCGGGGACACCTAGGGGACTCCTAGATCTAGCCCTATATGCAAAGAAAACTAAAATTTAAATCAATTTAGAGGGTTTTACCTATATGTGCAAAAAGCTTGGAAAAGCTTCAAATGGGGGATTCTTCCTCTTGATGCCAAAAGCTCCAAATTGACCCAAAGCTGGGATTAAATTTCACATTCAGAAAATAGGAGGAAATTAGGTTCTAATGGAAGAAACTAGGATTAAAAAGGAATTAAAATGGATTTATGGAGATTTTTGGAAGAGGGATAAATACCTTTCTTTTTCCAATGTTGAAATGAATAAAGAAAGAGGCAAGCCCTAGAGAATAATTGTTTATATAGGGTGGGGATCCCTATGGCTGGTCATTTAGGGTTTGGTTAGGGTTAGGGCTTCTAGTTATGGGCTATGGGCCAAGTCATGGTCAAATAAATCATTAAGCCATAAGTCATAAGTCATTTCACGAAACCATAAACCATGACTTAAATCCACTAAACCAAGTCCCTCCATTCTAAGATTAGTTTCTAATGACTAAAAGTAGGTTAACCTAAGTTAGACTAGGGTCACCATGGCTAGGTTTAGCTTCTAGGCTAGTTCACTAGGTCTCAACAAGTCAAGTCAACCTAGAATTCACCAATTCCATAAATCATCAAATAATTCAAATAAGTCAAAATAACTAAATACCCCTAGGCTAAAATTGATAATAAAACATCCTAATGATATGGTTAGGCTCTAGGTCATGCAGTCACTAGGGTTTCACTAGCTGCATACCAAAATCATAAGTCACGACTTAAAACAGTTTTTTAAATAGTTTAAAAAAAATTAAAAATCACCAAAAATTATAATGTGAAATAAATATCAATAAATAATAATTATAATCACAAAATTTCAAAAATACTCTCATCTGGAAAACTGGGTGTTACAATCCTACCCACCTTATAAAAATTTTATTCTCGAAATTAAGATGATCGCACCTCTCCTAGGTCAAACCCCCAATCAATCAAAGTCGAAGCAATACAATCCTACTGGTCGTGATTCCACAGTCTCGAACAGGGTAGCTACACTATCTAGCAAATACAAGCAATATCCTGGCAGGTACTAAAGGAAATCACACATGGAAGTGGGGAGAGAAGAACAGGAAGACGAACCTTCTAACCCATCACCTGCAGCGTCGGTCTCCTCAACTGCCATCGCAAATACTCCACCCCTCTGGGCATGGTGCTGCGCTACAGGTGGCCTAGCTCCCTCTCTCTGACCCGGTGCTCCGTCATATACGGGTGCAGTAGGGCAATCCCTGACCTGATGAGCGACGGATCCACAGAACAGACATACCTTCCGTCTCCTATAACAAGTCTCCCAAACGTGCCATGCCCTCTTGCAGTAAGCACAAGTCTGCACCGTAGGGTCCTGCCCTCTAGGCTGATGATGTGCCTACTGTACTCTTATCGGTGTCTGTATCTGTTGAATCTGTACATGAGGCCTCTTGGCCTGGCCTTCGCTGCTGCTGCCCCCAACTGGGTCTCGCCCCCTCTTGAGCCTAAGCTCAAGATCATCCTTAGCCAATAAGGCTCCCGTCAAAATCTCCTCAAAAGTGGCATCCATGTTGCCCTTGGTCAAGGACTTGACTTCCTTGACCAGACCCTTACGGAACCTCTGGGCCTTCGCCGCCTCGCTCAAGCCCTCTATGAATCTGCTGAGGTGGCCAAACTCCCCAGCGTACTCCTTCACTGATAGGCTCCCCTGAACTAGGCTCTCGAACTGCGACTCCAAGGCTCTGAGCGCTGAATCTGGAAAGAACTTCTTCTTGAAGAAGCCCTTGAACTCCTCCCAAGTCTGTCCAGCTACCCCCACCCTGGGGTCTGACTGATACCAGATGCGAGCAAGATCTCGCATTCGGCTAGCTGCTGCCTCTATCTGGAGATCTGCCAGTATTCGGGCCAGGCGGAAGATCTCCTCTATATGCTCGATCCACTCGTCAGCATATAAAATCCCTTCTGTCCCCAGGAAGGCTCTGGGGCTCATCTTCTGGAACTGCTCTAGTCCCGGTGTCCTCGGCTGTTGGATCACTGGTCGAGCTGCGACCGTCGTAAGGGCCAACTCCATGCTCCTGTCCTGTCGGGCCTGCTGTCGGTCCATAAACTGTTGGAAGTAAGCGAACATCTGTGCCGCATCCACGTGTCCTGTAGGCGGCGGCTGCTGGAAATGCATCTCTGGGATGACTGGGTCCTGTCCTCGAGCTGGTGAAGGTATACCCCTTGCTGCTGCTGCTGAAGTCTCAATATGGGCAGAGGTGGCAGGAGCTGCAGCCTCCTGACCCTGCTGATCTGGCTGAGAGGTGGCAATCCCCTCAACAGCAACTGCTGCACCAGAGCGATGTGATCGTGTCTCCACCATCCGAAAGACAGATCAAACAAGAAAGTCAATACTGAGCAGGAATCGATATATCAAAGGAGGACAGTTTATTTCAAAGAAGGCAAATCAGTACGATATGTAGATGGCATGATTTAAAGCAGAATTTTCCTAACTGTGATTGAGTGCCTCTCCGGTAAAGCCTATCTCTCAGTCCTATAGCAGGCTCGCAGCAGTACAACTAAGTCGTCGTACTACAACGATATCGCACTAATGCGACTCTCGACCTGCATGGGACACCACTAAAAACGTGTCACGACCCGTACCCTGTGTAGGGGCACGAGAAGTGGGTACGTGCAGCCTACGCCGCAGTGTCAACGGTAGAACGCTGTCCTAGGATACTATCTAATCAACAACTCACGCAATTATATAATGTACTTGTCAAATCTCAACTCCGAACGGAGGACAAGTATAGATATAATAAATCTCAATCACAGTCTAAGCACGATAAGATAACACAGAAGTTTATAACTAAAGACTAAATAACAACATTTATAAACTACTAAATAATAATATCTCAAGCAAACTTCAATACAAACTCGTATCTCAAGTTATTACAATTCAAGTTCTAAAACATGAAAAACTAAACCAAGTCTACTAGCTAGTCTTCAGATCACTCCTGAGTGTCGGGGCCAAA
Source organism: Iris pallida (assembly GCA_029216955.1). Lineage (NCBI taxonomy): Eukaryota > Viridiplantae > Streptophyta > Magnoliopsida > Asparagales > Iridaceae > Iris > Iris pallida. The sequence goes on along the minus strand of JANAVB010000200.1, from coordinate 646,216 downwards.
GGTAGCTAAGCCGTCTCCTGCTCCAAGGCAAGTGGGGCAAATGTCCTCAGGGCAAGCATCTGTAATATTTTCAACAGGTCCAGTCAGGACAGGAACGAGCACAATCTCATCTAGAAAACCCAAGTAAATGACAGAGAACTATAAAGCAATTATAGACAGTTGTATTGATGAATATGGAAGTTTGTACGAGTAATGATGTAGAGAGCAGTTAAGGTACAAGGAAAGTAAGGTAACTAAACAAGAAGAGAAATATAGCAAAGAAGACTGTAAAATAAGATCTAGCTGAACTAGAGTAACATAATGAGTTCAGATGGTACAATATAAGTCGAGTGTAATCCCAAAGTGAGTCTAATATAAGATGAGTCGAATGTGATTCTAATCATTGTTCCAATATGGTGAATCGAATAAGGTGATACGAATAGTGATTTACATGATGTTCTAATAATAATTCGAATAAATTTTCCAAGTGTGTTTTAAAATACTTAGTTAGACATGTAAACAGCTAAGGGTAAATATGGCACATCACACACCTGGCCGGATGTAGAATGGCTATCGTTCGAATATTATTCACAGGGGGTGGTTCGAATAGTAGAAATGTTCACATGTCTAATCAAGTATTTTCCCGCCCATCTAATACAAATGAATCCAAAATCCGACACATCAATCGAATACAAGTCCAACTAGCACATGAAGATACGAATAGGTGGTTCGAATAGTGATTCGTATGGTGATTCGAATAATAGAGGTAAGACGAGTAAGTATGTGTATCATATACATGGATTCAGAAATAAAAATACGTGTTTGTAACAGAGAATCACATACAGCTAACTAGAACTGAAGTACAATAATTGACAAATAAATGAGAGAACTATCAGAGAATGTACTCGTCTGCTACTCTGAGAAGAGTAGTGTAATATCAGATGCCTGCACCAGAGTCACAATGTCCTAAACAGAGTAATATGGGTTATGACATGTTCAATATAAGAAAAATAAAGGCTACAATGCAAACTATATGAGTTCTAGGTCAAACTAGGTCAAAGTCAACTCTAAGTCAAACCTGGTCAACTGTCTAGGTCAAACTAGGTCCAAGTCAAACCTGGTCAACTCTGGGTCAACCCAAGTCAATACTCTAGTCAAACTAGATCAATTGGTCACATCTAGACTCAATGTTGACCTTTGGTCAACTCCAGTCAAACCCTAGTCAATTCTAGGTCAAGCTAACCTATATCAAGTCATAACTACCTAAAATACCCTAATCTAGATATTCATATGCCTAATATTACCCTATACTAGTTATCAGGTAAACCATACTCTAATATAATATATATATATAAATATATCCTACACAATATATATAGATATATCCTATATGGACAATATCCTATACTAACAAATTCTAACATGCTAACAGTAATACTCTTACACTCTTCTAAACTCACTAACAATCTGACATTGCGCTATCCTCACATTCACTCTTACACTCACATATCCCTCTATTCTACACTACCAACTCCATATCCTGCTGCTACTACTGCTCTAGTTGCTGCCAAGTAAATTGCCTAAGTCCTTTCCCCTTCCTCTAAACCAAACCATACCTATAATGTATATGGGTAACCCACATACATATTAATACACTCACAAGATATAAATCCCACATATGTATATACTAAGTATTATCTTTCTATACAACTAGCAGACCTCACATATCTCAGAAAATGAACCCACATATCCTAGACACTCCTACCAAGCCACTGCTACTGGCTACTATGCAAGGCTATGAAATGAGGGTGTAAGGTTTGAACTAACTCTCCTACCAAGCTACTGCTGCTCCTGCCTAATGTCATTGCAGGCAATACAATCCTGCCAAGGCAGGCTGCTGCCTAACCTGGACATTGCCCTGCTATTAGAGGGATCGAGCTACTACCACAACCTCTTGGCTACTCCTAAGCCTATGATACCACCCTTACCTGGACAGGGACTGAACAAGGTATCAACTGAACAAATCTCACTGGGTCAGCAGGACAGACCCAAATTGGACTCATGCATGCACCTCTGGACCCAAGTGCATTTCAGCAATATATGCAAGACATGAACAAGTGGCAGGGATCCAGTGTTGGTACTTGGGAAGGGTGGTCGAGTGTGTGAGACAGGGGGTTCCCAGGATTGCTCTACTCATTTAAGGACTGAACAAAAGTATGGGGGGGGGGGGAAATCATGGATGTAAACTAAGGTTGAACTTATGAAGGTATGAACTAAAGGCTGAGGGGTTATCTTAAACTCGACTGGACTAACTGATACAGAGGTCTAAGGTCTGATACAAAAGCAAGTGATATAGGGCCAAAGCTTTGGGCATGCTAAATGACAGAACATATACAAGAGTGCAAAATTTGAAAGGATGTAATGTGTGTAGGGTGAAACTCTGGAAATGACAGAGGTTGTCCTAACAGTCCTTAACAATTGAAATCCATGAATCCTAGTCAACATGAATCCTAGTCTAACTAACATACACAACATCCTACTAACATGTTTAACATTGAATTGACAAATGAATCAATTTAACAGTTACCAACCAATGTTCATGGTTTAACATAGCCAATACTTCAAAATCAGTTTTTGAAAGAGGAATCAAAATCAGCGAAATAAACAGGAAGGTATCAAACATTTGCACCCATTCGAAAATCTACTGTATGTATATACCTATGTATACCACATATATGTAAAATTAACTAATATATATAGATGCTTAGAAGACTGAAACTAATGAACTACAAAATCTGAACTGAAACAAGTATCAGTCAACACCATTTCAATCAATTCAATGTTATTCTCAGGTTCAAAATAGGGGAACTCAATTTCCAGGTTATGCATGGGTGTGTGTGTGACTGTAATCTGATTTGTGTGTTTGTATGAGTATAGATGTGTCTTAGGAGAAGTGTCAAGAGTATCAATTTGTGTCTCAATGTTAGGCATGTGTGTGAAGTGAGTAAGGAAAACTGTTCTCAGCAATGGTAGTTGAATTAGCTAACAGTTAAACCTTCAAAACCAAAATTTCAAACTAAAACCCAAAATCATTCTGAATAGAGGTGAGGTACAAGTCAAATGTGTCAGGAGGATGCATTCGTGTCCACATAAGTGGACACGAACGTGTCCAAAACTAAAAATACAATGTCAGGAAACATAGTGTTCAATATGGCCTCGTGCACGTGCTCACTTAGGTCTAGGACACGGCACACGTGTCCTCGTCTCTCGTAGTCATGTGTCTAGGTTCGCCTAGGGTGGAGAATGTGTCCCACAGCCTGCAACGAGTCCACATTGTGTCGTGTCCAAGAAAATAGTGTGTATCAGTCGAGTGTCTGTGCGTGTGTGCAACAGTAAGAAAAACAGTACGGGTCGATTTTCTCCGTGCACACAAAACGAGAACCCACAAAATTTTGTAGGTGTCGTGTCAGTCATGTGTCCTAGGTGTGTACAAATTTTCGTGTCAAAACGTGCAGTGTCGTGTCCGCTACAGTGCCCGAGCAGCAGGACACTGTACGGTATCCTCATGCACGCGTGTGTGCTCAAAAATGGACACGAACGTGTCCAAAAATGTGTTCAGAAGGACACGAATGTGAAGTACACATATAGACCAACAAATTCATATAATTAGTTTTACAAAAATCAAAAATAAAAACCTTAGAGGCATTTAATCAAACACCTACAAAACAATAAGACACGTGTCCGATACGGACACCAAACGGACACGAATTCCACCCAAATTTCGGGGACACCTAGGGGAATCCTAGATCTAGCCCTACATGCAAAGAAAACTGAAATTTAAATCAATTTAGAGGGTTTTACCTATATATGCAAAAAGCTTGGAAAAGCTTCAAATGGGGGATTCTTCCTCTTGATGCCAAAAGCTCCAAATTGACCCAAAGCTGGGATTAAATTTCACATTTAGAAAATAGAAGGAAATTAGGTTCTAATGCAAGAAACTAGGATTAAAAAGGAATTAAAATGGATTTATGGAGATTTTTGGAAGAGGGACAAATACTTTTCTTTTTCCAATGTTGAAATGAATAAAGAAAGAGGCAAGCCCTAGAGAATAAGTATTTATATAGGGTGGGGATCCCTATGGCTGGTCATTTAGGGTTTGGTTAGGGTTAGGGCTTCTAGTTATGGGCCATGGGCCAAGTCATGATCAAATAAATCATTAAGCCATAAGTCATTTCACGAAACCATAAACTATGACTTAAATCCACTAAACCAAGTCCCCCCATTCTAAGATTAGTTTCTAATGACTAAAAGTAGGTTAACCTAAGTTAGACTAGGGTCACCATGGCTAGGGTTAGCTTCTAGGCTAGTTCACTAGGTCTCAACAAGTCAAGTCAACCTAGAATTCACCAATTCCATAAATCATCAAATAATTCAAATAAGTCAAAATGACCAAATACCCCTAGGCTAAAATTGATAATAAAGCATCCTAATGACATGGTTAGGCTCTAGGTCATACAGTCACTAAGGTTTCACTAGTTGCACACCAAAATCACAAGTTACGACTTAAAACAGTTTTTTAAATAGTTTAAAAATAATTAAAAATCACCAAAAATCATAATGTGAAATAAATATCAATAAATAATAATTATAATTACAAAATTTCAAAAATACCCTCATCTGGAAAACTGGGTGTTACAGAGCTAAACGAACTAGATGAATTTTCAGAAGAGGATTAAATCTATACGTTTGTTTTATCATCATATTTGACACTTTAGTGACACTTTTATCATATAAATCTGTGACACTTTAGTGACACTTTTATCTGTGACTATGATATTTTTCAAAAATCTGTGATGTATATCATATAAATATGTATTTTTGTTTTATTGTCATATGTTATTATCAGGTATGACTAGACCATCTGGACGACGCAGAGGATTTTATATTAGGCAGTCCCGTCTGCCTCGGGCTGGGGATGGAGATTTTGTACCCTCATCCTCACCTTCGAGTATGCCATTGTACCGTTCTGTTCCCGGTCCATTACCGGGACAGGGCAGTTCCAGCAGGTTGGCAACTCCTCCCTCGTCGTCCAGCGTTCCTGATCCCGCATCCAGCGTTTCTGATCCCGCATCCAGTATTCCTGATCCTGTGTCCAGTATTCCTCCTGCCGATGGCTCTATGGGGGGAGCCGACGCCGAGCATATGGAGGATGGCGATCAGACTAATCCTGTCCAGGCAGGAGGTGAGAGCAACCCTCCATGCGCTCCCCCGGACGAGACGCGTATGGAGATTTGGACGGACGGGCCTACGAAGTAAGTTAATTAGTTAATATATATTTCTCAAATGATTATATGTACATATATATTCTTGAAAATTATTATTGTATAGATATCGGCCTCCTGCAGTACAGAGACAGCTGGAAGTATTTTTGAGGCAGAACTATGGTGGGCCTTGGATTAACTACTCAGATGCTCCCGTACATAGGAAGGCCTTTTGGTTCGCCTACTTCAAGGTAAAAAATTTGTTTATTTTTAAATTTTAATAATTATTTGTGTATATTATACAACTTCTCTATTTTACTTCTTGTAGAGGACCTATTTCTATCCACCACACCGGGCGGCAAAGATCGAGGCCCAATTTTCTGCTGTCGCAGGCAAGCTCATCCGTGATGCGATCCACGACCAGAAGTCTCGTGATCGCTCCGGAAAGCCGATCCACGGTTGGATTATGCCAGAGCAGTGGACTGCAATAAAGGCTAGATTCGTCAAGGCCAGGTACCAGGAGTAGTCTGACAAGGCCAAGGTGGCACGGTCGAGCGTCGGTAAGTGGTGTGGTGGCTCTATTTCGATGACAGAGCATTTTCGTCGTCTGGTACGTTTCCTATGATGAACATCATTTTATATATAGTTCGATAGAATGTTTAATACTAATAATAGATAATATATTTTAACAGGTAAAAAAGGGTGAGGACCCGAACATGGTGACCGTCTTCCTGGTCATCCATCGGAGGCTTGGGGAGTTCATTGACGAGAGGGCAACGCAGACATACGTACATTCTATTCTTTATATTAATTTACTATAATTTAGAAAACAGGAAAATAGATATCAATATAGACTTTAGCAAACACTTATACGTTAGCAAACATTGTTCTAGGCCGAGTTTGTTCGGCTACAAGAGAAGGCGGCTGCTACTGCTAGTGCGCCAGCAGAGGGAGGGGCTGGTACTTTCTTCCAGCCGCCTATAGCTCCATCGTCGGACGAGCTCTGGATGACCGCCGTTGGCGGTCTTCAGAAGGGTACGTACTACGGTACGGGATCCTACGGCGCTTATTTGGCTTCGGAGTCATCCCGGGCCCCCTCTGTCAGTGTGCAGTCTCCAGCTTCGCAGGCGTCATCACAAGCGCAGGATGTGTGCAGACAGCTCTACGAGTTGCGTCGCGAGTTGCAGTAGCAGATTTCTGAGGCAGCTAGGGCAGGGCGACGATCCGACGATCCGATGATCATCGGACGATTTGATGCGGTCGAGCGCAGTATACAGGAGTTGATGAGTCTGCAGCAGGCTACAGCTGCCAGCTTGTACACGCTCACCGAGTCTACGCAGCGCACAGAGTGTAGACAGGCCGAGCTGGAGGGATCGCAGAGGACCGCGGCTGTCTTACTCACCCAGCTGCATACTTCTCTTGAGGAGAGTACTCAGAGGATGGTGAGTACCCTTGCTGCACATGGTGACCGACTGCGAGAGCTGGAGCAGATACGTCCTCCCGGTCTATCGACGGCGCCGACTTCAGACGTTGCACTGCCTCCTACTGCCCCTACAGTGCAGCTCACACAGGAGAAGTATGAGTACATGTTATCCCAGATACACGGCAGGGGTCCTCAGTGATCCAGTAGATTTTTTTTATCATCTTTGTATGTATTGGCCCTATGGGCCCATTATCCGTTCTGTACACTGATTTTCATTCTTATTTGCCCTCCATTATGGACATGTATGTTTGATGGATATTTACTTTGTGATATTTACTTTATTGGTATTTTTATTGTGATATTTACTTTGTGATATTTAGTTTGTGATATCTGCGACGGGGATGACAAATATACCTACGCTGGGTTATAAGCGATGATCTGATATACAAAGAAGGTGCTGCCCAAATTTTAAAAAAATATAATGTGTATTTTTGTGATGATGTGTGTCTGTGTTTACAGTATATGTGAAATACAGTGTTCGGAACCATCGATAGTTTCGATTACTGTTGTATGTTTTATCTTGGACAGAAAGAGCAACTGTTCAGGGTGTACTTCTGAGAGCTTTATTTTTACATCCTTCACTCTCTCGGAACGTCGTACAGGATCCCGAGAAGGTGAAGGACGTGAAGAGGAAGCTCTGAGAAGTGAACTCTGAACTGTTGCTCTTTTTATCCAAGATAAAATACAGAACAGTAAGCGAAACTGTCGATGGTTCGAACCCTGCACTTCACACACACTGTAAACATAGACACACAGCATAACAAAAATATACATTGTATTTTTTAAATATTTTTTTATTATTCTGAGATGTATAGCGACGGATAGCGACGTATAGGTACGTCGCTAAATAGCGGCGTTGCATCGCTAACCGTCGTAATCCGTCGCTTCACTGTAGAATACTGACGTCATTAATACGTCGCTGTACGTCGCTAAGATGCTAACGTGGCAGGCATGCCATGTCATCACATAAATATATCTGGACGTCGCTAATACGTCGTACTACGTCACTAATTTTGTGACGTCAAATTTCGTCGCCCTCTGTCGCTACTTTTGCGACGACACAGCGACATTGTGATGACGTCGCAACCAGCGACGTAGGGCGACGAATGTGTCATCTGCGACTCGGTTTTTTGCCACCTTCATTTTTCGTCGCTAAATACGTCGCTAAATAACTTTAGCGACGTATATGCCTTCATTAGCGACGTACCTGGACGTCGCTAATTTGGCTTATTTTGTAGTGCAATCCCTGCAGCTATCCAGGTTATCCAGGCGAGGTTCATGCAAGAGTTATCAAGAATTATTAGGAGACTTTGAGTACAACACATGACAGTGTGCATATTACTTGTTTCAAGAAGTGCCCCATATGACAGTGGGCTAAAAATGTGCCCTACTCGTCAGCAGGCTACAAGTCTATCAGGTGTGGCCGGGATAACGGGATCGCCTGTAACTGGAAACATCTCTCTATATGAGCTACTTTGATCAATCTTGTAATTAACCTAGTCAGATTCAGCATGAATCCCTGACCGTGGTAACCAGGAATGCAAGTCCTAGACATGATGCGAGACGAGATTGGTAGCTTATACAAGCACATTCAAGAACAATCATCCACGGTGTCAAGATGAGTTATTACTCAGCATGTCAAGATAGTCGTCGTAACAGCATTCAAGATTACATGTCAGGTTTACTTGTCAAGAGTGCGCCACGACGGTCTACTATCATATCATGTTACTTGCTACTTGTTAAGAGTGTGCCTTAACATGCCACTATCATATTCTATCCTTACATTATCATGAATGAGAGAAACTTGCATAAAATAGCTTGTAACATATTCTTGAAGCCAATAAAAAGATCTACAACTTTTATGTTGGATGTTGGAGAAATTCTGGCCACAAATCAGCCAAATGGGACATAAAACAGCCAAAAATAGCCAAAATAGGCACAATGTGGCACTATGCATCTATGCGGACTGATACTATACGGCCAGGCACTATGCAGCTATATAGACCGGTACTATATGGTACTATGCAGCCATGCGGCCAGCACTATACAGCTATGTGGCCAGCACTATACGGTACTATGCAGCTATACGGCCAGTACTATACAGCCATGCGGCCAGTACTATGCGGCACTATTAGGGCTGCAAATGAGCCAAGCCGAGCCAAGCTTTTGTAAGCTTGAGCTTGGCTTGACTAGAACTAATCGAGCTCAAGCTCGAGCTCGAGCTTGATAATTTTTTTATTTTAGAGCTTGAGCTTGGCTCGAGCTTGTTTATATTAAGTTTGAGCTTGGCTTGGTTTGAGCTTGAGCTTGGCTTGATAAGCAAGCTTGATTCAAGCTTGATAAACAAGCTTGATAAGCTCAAAATCAAGCTCCTTAAGCTTGATTTCAAGCTTAACGAGCTCGATTTCAATTTAGTTAGGTTTGAATTAATAATTTATTTATAAATTTTTAATTTAAAAAGTTCCTTAACATCAATTATTAAGGACATATAAATATATAATGCACACACACACACACACACACACACACACACACACACACACACACACACAGATATATATATATATATATATATATATATATATATATATATATATATATATATATATATATTACATAAAAAATATATATATATATATATATATTACATAAAAAATATATTTTTTTTAACATATATATATATGTGTGTGTGTGTGTGTGTGTGTGTGTGTGTGTGTGCATTATATATATTTATATTTATATATATATTTATATATATTTATTTTTCTTTTGTGTGTGTGTGTGCATTATATATATATATATATATATATATATATATATATATATATATATATATAAAAAAAAAATATATATATATATATATATATGTGTGTGTGTGTGTGTGTGTGTGTGTGTGTGTGTGTGTGTGTGCGCATTATATATTTATACGTCAAAATATACATACATATATACACACACACACACACACACACACACACACACACACACACACACACACACACACACACATATATATATATATATATATATATATATATATATATATATGTATATATATGTATATATATAAAATATATATATTTATGTTGATATATATTTATATATTTATATATATATGTTGATATATATTTATATATATATATATATTGATATATATATATATATATATGTTGATATATATTTATATATATATATATATATAAATATATATATATATATATGTATATATATATATATATATATATATGATTCTGCGGAGGCCTTGCGCTGCCGCCACTGAGTAAACCCTAGTTTCCTTGTCCACCGACACCGGCGTGGCCGCTGGCCGGGCCGGCGTCTCCCTTGGGTCACCGAACCACTTGGTCGGTGGCTTTCTTTGTGTTGTTTAGTTAGGGTTATGGCAGCCAAGACCTTCGCCGAGGCAGTGATGGGGTCGCCACCATCTGTTGTGGCTACCTCCATCCCTCCGCGAACGATCACTTCTTTCAAGGGCGCTCCTGCTATTTCCTTCACGGAGGAGGAAGAAACAGCCCTCTCTGATCCACTAAGGTTTGCTTTGGTGGGTAAGTTTTCTCATAATCGACCTCCGATAGAATTGATTCGTAAGGCTCTCTCAGGCTTCGAGTTTTCTGGATCCATTAAGGCGGGTGTTATCGACGACAAACATGTTCTTATTCGGCCATCAACTGAAGTGGATTTTCTTCGACTTAGATCAAAGGATCTATGGTATATTGCTCGTGCTCCCATGAGAGTTTTCAAGTGGGATCCTGATTTCTCGCCTACTCAAGAATCGCCGAAGATCCCCGTTTGGGTGACTCTACCAAATCTACCACATCATCTTTATGCCAAAGAGGCATTATTTGCTATTGCATCTGTTTTCGGGATCCCTCTTAAAATTGATAAGGCGACTGCGGAATTATCTCGACCTAGCATGGCCAGGATATTCATGGAAGTTGATGCTTCTAAACCCCTACAACGTCGTATCCGCATTAATTTGCCAAGTGGTAGTTTTTGGCAGTTGATTGAATATGAATCCACGCCGCTTTATTGCTCCCACTGCCGCCATCAGGGGCATAGTGCTGACAACTGTAAGTTTAAACAAAAGGACAAGGGGAAAGAAATACAGCAAGAGGCTCCTACTCAAACTCAGCAGCGCTCTCCAACTGTTGTGACTCATATCCTTCAACGTGAAGTTATTGGCCAATCCAGTGATCAAGTTGATCATGTGAGCTCACCAACCAATCAACTGCCGGTTACTAACCAGGGTGATGGGACTCAACTGCCGGTTATTAACCAGGGGGTTGCTGATCCCTTGCTTGCAGAAGGAATAACACCTACCAATGTTGATGGAACTGGATCGGGTAGTGTGCAAAGTCATGATGACAGGACTGCTCCAGTCCAGGAGCCTCCCACACAAGGGGACTTGGTTCTTCCTCAGGAGGCTGCTTTGGCTACTGGGGAACGTTTGGAAGAGGATAGTGCTCCGGATGACGATAGGGTTGACGAAGAGAGTGAAGAGGAAGGGGAGCTTCGCAGCTGGGCGGACGAAGCAGAGGCTGCACAGGATAGGGAGAAGGACTCCGCTGTCAAGCAGAAGAGGCGGAAGAAAAGTCCGGCGCCATCTGACCGGGTTCTCCGATCAGCTGCCAACTTTAAATCTGGTAACCCCCAAGCCTCTGATAATGTTTAACACTCTATGCTGGAATATTAGAGGAGTCGCAAACAAAATGGCTTTTACAAGACTTAAGAACTTGTGTCGGGTTCACAAGATTCAATTGCTCGTTCTTATTGAACCGAAGGTGACTAAGGATCAAATTTCTCACTATAAGCTTAAACTGGGTTTTGCGACGGCTGTTTGTAACAGTCGTGGCAATATCTGGGTTATGGTGCGGTCGGGTTGCATGATGTCTGTGCTCGATGAATTCGATCAAGCTGTCACAATCTCTTTTCAAAATGAGTCTTTGTCATTGCCTGTTATGTTTTCCTTTGTCCATGGTCATGGGAAGAAGGAAGGTAGAAGGGAATTATGGAGTAGGTTGCTACAGTTGCGCAATGTTTATGCTCTTCCTTGGGCAGTGGGAGGGGATTTCAATGCCATTTCCAGTTCGAATGAGAAGGTTGGTGGTAGGCCTCCTTGCATGGTGTCTATTCAAGAGTTTCTTAACTTTCAAATGGCGGCTGGGTTAATCGAACTTCCTTATTTGGGGAGTAAGTATACTTGGTTCAAATCAACTGATGGAGAAAGGCAGGGATCTCGGCTAGACAGAATGTTGGTCTCGAATGATTGGCTTCGGTTGGCTCCCTCAACTGTTGTGGATCATTTGAGTCGAACGGAGTCGGATCACGCACCACTTTTGATCAAGCTCTTAGCTCAGCAGGAAGGGGGTAGGCGCAGCTTTAAATTCCTTACTTTTTGGATTAAACATGATGACTTTATGCAGGTGGTTGAGCAGGCTTGGCGATCGATCACACATCCTAATGGTCTTGTTAGGGTTTGCATGCGTCTAACTGCATGCAGGAAGGCTTTATCTGCATGGAGTCATAGTACTTTTGGCAATATATTCCAGGAAGTCACTATTGCGGAGGACAGTGTACTTGCTGCTGAGTTGGAATATGATTGTGACAGATCTGTGATGAACAGGGAGAAGCTGCAACGTGCTACTACGCTCATGAAACAAAAGCATCGAATTATTGACTCTTTTTGGAAACAAAAAGCGCGGTTGCGTTGGGATGTTGAAGGGGATCGGAATACTAAATATTTTCATGACTGTGTTACCAACAAACAGAGAAAGCTGCGCATCAATCACATAGTTGATTCAGAAGGAGTTCGAAAGGAAGGTTTGCAGAATATTCAACAGGTGGCGAATACCTACTATGAAGAGCAATACAAAAGTGAATCTACAATAGCTGATGAAAATCTCATGACGGCAATCCCCCACCTCATAACTGATGAAGAGAACATTATGCTTACTGCTTCCCCTACAAAGGAGGAATTGTTCGAGACCCTTCGCAGTATGGATGTGGATAGTGCAGCTGGCTTGGATGGTTTTACTGCACTTTTCTTTGTTCACTGTTGGAATATAGTTGCTGATGATGTTCTCGAAGCTGTGGACCTGTTTATGGCAGGTTTTGAATTGCCTAAGGCTATTACTAGCACTGCTTTGGTCTTAATTCCTAAAAGCACCAATCCATCTACTTTGACTGATTTTAGGCCAATAAGCTTATGCAATGTTATTAATAAGCTTATGTCCAAACTTCTGACTCGTCGCTTGAGTACTATTCTTCCAAAGCTGATTTCACTTGAACAAAGTGGATTTGTGCAGGGACGTGAGATTGTAGACAATATTCTTCTTGCTCAAGAGTTGATTAGCATGATGAATGTTAAAAATCGAGGAGGAAATATAGCTATAAAACTGGATATGGCCAAGGCGTATGACAGGTTAGACTGGTCTTTTCTTATGGAGGTTATGCGTCGGTTTGGTTTCGAGGAGAAGTGGATTAGTATGGTTTTCCGCTTGATCAATAATATTTGGTTTTCGACCATTATCAACGGGGCTACTTCTGGTTATTTCAAAGCTTACAGGGGTGTTCGTCAGGGTGATCCATTATCCCCCGCGTTGTTTATACTTGCTGCAGAAGTCCTCTCTCGAAACCTAAACAAGCTACTACAGCACAATTCTTTCTCACACTACTATTCTCCGAGTGGATGCCCTGCTATAAGTCATTTGGCTTTTGCCGATGACGTACTTTTGTTCTCCTCCGGAGATGTACGCTCGGTTCAGTTAATCCATGGTTTGTTGCAAAGATATGAACGAGTCTCGGGCCAACGGATTAATGCAGTTAAATCCTCGATTTTCGTCCCACAAGATTTTGAACGAAAGGAGGAGCTTCGTTCGATTACGGGATTTCGGATTGATATTTTGCCGTTCACTTATCTTGGTTGTCCAATGGCGGTTGGTATGAGAAACGCTTCTGTCTATGAGGAGCTAATCCAAAAAGTGCGAAGAAGACTAGAAGGATGGCAACAGAAGACTTTATCATATGGAGGTAAATTGGTGCTTATTAAATCTGTTTTAACTTCTATTCCTATGTACACTTTAGCTGCTTGCAATCCTCCCCAAACGGTGCTCAATCGGCTTGAGGATATGATGGTTTGATTCTTCTGGGGCACTACGGAGGGCATACCAAAGCATATCTGGTCTAGTTGGCGAACTATGGCGCGGCCGATTGATGAGGCAGGGCTTGGGATTCGATGCTTGCGTGAGACTATGAATGCTTTTACTGCTAAGCTATGGTGGAAGCTTAAAACGAAGGATGGGCTATGGCAAAGGTTCGTTCTCGCGCGTTACTGCAAATTTCAATCTCTGGAATTTGCAGGCGCTCCCCAAAAGTGCTCACATATTTGGAAACGATTACTTCAAGGCCGTGAGCTCTCTGATCAGTTCATTATACAAGCTGTCAATGGCGATTGGACTTGGTCTACATCGAGTTCGGGGCGGTTCTCTGTTTCTGCTGCCTGGGAGGCTATTCGGATCCCTTCAATCCAACAGGCAAAGTTTAAGAATATATGGAGCTCATGCATGCCGGTGAAGTGGTCGATTTTACTTTGGCGTATTCTTCATGTCAAACTACCCACAGACGATCTTGTTCGTATATTGGGTTACTCCTTTCCTTCGAAGTGTCATTGTTGCCTGATCTCAGCTGAGGAGACAATGGAGCATCTTCTGTGTGTTGGCGATTTAGCAGTAACGGTTTGGACCACTTTCAGTGCTGCCCTTAGGGTTCCGCTGGTGAAACCCTTCACACTCCAACAGTGTTTCCATCTTTGGTGGCAGAGCCCTAATCTTCATCTGAAACAAGTTGTTGTTGGCGCTATCATGTGGGTTTTGTGGAAAAATAGGAATAAATGGCGGTATGAGGAATACAAGTTTACGGCTATTCAGGTGGATAGAGAAGTTCGACGGCAAGTGTCGAAGGCGCTATCTCGTTGCAAGCACAAGATGCAGATCCCTTTGAATTTCTTTTAGACTTTGTTTGATGTACTTTTAACTCCTGTCTCTTTCATTCAATAAAGTGTTGCTTTCTCGAAAAAAAAAAATATATATATATATATATATATATATAAAAAAAAAATATATATATATATATATATATATATATATATATATTTTATATATATATATATATATATATATATATATATAAATATATATATATATATATGTATATATATATATATATATATATATATATATATATAAAATATATATATATATATATATATATATATATATATATATATATATATATATATATATATATATATCAACAAAGAACAAATGAGCTTCTAAGCAAGCTCCTAAAAGAGCTTCTAAACGAGCCAGCTCGTAAGCTCATAAACGAGCCAGCTCGCGAGCTCAAACGAGCCGAGTACTTCTAAGCTTGAGCTTGGCTCGTTTATTAAACGTGCTCAAAAATGAGGCTTGAGCTCAGCTTGTTTACTAAACGAACCGAGCTCAAACGGGCTTTTATCGAGCCGAGCTTCGAGCAGCTCGCGACCGGCTTAGCTCATTTGCAGCCCTAGGCATTATGCAGCCATGTGGCCAGCACTATACGGCACTATACAGCCATGCGAACTGGCACTATGCAGCTATGTGGCCAGTACTATGCGGTACTATGCAGCCATATGGCCAGCACTATGCAGCACTATACAGCCATGCGGCCAGCACTGTTTGCCATTAAAATCTTCTAATGGAAATTTCAATACAAACAGAACAGTGTTACAATATAGGACTTAGACGTAGTCCTAAGAGTACACTTTTGTTTATCTGGGTCCCTTGTGCCGATGGAGCGAGTGGTAATGCGTTGACTCCGTTGACGATCTGACGACGGTTCTCGGTTCTCTGAAGATCTGGGTTGCTCTGGGTGCTGGAGCTTGCGGAGAGGAAGAAGACGTTGAGTGTCTGTATCTGCCTCGGAGGTTGTACGACGTCTCTGTCGGTATATGTATGTTCTTCTCTGTATGTGTGCAAGAAGGAAATGATTCCTCTATTTATAGTCTGCAGGCTGGCTGCTCATGCGCGCATATGTTGGATGCGCCTGGACGCGGGGACACCACATGGTGATTGCTGATGGAGGCGCATGGACGATGCGCTCTGATTGAGGAGTTGAATTCTTTATGCTGCTATTGTGGGCTGGCACGTAGCAGGGGGAGAATCTTTCTGTTGCTGAGATCTTAGGTGAATCGAGTCAAAGGACACGTGTCATCGGCACATGGCTCGGAGATCTCGGATTTGGTAGGGATTGATCTGGTAGGATGCGCCTGGGATTGGGCGCATGAGGAGACATTGGCTCGTAACCTTTAGGAGTCACGAACAATTTGGGGCGCATGGCTTTTGAGGCGCATACGAGGCTTCAGTAGTGACTTTACTTCTGTCTTTAGGGATCAGAGAAAAGTCTGAGGCGCATGGCTTTTGAGGCGAATACAGAACTTTGGGCGCATGGCTGCGAAGGCGCATGCGAGATGGTTGGGCGGCCACGTGGCTTGTAACTGCCGGAGGGAGTAATGTTGGTGCTGACGTCGGCGACGCTTCATTTTTTGAAAAAGCTGTCAACTACAGTCTTCGAGGGACGTGCTGCCAACTCTGTCAGACTTCAGCATTTAATGTTCTTTGACAGGTGATAGGTTGTTGAGTGGGCGCATGGGGCCGCATGCTTATGAAGCACTTGGTGCTGAGGGGCGCGTCTGTGTGATATGCGGTCGGTCCGGTGCATTCGCTCCGTTTGACACGTCTTTTGGTGCGACTGTTACGTTCTTCGAATGCTTTAAATAGCCGTTTTTGACTTGGCTGAATTCGAAGCGTCAGGTTCATCCATTTAATACAAATTCATTTCACGGAATTCGCAGAGCCATCCACTTGGCACATGGGTTTGATTTACCCGGCCTATAAATAGTGGCATGGAGAGAGTTTGCTTCTCGTTCTCTCACGTCCTCTCGAAGTGAAGTTGTTTACTCGAGTGCATTCTGTTGATGAGATTCTCCCGAGGGTGAAGATGCGACGTATTGTCTTTATTGATGCACTTGAAGGTGACTGTTACATCTAAAAGTCGGAGTCGAGGGCTTCTGAGGCAGGCGGAAGATGCCTGTTGCATCCAAAGATCGGGATGCTCGAGCCTTGTCTCCGTTATGTGGAAAGAGCCGCAGATCGGAATTGTGGTGCTGCGGCTTTGGGGGCTCTTTCTTCTTTCCGAGTGGGTGTTGCCCATTCTGGTTGTGTTGAAAGCTGCTCCTTTAGCCGCAGTTTCGATTGCGGTCTTCCTTGGTCTTTGGAGGCTCCTTTGAAGCCTCCCCTGGCCACAGGTTGACTTGCGGTGCTCTTCTCTTCCTCGGTTTGGGGAGCTCTTCCTCTAGCTAGAGGGTTGATTGCCACCCTCGTTCTGCTCAATAAATACTTTATTAGTCGAAGCATTTAGACGGCGGTGAGCCTGGCTGGAAGGGTGGTACATAACTGAGCTGCTGAAGGGATGCACATAACTGAGGAAACACATAACTGAGCTGCTGAAGGGATGCACATAACTGAGGATGCTGAAGGGATGCGCCCGGCTGGGAGCGCATGGTGGGATGCGCTTGACTGAGAGCGCATGGTGGGATGCGCCTGTTCGAGAGCGCATGATGATGCTGCGCCTGGCTGTAGACTTAGGGTCTTTTCTTTTTGTAGAAGTTTTCCTTTGTACAGCCCTTTTTAAGACATGTAATAGACTTTTATATGAAATAAAAATCTTCTTTTAATGTCTATATTCTTGTTTTGTTGTGTCAAAGTACTTTGTCTGAACTTTCTGGCACATGTAGTGTTTTGCGCATAGGATTTCTGATCATGAAATTCCATGCTTCTACAAGACCCCCTTCAAAGTTTTCAAAACTTTTTTGTCAAGTTTTGGAATACTTTGAATAAGAAGCATGGTGGTTGGGGTGCATGTCTGTTCGGGCGCATGGATACTCCGCACATCAGTGACGGGGCGCATGCTCCTCCCAGTTAATGCAATCGATAACGCTTCGATAACCAAAAAGATTAATGATGATCTTTTTGGTTTTACATGCAGTTATCTCTTCACAGAACCCGAAGTGGCGGCTGAGGTCACACTTTATCGGTTCACGCGTGCGACTGAGCCTATAAATAGGCGTGAAGAGAAGAGAGAGAGTTCTAGCCTGATTCCCCTCTTTGCTTTTGTCTTTTAGTGTTCTTCTTCGAAAAACCCTAACTTTCTTCTTTCAAGAAATGGCTCCCAAGACTCCTCGCGGCGGTGCTGGCAAGGGACGAGGCAAAGAGAAAGAACCTGTAGAGGCTGCTGCGGCTGATGTTCCCCGTCCGCCTGTTGACGTTTGGCCATCGGTAGTTGGTGAGTTTCATCATCCCGTTCCTGTATCATACAAACGCCGACGCGCATGGACCTTGAGTCCTGATGATGCGCCGAGGCTCCATTGCTGACGCGCATGGGTTTAAGCCCTGAAGATGCGCCGAAGCTCCACTGCTGACGCGCATGGGTTTAAGCCCTGAAGATGTGCCGAAGTTTCACTGCTGACGCGCATGGGTTTAAGCCCAGATGATGCGTCGAAGCTCCTTTTTAGATGTGCATGAACCTGATGCGCTTTTGATGAGAATGAGGCTCAGATTCTTTTGTTGTTTGTAACATCCCTGAATCTTTGCCTTCTTTGTTGAACATCAGTATCGATGACTGTCCCACTCTTGAATGAAGTGCTTCTGGATGCTGTCCTCTGCCAGATGGGAGTAGATTACGATGAGGAGGTGATAAATCCTGCTCGAGCTGCTATTATGCTGGATCAGCCTCCCGAAAGAATGACTCAAATCCGGGAACAACTGCATGGGTTCCTCAAACGGATGATGGAGCGTGGCATTTTGAAATCTGCCACTTCTGATAAAGTGACTTTCCTGAAGCCCGAGTTTCTGTTTGGAGACCGCCTTACTTTTATTGAAGCAAAGTGTTGAAGGTCAAGGAAGATTGGTTCTTTACAGCAAGAGGAGTGCATATGACTGTTAAGCAACTTGAACGTCAATGGCCTTTGATGGCCTTCTGTCGTCTTGCTTCCAAGAGGAGGATGTCTTGGGAATTAACCCCATCCCAGGGGGGAGCGGTGGCAGGTATCCTCAAGATCGACTCTACCTCCGATCAAAGGGATACTTTGGCCGCCGTGCAGTCTGGGCCATCTTTCACCTGGCGGACTCTACGTCCTGGGAGCATTTACAGTGATGTTCCCATCAATACATTTGCTTTCGGCGCTTCGACTTTTGCCAATCGTTGCTGTTGATGGAGCGATCATACCCGAAAGGTGAATTTCGGGTAGAGGGTTGGTGTCATTATGTTGCCAAATGGGACAAGCTGACACTCTGGATGCTGTCACGATTTCAAACCGAACTCCAAGAGATGGGGCTGACTACCACGATCCGTGCTACTCAGGCAGGTGTTGACATCAACCGACATATGTTCCTCGCGCTCCTGGAGATGTTTAACACCCAGACCGGGACTTTCTTTACTCCGGTGGGGGAGCTGGGACTCATACTTCATGAAATGTACGAAGTGTCAAGGCTCCCTTAGGGGTCATAACCTTATGAGGAATACTTCCCGACCAACGAGGAGTTCCAAGTCCTGGGGGACAAAGCAGAAGAGATGATGGTCGTCTTCAAGGAAGTGGCGAGTCATCATTACTATATGCAGAAGAGGGATAAGAGTGGGTCGCAACCTCATGTGACCGTCTGGAGGGATTATGTCTTCAAGCAAGACAAGGAGGATCCCTCTCAATTTACCACTCCGCCAGCGCTTTCCCGTAGCGAAGTGCTCTCCGAAATGAGCAGGTTAGGTGAGAAGAATCCCCAGGAAAACGAGGATCGGAAGTCGGATGAACGCTCCTATAGCTGTTTCTGGCACCTTACTCATCGGATGTCGTCGAAAGTAGTGTTAGCTGCATATCTGATGGTTTGGCTTCGGGATTACGTCTTCTCGGGCAGGTCAGGCTCCGTAGAGAGGGTGACCCGGAACTTAATCCTGCCAGCAGTGAAGTATGTTTTCGGCCGGCGCCTGGCTCTACTTCCCGCGATGGTGTGTAACCTGCTGCGAGGTTTACGGGAGTTTGCGTGAAACATGGTTCATGATCGCGGTAGGAATGACAACTTCCTACGTGCCGAACTGCCATTTCACTATCTGATGGGGTGGTTAATTTTACACCATCCAAATGTAATGAGTCCGGGCTCGAAAGAAGATCATAGGGCCGGAGATGCACTCCTTCGCCGTTTCCACCAGAGGAGCTGGTTGTATTCTGGCGTTCCTGTTTGCAGGAAGGTTTTATCCCGCCTTCAGGGGTGGGAGATCACCAAAGTAGGTCCTGTCTGTAGGATATGGAAAATTATGACACGCTGTCATTTTTATCCATACGCTTAAAGACAGATGTCAGTTGAAGCCATACGCTCATTCAAAAGCCATACGCTCAGTAAATATTTTATTATTTACTGAAGTGACAGCACAGCATATGTTTAAATGAGGAATGAATCTGACACTTCATCTTTCGTGCAAAGACAGCTGTCACGAGAAAAGTAACCGTCCTATAGGTTTTCGAAGAGTCGGTTTTGTCTTTTACGAGGACAACTCAGCAGCCTTCATAAATACAAAAGCCATCATTACTGTCAGTTTTGACAGTCTGTCAGCCGTCAAATCCGCAGTCACGACGCTCGAGAAGATTTTGTCAGTTATGGAAAGATATGGTGTACCAAAGAAGATTGATGATAGCCACGTGGCCACTTCTCCAGTGAGCGTATCGACCTCACATGACTCCTTCTTCACACGGTCAAGTGAACGTATGGACCTCACATGATTCTTTGCTAAACAAGCGAGCGTATGACCTCACATGACTCCTTGCCCATAAAGTGAGCGTATGGATTTCATATGGCACTACGCTGTCCAAGTCAGCGTATAAATTCTCCTTCAACAAGGCAGCGTATTATAGCAACCATATCCAGGATTACAGTCAACACACGTTCTCACGTGTCCTGTACCAGTTATCCACTTCTCTAGAAGTTATGCAACGTGGCATCCAGGCCATCAATCTCTCCTGAACATGCTCCATTACTTTCAACCGCACGCTAATGTGTCTCCATCAGAATTTGCCACGCGTCCCTGCAGTTATGCACACGTCAAGTAACTACCTGAGCGTATGCTTAAGGACAGTTATCCTGAACTCTATAAAAAAGAGTTTCTTCATCTTCATCAGAGACTACAGTCATTTTCAGAGAGAACAGAGAGATTGCCCAGTTGCTGTCCAAGTTCTTCGAAGTTCGAGTTTTCTTCATCGCATCGTCCAAGGGATAAAGTAATCGTCTTCTAGATTAGATTCCTACAGTTGTAATTTTCTCAGATACAAAATAAATAAAGTGAATTTATTTATGGAAAATACTGTCTTTTTAGGTTTTGAGGTCGGTGAAGACTTAATGGATTCGGGTGAAGATGCCACCACTCTGCCTCCATGGGGATTCCGCTGGTTGTAAAGTATCCGGCCGTCCCATCTGGTGTACCGGAACAGAAACCAGTATTACTTGGAACCGTATTTACCAAGTCGTTTTGCACGGCAATTTGGTTATGCTCAGTTGATGTTGGATAATCCCAGTATCAACCTGGGGTATACTGGAAGCTTGCTGGATGGTGCACGAGCTTGGCATTACTACAATGCCGGATGTACCGGAGTTCGCTTTACGCTGCCCATCCAGAATCTGCGACCGCCGATTCTTTTCTCAGCCGCCAAATTTTACTGTGTTATGGCTGCCATGCCTCCCGGATATGATAGGGAGACCAGTCTTGTTGTAGGCACCCCGTTAGCGATAACCGGGAACATATTGGCGAGGGCTCGATCGTACCATCCGCCAGAGGTGGGTCATCGAGGTGCCCCTGCCGCATCCCCAGGGGGTCAGACAGAACCCTCGGTTGATCAACCGAAAAGATGTGCGGATACAAAGGCTGGCTCTTCTGCGCCAAAGAGGCAGAAGAAGGCATCGTCACCGACTGTGTCGTCGGACTCGACACCTGCGGAGGTAAGGGTGTCCCATATAGTCCAATTCAGGATCCATATTTCGTGTGACTTATGCTTTCTTTTTGTAGGAGCCGCTCAAAAGAAGATCCCGTACTCCGAAGTCTGGTGGCAGCAGGCCAAAGGCGATGGCGGGCTTATCTGAAGAGCGTATTCCGCCGATTATGATGTCTTCCATGGAGGAGAATCCAGATGATGTCGTTGTTATGGAGACTCCGGCATCCCCAGATTATGTTAGGAGGGAGGCTGAGGATGTAGCAGCTTCTGGGATAGTGCAAGCCGCCATGGGGGCCTTGGACGTTGAGGGTCCTGCGGACACGGGGCCTCCTGATGAGGAAGTAGAGTGGAGTTCGTCGTCTTCAGATGACGTTCCTCCAGAGTTGCATGAGTCTGTTACGGAGGAAACAGATGTGATTAGAACAGAGGAGAGGGTTGATTTCCCTCATTGTCATGATGAGGGGAGGTTGGCTGTAGCGCTGCCGAGCCCTACCCCAGACTCAGCAGTGGAAGCTGAGGTGGCTGCCGACCGGGGGGTGGCGACAGATCCTGTCCCTGTAGAGGGATTTGATGGTGACAATGAGACTCGTCTGCCGGTCCTAACTTCAAGGGGGTCGAGTCAGGAGACAAGTATTGATCTCACTGATCTGCCAGAGGGAGAATGTCCCGTACTGCCTGCTGATAGTGCGTTGGAGACTGATGAGGTAGCCGCTGACGTCGGTGGTTCCTCCGAGCTTGAGAAGGGCAAGGGTTTGGTGGAGCCCTCTGTTGTTCTTTCTACTTGGGGTACTATATCGACGCCTCTCTCGGCTCCTTCTGCTCTTTTGGCTCATCGGGCTAGTAATCAAGCCCCTGTTGACGAAGAGCCTGTTGATGCCGAGGTTCCAGCCTCGCAGGTTAAGGCAGGCGGGCCTTCTTTCGGTCTGCTATCTAGAGCAGTTCCTTTGACCCCTGCTATGACGTCGCAGGTGCTGGCGGATGCAGATGAATATGTGAAGTTCATCATCGAAGCGGTGTATAAAATGCTGTAGAGGGGCGTATCAGCAGTGATGGATGCCAATGGGAGCTTTACGACAGCAAAAACTCGGGTACTGCCTCACATCAACCTGATCCGTCTCCACCAGGGCCATGATCATATGGCCGACATTCTGGAGGCCTCGGTGGTCGAGTTGGACCAGCGGCTTTCCAAGTTTCAGTGTATCCAGCGGAACGATCTCTCCGTCCTGATAGACGCGAAAAAGGAGAAGCTGATCGCTGAGACTGAGTCCTCTTACCAGGCCACCGTGAGTGTCTGGGAACGCGAAGTGGCTGAGACTGAAGCTGCAGTAGAGCGGTTGTCTCAGTCCACGCAAGAGAAGGTGGAGTTGTGAGCTGCGTTGGACGCTAGTATCGCGGAGCTTGATGCACAGATTCGCCGCCTTGAGGACCAGCGGGCCTGACTTCTATTAGATGCCGAACGTGTCCAGGCTGAACATGTAGCATTCAAGAAGGAGGAAGCAGCTTTCACCTACCGGGCTCTTACTCTGGCTCAGCAGCGGCAGCAGCTGGATGAAAAGCACGAGGATGACACTTCTCCTGAGGCCATAGAGGCGATGCGTCAAGAAGCTGAACGCTGGGTCCTGGCGACAGTGGAGACTCGGGCGACAGACTTGAGGCGCCGGATTGAAGAGCTTTCGGCTAACCCCGGGGATGTTTAGAGATTGTAGTCTCTTCTTTTTGTGTTTTTGCAACTCTTGCTGGGGCGGGTGTAATCATTTACTCTCTTTTTTTTAGAATAAAGAAATACAAAAAAATTTGTGATGTGTTCATTTTGCTGTCATGAACTTGATAATTTGCGTGGACCTATTATCTTTTGCGCACCTTGGTTTTTAGGTACAGATAATAAGTTTGAGAGAGCCAACATGTTTGCTCAGAGGTGATGTGGACGTGGCAAATATGGGATTCAAATGATGGAATCTTCCTACTCAGAGGTGTTATGGATGTGGTAGGAATGACTCTGGGGGATACGCGAAACTACTCAGAGGTAATGTGGACGTGAAAGTTCTGCGATGAATGTACAGCAACGCAGGGGTTGTCTGTACGGGATGTTTACTCAGAGGTAATGTGGACGTGGTAAACATGATGGGTAGCGTAGTCTTACGGAGTGTAAGATTCCGCTTTATAGGGCGTAGGGGGACAACTCAGAGGTGATGTGGACGTGGTTGTCCTTCTACTGGAGGATACCACGGAACAGCTGGGTTCCAGAAGCATCTGATTTTGTGGAAGTACATGTCTGAAAGATGTCAAGAGTAGTACTTCTTTAGGAACTTGCCGTTGATGGGCATCATGAACAAGTCCCCATTGGGTTCAGCGAGGCGGTAAGCACCGTTTGAGTATACCGTCTCTATGATGAAAGGTCCTTCCCACTTGGGCTCGAACTTTCCTGGTGTCTTGTGAGTCAACACCATCGGCCTCCTGACTGCCAGAACCAGGTCGTCTACTTGGAAAGTCCTTTGCTTGACCTTCTTGTTGAAAGCCGGTGATATACGGGCTTAGTAAAGTTCAATGCGTTGTTGAGCTAGGAGACGCTTTTCGTCAAGTGCCTCTAGTTCTCGCAGACGACGACGTTGATTGTCCTCTTCTGTGAGTTGGTTTGTGATTGCTACGCGGAGTGAGGGTATCTGGATCTCGAGAGGTAGTACCGCTTCGCTCCCGTAGACCAGGAAGAATGGTGTGTTTCCTGTCGGGGTCCGTACCGTTGTGCGGAAGGCCCAAAGGCATTCGCCGAGCTTTTCGTCCCAGTCGCGTTTATTGGATGAGACAACTTTTTTGAGTAGCCTGACGATAGTCTTGTTGAACGCCTCGGCCAATCCGTTTGCTGCCGGATTGTAGGCGGTTGAGGCCACGTTTTGAATGCGATTCTTGTCACAGAATCTGCTGAAAATATGGCTGATAAACTGAGGACCGTTATCGTGGATAACCCTCACATATCTTGATTTACAAGACCTGCATGGGCCACCACTTAAACCATGTCACGCCCCAGAACCAGAATACTGGAGAGCGGGGGCAGACATAGCCAGCTACGTATATGAAATGGAATCTATCTCGCTATACGGTCACGGCTGTCTAGATACATGAGGGTTTATCTACAAGCCAACAGTCTCTTAAGGTCATGAACAAGCCTAGTGTCTCAATCACAAGCAAGTAAGTAAAAGTCACAAGATGTATGATCGTTAAATATACAATAGTAAGGCGTCCCAAACATTACATATTCAGTTGATCATGAAGCTAGTCGTTACAAAATGTCAGGACTAGCAAGAGTTTAGTCATACATGATCAACCCTAGGATCTGTTAATCATGTTACAGCCCGTAGGCAGACAGTAATTAAGTGCAATCGAGCTAAACAGGTGCTCGTCGGCTAAACGCCTCAAAAGAATATTTTTACAAGGGAGTGGGAGAGCAAAATAAAACCCACTCGTTGCCGGGATTCCTTCTAGTGTTCACCATCTGGTAGGAAGGTCGGTAGATCCTCTGGAGCTGCTCCAAAATCTGGCCACACAAAACCAGCTGGGTCAGACCCCAGAAAGGGCAAGTGCCACAAAGGAGGCTTCACTTAAGAACTAAAACCAGCAATCAGCACAAGATATAAATAAAAGTAAGAAGTGGAAATAAAGAAAATACACCAGGATGATATACGACGAGATAACCATGGAACTATTCAGATAACCAGGTTACAACCCGTAAACCAAACAAGGACCGGGGATGTAACCCTTCGTCTGAACAGAACTTGGAATTCTCACCATTTATCGGTAAAATAAATACAAGCATTCTGGTCATTCAATAATCTATAACAGGATCAGGGCAAGACTAGACTGGTTAGACTCCGTCCAATCACTTCACGGCCAAGCAAGAATTACGGCTCGATACTTTAACTAACTAGGGTTGTCACAAGCCTAATTACTAACAAGATGCAGTAAGATTATTCCACAGCCACAAGCCCTGCAGACCATCCAGGTTACCCGGGTTAAAAGATTAGAGTTGAATTCAGGTGGGTACATCGTCCAGGAAACGAATGTACCCTTAGGTAGCTTGAAGGGTGCAACACATGACAGTGTGCTGGAAATGTGCCCTACTCGACGGCAGGCTACAGATCCCAAGGCGTGCCCAGGTAACGGGATTTCCTGTAGCTGGGAAATCTCGTCATGACTAATGTATTAATCTAGTTATTAGCCTTAGTCCATTTTAGTAGGTACTCCTGGCCGTGGTACTCAGGAGCCCCTGTCCTAGACATGATGCAAGACAGGACTGGTTTATTTATACAAGCACAATCGTCCACGGTGTCCAGGTTAATTATACAGGTCATGTCATGTCAGGTAGCCGTCGCAACAGCTATTCGAGATAATCATGTCAGGTTATCATGCCAAGTGTACTTGTCAGGAGTGCGCCACGACGGGCCATTATCAGGTCATGTCAGGTTATTATGTCAGGAGTGCACCACTACGGGTCACTATCGTGTCAGGCTCAGTTATCCTTTCCAAACATATTACATAAATTCGTGATTATCAAGCTTAAGGAAAATAAAACCAGATCTGACACGCTGACATAAGACCAAGTCAGCCAAAGGCCAAACGCTCAGTGCAAAAGTCATACGCTCAGTGCAAGTCATACGCTCAGTGCAAGTACTCCATACGCCTCCAAAAGGCAGCATATGAGGCCCATACGACTCCTTGTCACCCAAGTGAGCGTATGCAAGACATACGCTCCCAAAAGGCAGCATATGGACTCCATACGACTCCTTGTCACCCAAGTGAGCGTATGCAAGACATACGCTCCCAAAAGGCAGCGTATGGACTCCATACGACTCCTGGTCACCCAAGTGAGCGTATGCAAGACATACGCTCCCAAAAGGCAGCGTATGGACTCCATACGACTCCTGGTCACCCAAGTGAGCGTATGCAAGACATACGCTCCCAAAAGGCAGCGTATGGATCGGACTGCGCTGCGCTAAAGAGCGCGCGCAGCTCAGTGGCGCAAGCTAAAAAGCTCGCGTACACTGTTCACTGTCTTCTCCAAATCAGCAAGAACTCCATGGGTTGAACCCAAAGCTTCAAAAGTCCATAACTTGGTCCAAACAAGTCCAAATCCGACTTTGCAAAGTTCTATCTTGGGTGAAATTCAATTCTCTCCAACATAAGAACATCAAAACCCATAAAAATACAACTTAAATAGATCAAAACCATACAAAACAGAAAATAGGGCTATAGAAGAGCCAAGCTTAAGGAAAATAAAACCAGATCTGACACGCTGACATAAGACCAAGTCAGCCAAAGGCCATATGCTCAGTGCAAAAGTCATACGCTCAGTGCAAGTCATACGCTCAGTGCAAGGACTCCATACGCCTCCAAAAGGCAGCGTATGAGGCCCATACGACTCCTTGTCACCCAAGTGAGCGTATGCAAGACATACGCTCCCAAAAGGCAGCGTATGGACTCCATACGACTCCTTGTCACCCAAGTGAGCGTATGCAAGACATATGCTCCCAAAAGGTAGCGTATGGACTCCATACGACTCCTGGTCACCCAAGTGAGCATATGCAAGACATACGCTCCCAAAAGGCCGCGTATGGACTCCATACGACTCCTTGTCACCCAAGTGAGCGTATGCAAGACATACGCTCCCAAAAGGCAGCGTATGGACTCCATACGACTCCTGGTCACCCAAGTGAGCGTATGCAAGACATACGCTCCCAAAAGGCAGCGTATGGATCGGACTGCGCTGCGCTAAAGAGCGCGCGCAGCTCAGTGGCGCAAGCTAAAAAGTTTGCGTACACTGCTCACTGTCTTCTCCAAATCAGCAAGAACTCCATGGGTTGAACCCAAAGCTTCAAAAGTCCATAACTTGGTCCAGACAAGTCCAAATCCGACTTTGCAAAGTTCTATCTTGGGTGAAATTCAATTCTCTCCAACATAAGAACATCAAAACCCATAAAAATACAACTTAAATAGATCAAAACCATACAAAACCGAAAATAGGGCTATAGAAGAGCCAAGCTTAAGGAAAATAAAACCAGATCTGATACGCTGACATAAGACCAAGTCAGCCAAAGGCCATACGCTCAGTACAAAAGTCATACGCTCAGTGCAAGTCATACGCTCAGTGCAAGGACTCCATACGCCTCCAAAAGGCAGCGTATGAGGCCCATACGACTCCTTGTCACCCAAGTAAGCGTATGCAAGACATACGCTCCCAAAAGGCAGCGTGTGGACTCCATACGACTCCTTGTCACCCAAGTGAGTGTATGCAAGACATACGCTCCCAAAAGGCAGCGTATGGACTCCATACGACTCCTGGTCACCCAAGTGAGCGTATGCAAGACATACGCTCCCAAAAGGCAGCGTACGGACTCCATACGACTCCTTGTCACCCTAGTGAGCGTATGCAAGACATACGCTCCCAAAAGGCAGCGTATGGACTCCATACGACTCCTGGTCACCCAAGTGAGCGTATGCAAGACATACGCTCCCAAAAGGCAGCGTATGGATCGGACTGCGCTGCGCTAAAGAGCGCGCGCAGCTCAGTGGCGCAAGCTAAAAAGCTCGCGTACACTGCTCACTGTCTTCTTCAAATCAGCAAGAACTCCATGGGTTGAACCCAAAGCTTCAAAAGTCCATAACTTGGTCCAAACAAGTCCAAATCCGACTTTGCAATGTTCTATCTTGGGTGAAATTTAATTCACTCCAACATAAGAACATCAAAACCCATAAAAATACAACTTAAATAGATCAAAACCATACAAAACCGAAAATAGGGCTATAGAAGAGCCAAGCTTAAGGAAAATAAAACCAGATCTGACACGCTGACATAAGACCAAGTCAGCCAAAGGCCATACGCTCAGTGCAAAAGTCATACGCTCAGTGCAAGTCATACGCTCAGTGCAAGTACTCCATACGCCTCCAAAAGGCAGCGTATGAGGCCCATACAACTCCTTGTCACCCAAGTGAGCGTATGTAAGACATACGCTCCCAAAAGGCAGCGTATGGACTCCATACGACTCCTGGTCACCCAAGTGAGCGTATGCAAGACATACGCTCCCAAAAGGCAGCGTATGGACTCCATACGACTCTTTGTCACCCAAGTGAGCGTATACAAGACATACGCTCCTAAAAGGCAGCGTATGGACTCCATATGACTCCTGGTCACCCAAGTGAGCGTATGCAAGACATACGCTCCCAAAAGGCAGCGTATGGATCGGACTGCGCTGCGCTAAAGAGCGCGCGCAGCTCAGTGACGCAAGCTAAAAAGCTAGCGTACACTGTTCACTGTCTTCTCCAAATTAGCAAGAACTCCATGGGTTGAACCCAAAGCTTCAAAAGTCCATAACTTGGTCCAAACAAGTCCAAATCCGACTTTGTAAAGTTCTATCTTGGGTGAAATTCAATTCTCTCCAACATAAGAACATCAAAACCCATAAAAATACAACTTAAATAGATCAAAACCATACAAAACCGAAAATAGGGCTATAGAAGAGCCAAGCTTAAGGAAAATAAAACCAGATCTGACACACTGACATAAGACCAAGTCAGCCAAAGGCCATACGCTCAGTACAAAAGTCATACGCTCAGTGCAAGTCATACGCTCAGTGCAAGGACTCCATACGCCTCCAAAAGGCAGCGTATGAGTCCCATACGACTCCTTGTCACCCAAGTGAGCGTATGCAAGACATACGCTCCCAAAAGGCAGCGTATGGACTCCATACGACTCCTTGTCACCCAAGTAAGCGTATGCAAGACATACGCTCCCAAAAGGCAGTGTATGGACTCCATACGACTCCTGGTCACCCAAGTGAGCGTATGCAAGACATACGCTCCCAAAAGGCAGCGTATGGACTCCATACGACTCCTTGTCACCCAAGTGAGCGTATACAAGACATACGCTCCCAAAAGGCAGCGTATGGACTCCATACGACTCCTGGTCACCCATCTGAGCGTATGCAAGACATACGCCCCCAAAAGGCAGCGTATGGATCGGACTGTGCTGCGCTAAAGAGCGCGCGCAACTCAGTGGTGCAAGCTAAAAAGCTCGCATACACTGCTCACTGTCTTCTCCAAATCAGCAAGAACTCCATGGGTTGAACCCAAAGCTTCAAAAGTCCATAACTTGGTCCAAACAAGTCTAAATCCGACTTTGCAAAGTTCTATCTTGGGTGAAATTCAATTCTCTCCAACATAAGAACATCAAAATCCATAAAAATACAACTTAAATAGATCAAAACCATACAAAACCGAAAATAGGGCTATAGAAGAGCCAAGCTTAAGGAAAATAAAACCAGATCTGACACGCTGACATAAGACCA
Source organism: Iris pallida (assembly GCA_029216955.1). Taxonomy (NCBI): domain Eukaryota; kingdom Viridiplantae; phylum Streptophyta; class Magnoliopsida; order Asparagales; family Iridaceae; genus Iris; species Iris pallida. Next base: position 616,075 of record JANAVB010000200.1, on the reverse strand, counting down.
AGTCAGCCAAAGGCCATACGCTCAGTGCAAAAGTCATACGCTCAGTGCAAGTCATACGCTCAGTGCAAGTACTCCATACGCCTCCAAAAGGTAGCGTATGAGGCCCGTTCGACTCCTTGTCACCCAAGTGAGCGTATACAAGACATACGCTCCCAAAAGGCAGCGTATGGACTCCATACGACTCCTTGTCACCCAAGTGAGCGTATGCAAGACATACGCTCCCAAAAGGCAGCATATGGACTCCATACGACTCCTGGTCACCCAAGTGAGCGTATGCAAGACATACGCTCCCAAAAGGCAGCGTATGGACTCCATACGACTCCTTGTCACCCAAGTGAGCGTATGTAAGACATACGCTCCCAAAAGGCAGCGTATGGACTCCATACGACTCCTGGTCACCCAAGTGAGCATATACAAGACATACGCTCCCAAAAGGCAGCGTATGGATCGGACTACACTGCGCTAAAGAGCGCGCGCAGCTCAGTGGCGCAAGCTAAAAAGCTCGCATACACTGCTCACTGTCTTCTCCAAATCAGCAAGAACTCCATGGGTTGAACCCAAAGCTTCAAAAGTCCATAACTTGGTCCAAACAACTGCGCTAAAGACCGTGCACAGCTCAGTGGCACAAGCTAAAAAGCTCGCGTACACTGCTCACTGTCTTCTCCAAAGCAGCAAGAACTCCATGGATTGAACCCAAAGCTTCAAAAGTCCATAACTTGGTCCAAACAAGTCCAAATCCGACTTTGCAAAGTTCTATCTTGGGTAAAATTCAATTCTCTCCAATATAAGAACATCAAAACCCATAAAAATACAACTTAAATAGATCAAAACCATACAAAACCGAAAATAGAAGAAACTTAGATCTAGAACAATGGAGACTCCAAATCACAAAATGTCAAGTTCTAATGTTGATCACCATGGCCTATTCTAGCTAATGGACAAAGAAAAAGTAGTTCTCAAGTGGTGGCAAGGTGCACTTGCCTAAGGGGTGTTGGTGTTGTGTGGAGGAAGGAAGAAGAAGAAGATGAAGAAATAAATGAGAGAATTATGAGGAGAGAAAGGTAGGTGGAGATAATAAAGAGGGTGGTTGTGGTAGAAATGAGGGAGGAGCATAGGCTAAGGTGTTCCAATGTAAAATAAACCAAACCAAATCAATCCTTCTCAATAAAATAAACCAAGCCGGGTCGAGAACCAATGTACGAGAAATCCAAAATCTGCTAGTCAAAAAAATAAGATACATGCCAAAATCCAACTTCGAGTATAATTACGAAATACGGGAAACAGGGGTGACAAATACAAGTCTAATACTGAAAATGAAAGAGTATATATATATACAATCCTGATCTCAGAAGACAGAAATAGTAAAATCCTAGGCTAAGGAGCCTCAGTCTCTAAGCTAGTAGATCAGGCTGGAAATCTGGGTCACACGAGCCATCTACAGCTGTCCTATAGAAGGTGTCTATGCAGGCCTCATCCTCATCCTCTGTAATATTTTCAACAGGTCCAGTCCGGACAGGAGCGAGCACAAAATATCTCACGCAGTTCATATCAAGCTAGGAAATATAAAGCATGCAATAGAGTAAGGTACATGAAACGCTGAAAGAAGAATGTATATAAAAATAGCAGAGATTTGATAATAGAAAATATCTATATATGATAAGTAAGAACTGTAGTAACATGTGATTTAGAGCACAATATGGTTATGTAAACGGGTTAGGTTATACAATAAAATGGGACTCCTTTGTACGTGAGTGTACAATGGACATATACAATTTCTTATACAATAGGTTTGATCACATAACCAATTCTACTCTTCCTCCCCAATCAATACATAAGGATCCAATTCAGTTACGTTATCTTATACAATGGCTTGTACAATGGCTCAATGTGATAATGAGAGTAAAATATGCACAATGAGTGTACAATGATAAGGGTATTCAGTAAATACAATATGTAAGTGAAACGCACATCACAATATGTATTTAGTGAACACAAGGAGATAACATCTCAGAAGAAGATCCACATAGTACCAATCCGTGATAATGATCGTGTCAGCATCAAGTACAGTAATCTAGAGCAAGAATATAAATCCAGACAAGTATAAAACGGTCAGAGAATGTACTCGCCTGTATCCTGAGTATCTGAAAAATATCAACTGTCCGAGGAGTGGTGTCTGTCTCCTATAGAACAGCACAAGTCACAATATGTCTAAAATGATATAATAAAGTCCTACTATGCATTCTACATGATTCTAGGTTAATCTAGACCAATGTCAACTCTTGGTCAACTCTGGTCAACCCTAGAAGTCAAACTAGGTCAACCAAGTCAAACCTAAGTCAAACTAGGCTACACTAGGCTAACTAGTCCATTCTAGGTCTAATAAGACTAAACAAGTCTAAACTAGACTCACTAGCTAAACAAACACAACCATAGGCCAATAGACCAATAGACTATACCATATGCCAATAGGCAATACCATATTCAATTCTATATCTAAACAATACATATGTACAATATGACTATAAACTCTAATATAGGAAATCACACAACCATAAATCACATCTACAAGATTATACCTATACTTAAATAGTACACATATTACTATATCAATATATTCTAATATAGGAATTTATCACCTATAGGTTATCCATATGAAAACAATACAACTATATGTTAGTATACAAATATGTGCATATGTGTATGTGTGTACTAGTAAAGTGAACATGTGTGTGTGGACTTGTGTGTGTGGTGTGAGAGTGATATGAACATGGGGTGGAACATGTGAGTGTGGAGTGAGCATGGCAAAACAGTGAGTGGAGTGGGGCATGAGAGTGTTAGAGTAAAGTGAAAACAGTGAAGAGTAATACATATATGTGTGTGTGTGACTTGAGAGTACATGGGTGTGTGTCAGGCTAGAGTATGTGTTAGAGAGTCATACAGACAGTGAGAAACAGTGAACTAGAGAACCCCACACACCCCCAACAGTCCCAATTTCAGTTTAAAAACAGTCCTAGTCTAATGCCCAGGTCAATTCATTAAGGAACACAAATATTAGTTCACAAGGAAATCCCAAAAACAGTTAACAGTTAAAGAACTCACCCAATCTTAGATTTGTATTGAAACCAAAATCAGTTTAATAATATCACTAATCAGTCCCCTCATTGCATTCCTATATTTCAGGTATTTAAACAACAGTCCAACATCTCAAAATCAGTTCAAAGAATTTAGAAAACCAGTTTACAGCAGTCCTATTAAAGCTCAGGTCAGTACAACATTGCATGACCCCAAAACAGTTCAAAAGTGAACTAAAATCTCAGTTAACTATTCACATAAAACTAACAAAACTGTCCTAAAATGAATTCTCAGATTTTTAAACCCACAACCACCAAATTGACCCCAAATTCCTCATACACTTAGATAATACATAGGAGTACATGTTAGGGGTTTAAACTACACTAATTAACAGTGTTAAATGGGTCAAAATGATTGCTAAAATTCAGTTTTGAAATCTGGAAAAAAAATCAGAAAATAGGGAATTAATACACAGGTTTAGAAAAATGGGAAATTGGCATTTAACTATCAAGATCAACTTAAAATGCAAATACAGAGGTTGGTACTGAAAGTACATAATGTATACATGCTACACAAGTGGTTTGTGCCCACAAAAGTGGACACAAATGTGTCAAACAAATTTAAAAACACAAAACAATAAAACTGTGCACACAGAGAAACTAATTATCGTGCACGTGTTCCCGACTCTCGTGTGTACGACACGATACGACATAACCCATGAGGTTGTGTCCCAGTGTCAACCTAGACTAGCGCTATCGATTGGACATCCTGAATCGTGTCCAAGTCGCGTGTGCACGACACGACACACGCGTATCAGTACACGTTTCTAACAGAAACTGCACAGCACAAAAATCAGTGCACGTATCGTGCATGTTCGACACGACACGTGGGGCCCTGAAACTTGGGGAGCCCCGTGTCAGTATCGGCCCCCAACCGTGTGTCAAGTCCCACGTGTCGGGGTGGCATGTCCGTGTCGCAGTGACCCCCAAAGTGCAGGGCACGCACTGTGCCCGCGCGCGCGACCGTGTTCGCGAGTCCATTTCGACTCGGACACGACTCAAATCCATCTCAGTCAAGCACAGTCGCGTAAGCAACCACAAAATAAGAATTTCCATTCAAACACAATTTGAAAATTCGAACGAAATGCCCTTTGTGGCATTTCGTCAAACACCTTAATAATCTACTGATACGTGTCTGATACAGACACGTATCCGACACAAAAAGGGGTCATCTCCTACCCGAAGCTAGAGGGTACCTAGGGCTATGCATCCATGATGATAAACCAATAGTTTAAATAGGTTTTAAGAGATTTACCAATGGGTTCTCCTCAAGCTCAAAAACTTTACTGAACAGCCCCTTCTACTGTAGCCCGAGCATAAGGTGATCCCCAAATCAGTATTCTATCTCTATGGACAGCAAGAGGGGGAAGGTTAGATCACATTGCAAAAGGTTAGGGCTAAAAAGGATCAAAAATGGATGAACTATGGATTGGGGAAGGAGTCTATACCTCTCTTTCTTCAAGACTTGCAAGAATGATAAAAAAGAGAGGCAAAAGTTCAACATGAAGGTTTATGTAGGGGGAAAACTACTACATGGCTGGTCATCCTAGGGTTTAGTGCCCAATCTATGGCTCTCAATCTCCCACTAAGGATCTATGGTCCATATGGATTCTAGGTTTTAGCTATACTAACTCAAGACTATGACTAATCCTAGTCATGACTAGTCAAGTCATAAATCATGGCTAATCAACCTTAGTCAATGCTAACATGACCATCAACTTAACCAAGGCTAATCTAGGTTAGTCCAATCTATTAGGGTAGGTCCTTCTAGGTTAGGCTAATCACATCACTTACCAAGCAATTATTCACATACATTCAATAAGTTCTAACAAATCCTATTAAATTAAATAAATCCCCAAAATTACCAAAGTACCCTCTAGGCTAAAATGTACTAAATGGAAACTCTACTCACATGGTTAGGCTCCCAAGGTCATGGTTAGTTTCCTGGTCAAGTAGTCTCTAGGGCTACACTAGAGAAACACCAAAACATAAGTCATGATTCAAAATAGTTTTTAAAATGATGAAAAATCAATAAAAATCATGGAAAATCTTAAATACCATAATTAAATAAATTAAAATACAAAATTTTAAAATTACCCTCATTTTAGAAAATTGGGTGTTACAAGTCTACCCACCTTAGAAAAATTTCGTCCTCGAAATTAAAATGGTAGTAGTCCTTCTAGGTCAAACACCCCCACAATCATGGTCTCAAACATACCGTCAGATAATCATATGCGTCTGTCCAAAATCATGATACTCAGAATCTTCGTCGTGTTAGTGAGCAAGGCTACGATAATCACAGAGTCCTTGACTAAGGCACATACCTCTAGAATCATGGTATTTAAGATTTTTACGTTGCCGCATGCTTGGCAGCGAAAACCTTAAATTCCCACACCCGAGAAATACGTCCTAAATCTGACTATATGTCCTCACTATGCCAGCTAAATACGACCATCGAAGATTTTAGATTCCATAACTGGGTGACCTAGCCCATATGATTCATCTCAGAAGAAAATCAAATATAACACAAAAACAACAAGACAGAATTGATCAACCAATAAGGAACAGAGAGAATCGAAGTTCAAGGTAGTAATTGTAGAATTTGAATCAAGAACGGAACCTGCAACTAGATCTCCAACGGCCTGAGCATCATCGGCTGTCATGGCGAAAGCTCGTCCTGGCTGGCCTCTCCTGGCCTGCTGCTGATGCTGTACGAACCTCTCCTGCTGAGTCTGTAATGGTGGTCCCCTCTGCTGCCCTACCGGAGCCCTAGCTCTTGGTGCTATCTGAGCCAACGGTGTCGGGTTCTTGGGATACTCTCTACACTGATGCTCCGCTGAACCGCAAAGTAAACACATTCCCAGCCTCTTCCTGCAATCGTTCCACCAATGGCCTGGCTTCTTACAGAAGTTGTACACAGTGTTCTGCTGCTGCGTGGGTGCCTGCTGATACAGTACCTGTCTCTGTCCCTGATGCTGAACAGGCCTCTGTTGCTGCTGCTGGAAGTGGACCATCGACTGCTGATACTGCTGCTGAATCTGTATGTGAGGCCCCTTGGCCTGGCCTCCGCTGCTGCTGCCCCCAACTGGGTCTCGCCCCCTCTTGAGCCTCAGCTCAAGATCATTCTCTGCCAATAAGGCTCCCGTCAAGATCTCCTCAAAAGTTGCATCCCTGTTGCCCTTGGTCAGGGACTTGACCTCCTTGACCAGACCCTTCCGGAACCTCTGGGCCTTCGCCATCTCGCTCAAGCCCTCTATGAACCTGCTGAGGCGGCCAAACTCCCATGCGTACTCCTCCACTGAAAGACTCCCCTGGACTAGGCTCTCGAACTGCGACTCCAAGGCTCTGAACGCTGAATCTGGGAAGAACTTCTTCTTGAAGAAGCCCTTGAACTGCTCCTAAGTCTGCCTAGCTACCCCCACCCTGGGGTCTGACTGGTACTAGGAGCGAGCAAGATCTCGCATCCGACTAGCTGCTGTCTCTATCTGGAGATTTGCCGGTATCCGGGCCAGGCGAAAGATCTCCTCTATATGCTCGATCCACTCGTCAGCATATAAAATCCCCTCCGTCCCCAAGAAGTCTCTGGGGCTCATCTTCTAGAACTGCTCTATCCCAGGTGTCTTCGGCTGCTGGACTACTGGTCGAGCTGCGACTGTCGTAAAGGCCAGCTCCATGCCCCTTTCCTGCCGGGTCTACTGCATCTCTATAAACTGCTAAAAGTACGCAAACATCTGTGCCGTATCCACGTATCCTGTAGACGGCAGCTGCTGGAACGGTACCTCTGGGATGACTAGGTCCTGCCTCCGAACTGGTGAAGGCATACCCTCTGCTGCTGCTGCTGAAGTCCCAATATGAGCAGAGGTGGCAGGAGCTGTAGCCTCCCGACCCTGCTGAACTGGCTGAGAGGTAGCAGTCCCCTCTACAGTATCCCCATGAATGGTACGCTGTAACCGCGTCTCCACCATCCTGAAGACAGATCAAACAGGGTATCAATTGCTGAGAAAGAAGCGATAAGTCAAGGGAGGACAGTTTATTTCAAAAGAAAGTATTAAAGTAGCAAGAATTTTGATAACAAGAATCAGATTAAGAGCTTTTCCTAATGTGATTGAGTACCTCCAAAAATATCCTAATCCTACTGTAGGCTGTAGTGATACTCTAGTTCGAATACCACTACATAAACTCGACCTGCATGGGCTACCACTTAAAATGTGTCACGATCCGCACCCACTGTGAGGGTACGAGAACGTAACTACGCCCAGCCTATGCCGCAGTATCAATGGTAGAACGCTGTCCTAGTTCAATCATCTAACAATATAAAGGTACATGTACAGTATATACCCTCCGATTGGAGGTGACATAGCAATATACAGTCTCAATCGCATCTAAGGCAGAATGATAAGATAAAAGATAGATAGATAGATACTGGAATAAAAGATCCACATGATACAATCAGAGAGAGTCTAAGTGCCTACTGCTATACAAATAGAACATCCAGCTCAATACAAGTCTAATACTGAAAATGAAAGGGTATATATATACAATCCTGATCTCAGAAGACAGAAATAGTAAAATCCTAGGCTAAGGAGCCTCAGTCTCTAAGCTAGTGGATCAGGCTGGAAATCTGGGTCACACGAGCCATCTACAGCTGTCCCATAGAAGGTGTCCATGCAGGCCTCATCCTCATCCTCTGTAATATTTTCAACAGGTCCAGTCAGGACATGAGCGAGCACAAAATATCTCACGAAGTTCATATCAAGTTAGGAAATATAAAGCATGCAATAGAGTAAGGTACATGAAATGCTGAAAGAAGAATGAATATGAAAACAGCAGAGATTTGATAATAGGAAATATCTATATATGATAAGTAAGAACTGTAGTAACATGTGATTTAGAGCACAATATGGTTATGTAAACGGGTTAGGTTATACAATAAAATGGGACTCCTTTGTACGTGAGTGTACAATGGACATATACAATTTCTTATACAATAGGTTTGATCACATAACCAATTCTACTCTCCCTCCCCAATCAATACACAAGAATCCAATTCAGTTACGTTATCTTATACAATGGCTTGTACAATGGCTTGTACAATGTCTTGTATAATGGCTTGTACAATGGCTTGTACAATGGCTTGTACAATGACTTGTACAATGGCTCAATGTGATAATGAGAGTACAATATGCATAATGAGTGTACAATGATAAGGGTATTCAATAAATACAATATGTAAGTGAAACGCACATCACAATATGTATTTAGTAAACACAAGGAGATAACATCTCAGAAGAAGATCTACATAGTACCAATCCATGATAATGATCGTGTCAGCATCAAGTACAGTAATCTAGAACAAGAATATAAATCCAGACAAGTATGAAACGGTCAGAGAATGTACTCGCCTGTATCCTAAGTATCTGAAGAATATCTACTGTCCGAGGAGTGGTGTCTGTCTCCTATAGAATAGCACAAGTCACAACATGTCTAAAATGATATAATGAAGTCCTACTATGCATTCTACATGATTCTAGGTCAATCTACACCAATGTCAACTCTTGGTCAACTCTGGTCAACCCTAGAAGTCAAACTAGGTCAACCAAGTCAAACCTAAGTCAAACTAGGCTACACTAGGCTAACTAGTCCATTCTAGGTCTAATAAGACTAAACAAGTCTAAACTAGACTCACTAGCTAAACAAACACAACCATAGGCCAATAGACCAATAGACTATACCATATGCCAATAGGCAATACCATATTCAATTCTATATCTAAACAATACATATGTACAATATGACTATAAACTCTAATATAGGAAATCACACAACCATAAATCACATCTACAAGATTATACCTATACTTAAATAGTACACATATTACTATATCAATATATTCTAATATAGGAATTTATCACCTATAGGTTATCCATATGAAAACAATACAACTATATGTTAGTATACAAATATGTGCATATGTGTATGTGTGTACTAGTAAAGTGAACATGTGTGTGTGGACTTGTGTGTGTGGTATGAGAGTGATATGAACATGGTGTGGAACATGTGAGTGTGGAGTGAGCATGGCAAAACAGTGAGTGGAGTGGGGCATGAGAGTGTTAGAGTAAAGTGAAAACAGTGAAGAGTAATACATATATGTGTGTGTGTGACTTGAGAGTACATGGGTGTGTGTCAGGCTAGAGTATGTGTTAGAGAGTCATACAGACAGTGAGAAACAGTGAACTAGAGAACCCCACACACCCCCAACAGTCCCAATTTTAGTTTAAAAAAAGTCCTAGTCTAATGCCCAGGTCAATAAATTAAGGAACACAAATATTAGTTCACAAGGAAATCCCAAAAACAGTTAACAGTTAAAGAACTCACCCAATCTCAGATTTGTATTGAAACCAAAATCAGTTTAATAATATCACTAATCAGTCCCCTCATTGCATTCCTATATTTCAGGTATTTAAACAACAGTCCAACATCTCAAAATCAGTTCAAAGAATTTAGAAAACCAGTTTACAGCAGTCCCATTAAAGCTCAGGTCAGTACAACATTGCATGACCCCAAAACAGTTCAAAAGTGAACTAAAATCTCAGTTAACTATTCACATAAAACCAACAAAACTGTCCTAAAATGAATTCTCAGATTTTTGTACCCACAACCACCAAATTGACCCCAAATTCCTCATACACTTAGATAATACATAGGAGTACATGTTAGGGGTTTAAACTACACTAATTAACAGTATTAAATGGGTCAAAATGATTGCTAAAATTCAGTTTTGAAATCTGGAAAAAAAATCAAAAAATAGGGAATTAATACACAGGTTTTAGAAAAATGGGAAATTGGCATTTAACTATCAAGATCAACTTAAAATGTAAATACAGAGGTTGGTAATGAAAGTACATAATGTACACATGCTACACAAGTGGTTTGTGCCCACAAAAGTGGACACAAACGTGTCCAACAAATTTAAAAACACAAAACAGTAAAACTGTGCACACAGAGAAACTAATTATCGTGCACGTGTTCCCGACTCTCGTGTGCACGACACCACACGACACAACCCATGAGGTTGTGTCCCAATGTCAACCTAGACTAGGGCTATCGATTGGATACCCTGAATCGTGTCCAAGTCGCGTGTGCACGACACGACACGCGCGTATCAGTGCACATTTCCAACCGAAACTGCACAGCACAAAAATCAGTGCACATGTTCGTGCATGTCCGACACGACACGTGGGGCCCTAAAACTTGGGGAGCCCCGTGTCAGTGTCGGCCCCCAACCGTGTGTCAAGTCCCACGCGTCGGGGTGGCATGTCCGTGTCGCAGTGACCCCCGAAGTGCAGGGTACGCACTGTGCCTGCACGCGCGACCGTGTTCGCGAGTCCATTTCGACTCGAACATGAATCAAATCCATCTCAGTCAAGCACAGACGCGTAAGCAACAACAAAATAAGAATTTCCATTCAAAAACAATTTGAAAATTCGAACGAAATGCCCTTTGTGGCATTTCGTCAAACACCTTAATAATCTACTGATATGTGTCTGATACAGACACGTATCCGACACAGGAAGGGGTCATCTCCTACCCGAAGCTAGAGGGGACCTAGGGCTATGCATCCATGATGATAAACCAATAGTTTAAATAGGGTTTAAGAGATTTACCAATGGGTTCTCCTCAAGCTCAAAAACTTCACTGAACAGCCCCTTCTACTGTATCCCGAGCACAAGGTGATCCCCAAATCAGTATTCTATCTCTATGGACAGCAAGAGGGGGAAGGTTAGATCACATTGCAAAAGGTTAGGGCTAAAAAGGATCAAAAATGGATGAACTATAGATTGGGGAAGGAGTCTATACCTCTCTTTCTTCAAGACTTGCAAGAATGATAAAAAAGAGAGGCAAGAGTTCAACATGAAGGTTTATGTAGGAGAGGAAAACTACTACATGGCTGGTCATCCTAGGGTTTAGTGCCCAATCTATGGCTCTTAATCTCCCACTAAGGATCTATGGTCCATATGGATTCTAGGTTTTAGCTATACTAACTCAAGACTATGACTAATCCTAGTCATGACTAGTCAAGTCATAAATCATGGCTAACCAACCTTAGTCAATGCTAACATGACCATCAACTTAACCAAGGCTAATCTAGGTTAGTCCATTCTATTAGGGTAGGTCCTTCTAGGTTAGGCTAATCACATCACTTACCAAGCAATTATTCACATACATTCAATAAGTTCTAACAAATCCTATTAAATTAAATAAATCCCCAAAATTACCAAAGTACCCTCTAGGCTAAAATATACTAAATGGAAACTCTACTCACATGGTTAGGCTCCCAAGGTCATGGTTAGTTTCCTGGTCACGTAGTCTCTAGGGCTACACTAGAGAAACACCAAAACATAAGTCATGATTCAAAATAGTTTTTAAAATAATAAAAAATCAATAAAAATCATAGAAAATCTTAAATACCATAATTAAATAAATTAAAATACAAAATTTTAAAATTACCCTCATTTTAGAAAACTGGGTGTTACAATAATGAAGCCCAAGAACTTTTTGCTAGAAACCCCTAAGAAGGATTTAGCGGGGTTCATCTTGAGTTGATGCGCCCACATGAGATCGAAGACTGTCTTCAGGTCTTGTAGGTGATCTCCTTTAAGATGGCTCTTGACTGCGATGTCATCAACATAGCATTCGACTGTCTTGCGAAGATGCTGACGGAAAATGGTGTTCTTAGCTCGTTGGTATGTGGCACCAGCGTTCTTCAAGCCGAAGGGCTTCACTGTGTAGCAGAAAATATCCTTTGGGGTCCTGAATGATGTATGTTTTGCGTCATCGGAGAACATCTTGATCCGGTTGTAGCCCGAATACCCGTCCTTGAAAGACATGCGTTCGAAGCCACATGTGTTGTCGATCATCACGTCGGTGATTGGAAGCAGGAATTTGTCCTTCGAGCAAGCGGAGTTGAGATCCCTGAAGTCGATGCAGACTCGTATCTTTCTATTTTTCTTGGTAACAGGGACAACGTTGGCCACCCAATCTGGGTATTGTTCTTCACGGATGAAGCCGCTGGTCAAGAGTTTGTCCACCTCCTGATCGATGGCATTCATAATGTCAGAACGAAAGCGTCGTTGTTGTTGTTTGATAGGCTTGGCATCAGGTAAGATGTTAAGCTTATGCATCGCGATCTGGGGATCAAGTCCCGGCATATCTTCGTAGCTCCAAGCGAAGACATCGATATACTCTTTAGCCAGCTGGATTAAAGATTCTCGATCTTCTCCTTTTAGGCTTTTGCTGATGAAGATGGGTTTGGAAGAAGATCTATCCCCAAGGTCGATCTGCTCGACTTCGTCTTCGGTAGGAGGTTCGCGTAATTCAAAACGAGACTCCCACTGTTCTTCCAGGCGTTGAGCCCATGGTTCTTCTTCGAAGAATCCTGGCGTTTGGTTTTCGCCTTCATCTTCTTGAAGTTGGGCAAATATCATGTTGGCTGATAGCACTCTCTTGAAGACTGGGCCGATACTGGTATCGGAATCCCAGGTTGATGCTTCAGATGAGTAAGAATGTTCTGCTTCTTCTGTCTCCGAACTCTCTGGAGTTGACGGCGGCGTGACATAGCCCACCCCCCGTCGAGTTCGATTATAGTAGTCCTGCGGCTTTCCTTTAGGTGTTGGAAGCCGGAGAGGAAGACGTCGACCCTTGCCGTAGTTCAGGCCTTTGTTACTTTTTAGGTCGTAACCCATCTTTTAGATGAGGTACTTTGCCTTGTCCGTGTACCGATAGACTTGTATTCTGTCGGTATCTGGTTCTGGCTCGAGTGGCGGGAGGTCTTGATGACGCTCAACTTTGCCGAAGATGATGGATTCTTCGTCTCGACTTCGCGACAGGACTACAAAATAGACCCCTTGGGACGGGACTACTCGATTTACATGATGGACGTTCGTTATTTGTGTTTGCAACAACCGTAGAGCGTTATCTAATGTATACATGGCATTTCAATGTGGAAGACTAGAATAATTAAAAGACACTCTATTATTGATGAAACACGAGATTTTATCACACAGGATTACACTGTCCAGAGAGGGTGCATCTACATCAGCAGAGATATATTCCCCTAGCTCTTCATCTGTGAGTACCGGAATTGGATCGGGAGAGTCCACCACAGCTTTGATCCTGGGGTTCGAGAGGGCTATGTGGGCCTTCTCCGGCAGCTTGGAAGATGGTTGCGGTGGATTGCCCTTAAGACGCACCTTCAGAGGTGCCTCATCTGCGCCTTCGGTGATGGGTGCCTTCCCCTGTAGTTTTGCCACGAGGGGAGCCAATGTTTGAGGCGGCTTTCCCTTGAGTCGCATCTTCAGGGGAGCTTCAGGAGCAGTTGGTGCTTTCCTGGGTAGCTTGATGTTCATGGGAGGCAACTTCTGAGGCGGTTTGCCTTTGAGTCGGATCTTCAAAGGAGCGTCGGGAGTCATCTCCGGCTCCATGTCTGGCTCTGCTGCCGTTTCTGCTTCATCGTCAGCATCATTGGCTTCCTCCTCGTTAGGTAACTTATACAAGGAGGAATCAGTGAAGTAGGCTTTAACCCCTTTGAAAGGGTCAATGTCCGCGAACTCCGTTCGGATGACGTCATTGGTGGACACGTACTTCATACATTAGTGGAGTGTGGATGGCACCACCATGTACTCATGCAGCCATAGATGACCCAACAGAAGGTTGTAGTTAACATCGACGTCCACGACATAACAAGTCACCTCAGTTCTGAGGTTACCGATATGGCACTTTAGTCGTATCTTGCTCAGTAGCTCGCTTTTGCTAGCGTTGAAGCCGCTGATTATTGTGTTGGATGGCGCCAGTCGGTACATTGGGATCCCCAGTGTTGAGAGCAGCGTCTTCGGAATGATGCTGAGGGAGGACCCCGGATCGATCTGAATCCGCTTCACCTTGACAGAACCGATATAACCTGTATAATACAACGACCTGTTGTGTCGGTTGTGCTTGAGGAGCATGTCTTATTGGGTGAAGGTTATATTGGGGAAAACCTCATCCGCACAATGATAGTGCGCATATGTAGTTGGAAGATCTTCAGGCTGCTTGACCTGACTAATGAAGGACTCAGCATCCTTCAGGGCTTCGCAGAGAGCTTCGCGAGTGTCTTTGGAAAGACGAAGGAGCTCAAACAGAGAAAGGCGGGCAGGAGTACTGGCAAGTTGTGCCAGTATGTCGAAGTTGTGGGGCTTGGCTAACCCCGAAGCATTCTCCTTTCGCAGAGGCCTGTCGAAACGAGCCTCTACATTCTTCTGCTTATTAGCTGCTGGAGGCTTGGACGGACCCCCTTCTTCGGTAGCAGGGACGGTGCAAGGAGGCACCACCTCGACGGCAGCTTCGTCGGGTTGGGCGTTCTGTTGTGAACGCGTCTGTACAGGAAGTACCTCTTCTGCAGAGGAAGAGACCATACGGCAAGACTTGATCTTCCGATCTTTGGTTCTGGAGGCAGAGCGTACCTCCGGTTGAGTAACTCGAAAACAAGATCAGGGTGAACCCATAAGATCTCCCCCCGAGATGTGGTGAGTGGGATGAGTCCACTCACGTTGTCACGAGTAGGTGGTAAGTTAACCACCTCTATTGTCGCCTTAGGGATGGGGATGATACCATCTTGTGTTGTAGTTGGCGGCAAGGTGCCAAACTGGAGTGACACCACGTTGGCCGAAACCGTCTTCTCTTCGTAGTCGACGGAGATAACATCTACATTGATCATGCGCTGGATGTAGTTTTTGAGGACGTAGCAGTCCTTGGTTGGATGTCTGACAAACCGATGGTAGTGACAGTACCTAGGATTGTCCACTTTCCCAACCTCGTCCGGATGCTTCGGGTCTGGCAACTTGATCTTGTCACCCTACTTCAGTATCTCGAAGAGTTGCAGGGTGTCTTCATCGTTGAAAGAGTACACCTCCTTTGTCCTTGGTGCAAGTGGAGGCTTCTGAGTAAGTGCTGATGCACCTTTTGAGGCATTGACAGTGAATGCATGTTTCCCCTTCATCTCTCGTCCAGGGTTGTTGGCCGCAGGCCGCTTCCCCTTGTCCTCAAAGGCAGGGAAACTAACTCCCAGAAGGCGAGCGTTGGACGCCTTCTTTTCTGCTGCTTCAGCTTCGATGATCAAGAAACTCCAGTCGGAAGGAGGAGTAGAATTGAGCCAGAGTTTGACTGCGGACAGCATGTTCATGCTACAAGAGGAGAGGAGTGCATGTTCTGGCATGCCCGGGGGCAGTCTGAAGCAGGCCTGTCGGAAGCGTTCGATGAATACTCGAACTGTTTCCTTCTCCTTCTGGCGTATCTCTATGAGAGACGCCATTGTCATGTCCTTCCCGCCGTCGTAGAAACGGTCGAGAAAAAGGTACGTCAAATCGTCGAAGGAAGATATAGAATTTTCGGGGAGGCTGCAGTACCAGTCGTACGCCACTCCTTTCAGTGCGCCGACAAATATGCTGGTGAGTAGCACGTCCTCCTTCGGCAGATGTCCCGTTTGGGACTGGAAGTACGTCAAATAGCGACGTGGAGAGTCCTTTCCGTCGTATGGCGTCAATGTTTGTGGTTTATATTTGGGAGGATAAACCACTTTATTCCATTCGAGGGAATAAGGTTGGGGGATGCCCATCTTTTGGCGCTCCTCTTGTCTATTCTTGGACTCAAAGCGTTCGCGCAGGTCCCTGATCATCTCGACCACGTCTTTCGTAGAGCTGGGAGTCGGAGAAGGTGGTACCACCTGGAGTTGAGCATTTGAGGGCTCCGACATCCGAGGGGCTTCGCGACGATCCGTATCAAAGGATACCTGTTGAGGGGGTACACTTGACTCTCAATTTGCCCCTGGGTCGGGACTGGTAGAAGGTATCCTAGCCAAAGCTGACCGTATCTCAAACACTGCTTGAGTCAGTGTTTGTATGGAGGCAGAGAGGGTTTTGAGTCCTCCCTCTAGGGTATCCATGCGCTGGACGAGGTCTGGTGGCGGCGCATCAGACTCGGTATCACCTCCAGCCATGTAGACTGTCATGACACGGCTGGAGTCGGATGGCTCAGTTGAGACTTCGCTTTCAGCCTCACTCTCCTGTAGAGGAGTTGTTGTTCCCGGAGCTTCGTCATGGCTACCCCCAGCTATGTTCCTGAGGACTTCTTCGTCTTCGAGACTCGGATCCGCAGGGGCTAGACTACCCCCAGCTAAGTTTTGGAGGACGCCTTCGTCTTCGGGAGAAGTATCCGTAAGGGCCTGATTACCGCCAGTCATGTCTTAAAGGACTTCTTCATCTTCGAGATGCATGTCCACAGGGGCTAGACGACCCCCAGCTATGTCGGGGAGGCTGACTTCGCCCTGAGGATGAAGATCCACCCCAGCTGTGCTTTGGCGAAAACCCTCATTTTCGGAAGGAGGATCAACAAGGGCTTGACTACCCCCAGCTTCCTCCAAGATCTTCTTCATCCCCCGAGTGCCTTCAAATACTACGGAGGACGAGACGGTTGTCTTGGTTTTCCTCGGCTGGCTCTTGGACGAGGAATTGCCAGTCGTCTTTCGGACTGACGAGGAGTTGGAGATTACATTGCATGAAGCAACCATTGGCTCTTCTTTTGTTGACACCTTCCCGAGGCGACGTCGGAGGGGTGTCGATGATTGCAGCCGCTGGAACACCGACTGTCTTGGTGGGACTGCTGCCTTACAACAGCAGTTGATGGTGACTACAGCACAAGTGTGCCCTGTGAGGGGCGCATCATGCTCATCAGTCGACTCTCCTGATCGGTGCTTGTGAGTGATCACGTTACGCAGATCGTTGGAGGAGAGTGCCACCTTCGCACCCCCTTTAGGCGCATAGCAAGGCCAAGCGCCGGGGTAGTCAAGTGAATGTTGCGCCCCCTGATCCAACACCAAACAGGTGCTCAGATCAGTAGTGGGGGGACAACATTTGAAGTAACTTGAACGGACCTCAGACGCACAACCAGAGGAGGCGCGGGAGTTCAAGACCACTGGGTTTGCCATGCTCGACTTGGTTACGAATGCAACAGATGCGCCCAAGTAAGACAAGAACTTTGAAGGTCGGCTCGTTTCTGACGCAGAAGCACCTGAGTCGACCTTATACAGCTTACCATCAGCAGCGCACATGATTGTGAGCACATGCTTCTGGCTTGCTGCTGGCATAGCACGTTTGGGACGTATGGCCCGCGCTGCTTTAGACTTCTTCGTACCAGGCCGCTGGGTCGCGTAGTACTCAGAATCCAAATTCTCTTTGCCACTACAGTGAGTGAGTCTGTCAAAGACAGAGACCTTTTGTGGCACGTCGGAGGTGATGCGCGGGGCATTAGCTGCGCCCCTGCTCCGTCGACGTATCTTTCTCGCCTGAGAGGGAGATGGCTGGGGAATGTGGTCCGCCGCACGTTTCTCCGAGAGATGCGCTGTACCACTGGGCGCATCTTGGTTGCTGAGGACGTCAGCAGGAAGGGATGACTGGATCGGCACATCCCCTTCGGTGGTGGTGCCAGAGGCGTCGACCTTTCGCACCCAGATTTGGCGAGTCTTCTTCGGCTTCGGCAGCCGTTTCGAAGGGATCGTACTGCCATCAGAGATGAACTCCTCATACGCCTGTTGATTGAGACGTACGACCAGCGTCTTGTGGGAGAAGCCTACCTTCACGTCGTCGAATTGCGACACAGCTTTCTCAGTGGAGGAGAAAGAGGTCCCCAGCAGAGTCGCCAGCTTGTTTGCCATTAAAATCTTTTGATGAAAATTTCAATACAAACAAAACAGTGTTACAATATAGGACTTAGACGTAGTCCTAGGAGTACACTTTTGTTTATCTAGGTCCCTTGTGCTGATGGAGCGAGTGGTAATGCATTGACTCCGTAGATGATCTGACGACGGTTCTCGGTTCTCTGAAGATCTGGATTGCTCTGGGTGCTGGAGCTTACGGAGAGGAAGAAGATGTTGAGTGTCTGTATCTGCCTCGGTGGTTGTGCGACATCTCTGTCGATATATGTATGTTCGTCTCTGTGTGTGTGTAAGAAGGAAATGATCCCTCTATTTATAGTCTGCAGGCTGGCTGCTCATGCGCGCATATGTAGGATGTGTCTGGACGCGGGGACGCCACATGGTGATTGCTGATGGAGGCGCATGGACGATGCGCCCTGATTGAGGAGTTGAATTCTTCATGCTGTTGTTGTGGGCTGGCACGTAGCAGGGGGAGAATCTATCTGTTGCTGAGATTTTAGGTGAATCGAGTCAAAGGACACGTGTCATCGGCCCATGGCTCGGAGATCTCGGATTTGGTGGGAAATGATCTGGTAGGATGCGCCTGGGATTGGGCGCATGAGAAGACTTTGGCTCGTAACCTTTGGGAGTCACGAACAATTTGGGGCGCATGGCTTTTGAGGCGCATGCGATGCTTCAGTAGTGACTTTACTTCTGTCTTTAGGGATCAGAGAAAAGTCTGAGGCACATGGCTTTTGAGGCGCATGCAGAACTTTGGGCGTATGGCTGCGGAGGCGCATGCGAGATGGTTGGGCGGCCACGTGGATTGTAACCGCCGGAGGGAGTAATGATGGTGCTGACGTCGGCGATGCTTCATTTTCTGAAAAAGCTGTCAACTGCAGTCTTCGGGGGACGTGCTGCCAACTCTGTCAGACTTCAGTATTTAATGTTCTTTGACAGGTGATAGGTTGTTGAGTGGGCGCATGAGGCCGAATGGGGGCGCATGCTTGTGAAGCGCTTGGTGTTGAGGGGCACGTATGTGTGATGCGCGGTTGGTCCGGCGTATCCGCTCCGCTTGACTCGTCTTTTGGTGCGACTGTTACGTTCTTCGAGTGCTTTAAATAGCTGTTTTTGACTTGGCTGAATTCGAAGCGTCAGGTTCATCCATTTAATGTAAGTTCATTGCACGAGATTCGGAGAGCCATCCACTTGGCGCATGGGTTTGATTTACCCGGCCTATAAATAGTGGCATGGAGAGAGTTTGCTTCTCGTTCTCTCACGTCCTCCCGAAGTGAACTTGTTTACTCGAGTGCATTCTGTTGATGAGATGCTCCCGAGGGTGAAGATGCGACGCATTGTCTTCATTGATGCACTTGAAGGTGACTGTTACATCCAAAAGTCGGAGTCGAGGGCTTCTGAGGCAGGCGGAAGGTGCCTGTTGCATCCAAAGATCGGAATGCTCGAGCCTCGTCTCCGTTATGTGGAAAGAGCCGCAGATCGGAATTACGGTGCTGCGGCTTTGGGGGCTCTTTCTTCTGTCCGAGTGGGTGTTGCCCTTTCTGGTTGTGTTGAAAGCTGCTCCTTTAGCCGCGGTTTCGATTGTGGTCTTCCTTGGTCTTTGGAGGCTCCTTTGAAGCCTCCCCTGGCCACAGGTTGACTTGCGGTGCTCTTCACTTCCTCGGTTTGGGGAGCTCTTCCTCCAGCTAGAGGGTTGATTGCCACCTTCGTTCTGCTCAATAAATGCTTCATTAGTCGAAGCATTTAGACGACGTTGAGCCTGGCTGGAAGGGTGGCACATAACTGAGCTGCTGAAGGGATGCACATAATTGAGGATGCTGAAGGGATGCGCCCGGCTGGGAGCGCATGGTGGGATGTGCCTGACTGAGAGCACATGGTGAGATGTGTCTGTTTGAGAGCGCATGATGATGATGCGCCTGGCTGTAGACTTAGGGTCTTTTCTTTTTGTAGAAGTTCTCCTTTGTACAGTCCTTTTTAAGACATATAATAGACTTTTATATGAAATAAAAATCTTCTTTTAATGTCTATATTCTTGTTTTGCTGTGTCAAAGTACTTTGTCTGAACTTCCTGGCGCATGTAGTGTTTGGCGCATAGGATTTCTGATCGTAAAATTTCATACTTCTACAAGCACTATTCATCGTCCCTACCAGAACCAGGACAGATGAACAGAGAAGATGTCCAAATCTTACTTTGGCCATAACTTCCTCAAAACAAGTCGAAATCTAACTTTTTAAAGGTCCATTTTGGGTAAAATCGAATTCTCTACAACATAGAGCAATCAAAACTTAAAAATAATGAATTTCGGTAGATCAAAACCCAAGAAAACTAAAAAGGCTACAAACTTAGATCTACAAAAATCCATCCGTCCAAATCGAAAACTCTAAGTTCGAAATATGCTTAGAATCATGTAGAGAAGAAGATAGAACAATAAAATGGAAGATCCATCATGAAACAAGTTACACTTGCCTAAGCTCTCTAGGTTGGTGGAAGAGTTATGGAGAAGAAGGAGAAGAAATAAATAGAAGTAATGAAGAGAGAGAAAGGGGTAGTTGGGTTTTATAAAAAGAGAGGATAGTTCAACATGTTGAACCAACCATCAAAATAAACTAAACCAAGCCATCCAAAGCAAATCAAGTTGGACCAACCCAACCCAAGGTCAACCTTAGCCAAGATACATCAAGGCAAGCAATAAAGAAATGCAGAGATACAGTAAATAAAATAGGGTCGAAATCCGTATACGTACACTGGAAATACGTATAATAGAAAACTGGAGTGACAATAAGAGTTCCATTCCTTCTTTCGGCTACACTATTCTCCTGGGGCGTTCTAGGTGCAGTTAATTGGAATGTAGTCCCAACCTCTGATAAATAATCCCTAAACTCTCCAAAGAGGTACTCGTCAACACGATTTGATCATAATGACTTGATACATTTTCTATAATGTTTTTTCGTTTCAGCCTTGTACTCTTTGAATTTCTTAAAGTACTCAGACTTACGGCGCATCAAATAAATGTATCCATACCTTGAATAATCGTCAATAAATATGAAAAAAATATTCTAAGCCACCTCTAGCTTGGATAGTCATGGGTCCACACAAATCAGAATGAATCAATTCCTACACATCTTTGGCCCTCTACCCCTTTGCCGTAAAAGGCCTTTTGGTTATTTTACTTTCCAAACAGGATTCACAGACTGGTAGTGCCTCCACTTCCAATAAACTCAAAGGTACATCTTCAACTAGTCTTTGAATCCTTTTTAGGTTAATATGCCCCAATCGCAAGTGCCAAAGATATGTTTGGTTCATATAAGAAGGTCTATTTCTCTTATTTAAGTTAGATGACATATTATTCATTTCCATAAGTTGCATTGTGGGCAAAATAGGATTAATGACATACAGATTATCAACTAATGCACCAGAACAGATAAAATATTTATTCTTTCTAATAACAATATTGTCATTAAAATAAACTGAATATCCATCCTTAACTAACATAGAAACAGAAATTAAACTCCTTCTAAGTGAAGGTGCATAAAGATAATCTCTCATTGTCAAAGACTTATTTCTTCCAAAAGATAAAGTAACATGTCCTAATGCAAAGACCGCTACTTTTGTAGCGTCACCCATGAACAAGCATATCTCTCCATCACTGAGTCGTCTAGTTTTCTGGAACCCCTAAAATGTATTACAAACGTGATTAGTGGCTCCTGTATCTACACACCAGGTGCCGATAGATACCACCGCTAAACATGTTTTAACTACTAGTAAATAAGATATACCTTCTTTGTTCCCTTGTTTGAGAAGTGGACAGTCAGTCTTCTAATGTCCTGACCCTTTGCACTTGAAACATTTGTCGTTCGGCTTTTTCACAGCACCTTGAGGTCCCATGTTGTTGAATTTGCCTGTTTCTGAATGTTATTCTTCTTCTTACCGCCTTTTGGCTTAGAAGTATAAGCCTTTTCAGAAACAAAAATATGACCACTCTGTCTAAAGAGAGATTCAGCATCCTGTAGCTCTTTTGTAAGTTCTGTCAAACTATACAACCTTTTGTTCACGTTGTAATTAAGGCATAAATTGTTAAAACTTTTAGGCAGAGTCCCGAGAATGATATCGACCTGGAATTCTCCATCGATTTTAGCTCCAAGAATCTTTATCTCATTCAGATGACCCATCATCTTGAGAACATAATCCCTTACTGGTGTACCCTCACCATTTTTGTATTCATCAAACACTTCATAGCAAACTGCCTAGCTGCTCTACTCTGATGTTCGAAGAGTTCCTTGAGGTTATACATCATATCATAAGTTATGGCCATGGACTGATGCTGATGTTGCAGTACATTTGATATAGATGCCAGAATGTAATACCGTGCCATCTCATCTGTCTTTTTTTACTTCTTATAGGCCTCTTTGACCTCTTCATCAAATTTAGCATCATGCTTAGGTGGACATTCCTCAACAAGTACATATTTATACTCCTCAGCAGTCAGGACAATATCCAAATTACGTTTCCAGTCAATATAATTAGGTCCAGTAAGCTTGTTTTCTTTAAGAATCACCTTAAATGGATTGAAAGAACCCATTTTTGAAATCCTGATAATCACATAAATAAAAATTATGTAGGGCAAAAGCTTTTTGAATTAATTAAATATTTATTCCCTCAAAATAATAATAAGAAATTCACCAATACCTTGAACATGATGAATTAAGCATGCCACGATAGTGTGGACGTATACAAATTCAACTTGTTCAAGTAGGTACTTCCTATTAATTTTACTATCATGTCAACATAACTTTATGACAAATAAAATTAATATATTGGTTTTGCTCTGGTCATACAAATAATAGCAGTGACTCCGATGGGGAGGATACCATTATTTGTATCTAAGTGTATACCATTACTTAATACTAAGTCCATTACCTTGTAATGAGTTCCTTCAGATGGAGAAGTGTACACATACTAGGTAATTTTCTACAATTATCCCTAAAGAAGTTTATACTGGTGATCCATAATTATACTCATCCGATATGGAGAAAAGCACTAAAGCCAACATGCAAGTATAATTACATCACCTACAAACCAGTAATGGAGACCATAGGATTTATGCAAAATAAAATTTCTCTCCCACTTAGTTATTTAACAATGAGGGTTTTTCTACTAGTTGATATTATGTCCATGTTGTCCTTTATTAATGTAGGCTTAGTTTTTCAAAAAACAACATCCACATAATAATAAATATGCATAATCAGAAAAAGTAAAATGACAACATATAAGAGAAAAAATATCCAACAATTATGGTCATCTTTTCTGCTCCATCCTCAACTATCTGAATCCAAAATCTGTCGATTCTTTCATCGAAAATTATTCGTCTGCCTCTGGACTGTCACTACCACATTTTTAGCTTGAGGGTATTTTGGTCATTTGGTAAAATTTTGAATTTATTTGATTTATTGAATTGGTGGTTGATATTTTTGACTTTGACTTATTGAGACTTTGTAGACTAGCCTAGAAGCTAACCCTAGCTATAGTGACCCTATTCTAACTTAAGTTAACCCACTTCTAGTCACTAAGAACCAAGTTTGAAATAGGAGTATTAAGAATAGGACAATGACTTATGACTTGTGACTTTGATTTCATGACTTATGTAATTAAGCCCATGGCCCATAACATGAAACCCTAACCCTAGCTAAGCCATTAGTGGCCGACCACAATAGGTTTTCCCTCCTATTTAAACTCTCCTTTCCTTTTTTTGCCTCTTTTGTGCTCAACCAACTTTTTAGAAGGAAAGATAAATCTCATCTTTCCAAATTCATAGTAAATCCATTTTTAATCCTTTTTGACCCAAATCTTTTGCATATGATTCTAATCAACCTCTACTTGCTGATTATGGGGAGTAATTTCAGGTTTAGATCAATTTGGAGGATTTGGATAGCAACGGAAACCGTTTAATTTGGAGCTTTTTGTTGATCTTTGCAACCTATAGGTAAACCCTTCAAATTCTATTTAATTCCTGTTTTTATTACATGGTAGCCTAGATCTAGGTGTCCCCTAGCTATAGTGAAGGATTGGTGTCGTTTGCATTAGGTTTCGTGTCCGTATCGGACACGTATCCATTTCCTAGACTAGGTGTTTGTTAAAATGACAACCATTTCTTTTTGCTATTTTTGGAAATGTTTTTTTTGAATTCCTAGATCTAGGGTTTGTCCTTAGATTTGTGTCCTTGTTCTATGAATTTGGAGTCGTATCGTGTCCATACGAGGACACAAACATGCTGTACTGACCCGTGCGTGCTGTCCTGCTACACAGGGCCTAGTGCTCGCTGTACAGGACACGTGGGGGTATGATTTTTAGCATCAAGGAGGGGGCACTGACTGACATGTCAGCCCCCAAGTCTCGAGTCCAATGGCGTTGTGTCGGACTCGAAATCTGACTTGCACTGGTCGCATGCACTGTGCTGGACACACGCGTTTGGCCACTGATACGTGGCTGGACACGACACGATACTTGGTTTGGACACCGTATAGGGTGTCGACCATATAGCCCTACGTGTAGGCTACACGTGTGCACGGCCACGTGCCTCCACGTGGCCTATGTCGTGCGCTGGATACATGTGCACGCGTGCACGATGCAGTCTGTGTGCAGTGTGTCTGTGTATGTTCTATGACTTGGACACACCGTATCCGGCTCTAGGGTGACACGATAAGACTCTTGGGACACGATCACAGGTGGGGCTTTAATTACCAATCATTTAATTATGATATTACGCTGTCAAGTAAATCTGGGAATCACATATTGCCACTCACACTCTCATAGCTAAGACACACTCTACTGTCATGTTGTATTACATTGTCTCACACACTCATTAACACATTATTCACATATGCCTAAAACCTAATTACCTTGTTTCTTGAGACCCATGGATACATTACACCCTACCTGCTGTTTTACTGAGTCCAAACATTGTACCATTGTTATAGGTTAAACTGTGTATTGTTCAATACACACACACACATGGCTGACATATACACTCTTCCTGTAATGCCACACTCCACTGTTTTCCTGATTCCTATTGACACACCCACACACATTGCACTAATTCAGTTTCCTGTTACACACATACACACACATTTCCTATTAATTCCTGTCACATGTACACTCACATTTATTCCTGTACACACACATGTTAGCTCTGTACACTTTTACACACACTCCACTATTTTTCTAACACAAACCTATCTACTGTTCTCTATTACACACTTTTACCATGGTTATCACATAAATGTTACACATTCATACCCATATGCCATTTACCCCCTATCACTCTATATATATATATATATATATATATATATATATATATTTACATATATATGTGTATGATATTTATATTAACTTAGTATATGTGTAATGTGTGAAATATATGATATAGACTATATGTATGGCATATAACCTATGGCACATAGCCAATGTAATTCCTATGTGATATAGCCTGTGTATATGGAATGTATACACCTGTGATTGTGTGTTGGTTGGCTTGTATAGCCTTGTATTGATGTGTGCTTTCTAGGATAGACATGGTTAGGCTTAGTGAGACTTGTTTGGGTTAGGCTTGACCTAGTTTGACTAGTGTAGTTGACTAGAGTTGACCAAATATTGACTTTAGCTTAGATTGACTCCAAACATCATGTAGATGTATTGTAGCAGTCTATTTACTATTTTAGACATGTAATGACTTGTACTATTCTATAGGAGTCAGACACCACTCCTCGGACAGTATATTCTCTTCAGATATTCAGGATACCAGGCGAGTATATTCTCTGATCATTTCATATCATGTTTAGGATTATATTTCCTGCTTTACATTACTTTACTTCATGCTGACACGTTGGTAACATGGATTAGTACTATATGAATCTTATCGTGCGATGTTATCCCCTTAGCGGATACATCGGGTATTTTATGTTAGTGTATTTTATCGTGAGCATCGTGTACTCCTTGTATTCGTAACATTTGTGTATAAATCGTATGAAATCATGTACTCTCATTTGTTCACATGATCTTCGTGTATATTCCTCATCGTGTGCAATAACATAACTTGACTGGATCCTTGTGTATTGATTGAGGCGGGGGAGTAGAAGTGGTTATGTACTCAATCTTGTAGCTTACTCGTATATAACCTTTGTAGATTACTCGTGTACAATATCGTACCATTTACATAACCATCTTGTACTCTGAATCACTAGCACTGATTAGTTCTCTTATATATTGTAGCTATTTACTTACAGTCTCTCTTTTACATCATGTTGTTCTTTCAGTTTCATATATCTTACTCTCTAGCATGTTTATATTTCCTAACCTGTTATGATTTGTTGAGATGTATTGTGCTCGCTTCTGTCCTGACTGGACCTGTTAAAAATATTACAGAGGACGAGGATGAGGCTCTGGTGTCTATCTATTATGGTGCAGGTATAGACAACACTTGTGACTTGGACCCACTTGCAGTAGAGGATCTGCCACCAGTGGTTTAGAATGCTAGCTTAGACTCTTACCTTGTCTTTCTCATTGATACATTCTTGTATATATTAGGAGTTTGTTTTATCTGGATATTTGTAGAGATGTATCATAGACACTTAGACTTCTATGTATTGTATCTCTTGTGTGGATTCGTTTGTATCTATCTATTTTATCATATTCTACCTTAGATGTGATTGAGACTGTATTCTGCTATGTCACCTCCATTCGGAGTGTATATACTATACAGGTACCTTATATATTGTTAGATGATTGACCTAGGATAATGTTCTACCGTCGACACTGCGGCGTAGGCTGGACGTACCCACTTCTCGTGCCCTTACTCTAGGGTGTGGGTCGTGACACATTTTTAGTGGTGGTCCATGCAGGTCGAGTTAATGTAGTGGTATTCGAACTAGAGTATCACTACAGCCTGCAGTAGGATTAGGATACATTGTTAAAGGTACTCAATCACAGTTAGGATTCCTTGAGAGATTCCTGAGATAACCCTTGAGAATCTTATATTGAACTTCAATTTGAAATCCTTTCCCTTGTTTTGTTCGCTTTCACTCCTTGATTATTGAATTTGATGTTTGATGGATCATTGTCGACTTGATTTTCCTATCAAGGTAAATTTCATGACCTGAGTTACGATATTTTCTGATAACATATATTGACGAGAATAACAGGGATGGTAAAATGTCTACTTGA
This sequence comes from Iris pallida, assembly GCA_029216955.1. Classification (NCBI taxonomy): domain Eukaryota; kingdom Viridiplantae; phylum Streptophyta; class Magnoliopsida; order Asparagales; family Iridaceae; genus Iris; species Iris pallida. The sequence continues at coordinate 588,984 of JANAVB010000200.1, read as the reverse complement.
TTATGGAACCTGTAGTTTATCGCAGCCATATTAGCTGGCATGGCGGGAACATAGAGACCTGACTTCGTATGTACGTATCTTGGTTATCAGATTTGGAATTTCTCGCAGCTATACTAGTCGGCATAACGAAAATTTCAGACGACATTATTATAGAGGTGCATACCCCAGTTATGGAATCTATAGTTTATCGCAGCCTTGTTTACTGGCATGGCGAGGACTCTGAGTAACATGATTTTGGACAGACGCATATGATTATCAGATTGTATCTTGAGAAGATTTTTAAACATATCATCTCTATCATACCCTTCTGTTGTTATAAGTTGTATTTCATCATCAATTAATTTAAAGAGTAGGAATATTTTAGTTTTGTAGTGCTTATTCATATGTAGTTCTTTCATATTGTAATGATATGATGATTTGTAGAGTGTTTGTACCCTAGAGATGATAGTTAGCATTGGTATTAGAATAATAACCCAATATAGATGATTTCCTGTTATTTATAATACCTACCAGTTTCCATAGAGGATGTTAGTCTGCTCTACAGCCTTGATGATTTATTATTATTTTTCCTTGTCCTTTCCAGTAATGCACCCATGACCAGAGCCTGTCCTTGAGTATAGTTGTAGTTTCACCTAAGACTGAGAAGTCTATGTATATAGATAGATACAGATGATATTGGCATATGGATATGGGTTGGTTGGTCTATATAGGTCATTGTTGTATAGGGTATTGACATGTTGTTTAGCCTATATTTGGTTCAGTTTTTTACTTCAGTTAAGTTCTCTTATGTTGAGTTCAGTCATGTTTGATCAACCTTTATAGGCAGTGTGCAGACCCTTCACTAGAAACCATGTTCCTTTGGTTCAGACTTGTACAAGCTGTTCACTGCACTTAACATTTTATTACCTACCATATTGCATCATAGATTTTACTGGACCATTGTTCAGACCCCAATTATTGACTCACCAATATAACCATCAATCCCTTATCGTATTTTGCATATCTGGAGAGCCAGTATCATGCATATTAGAGGTCTGCACTCATCCTTACCTTCTGTACATGGTGACATACTGCATCTCTTAGCATTTTACTTTATTGATAGCCTTGCAATACCCTTCAGTATAACCTGTAGTACCTGCCCTACAGTAGAGTTTAAACTTTTTCTTGGGCATGGTTATTCAGTCCACTTAGGACAGTTGAATATATTGGGGATATAATGTGGGTTGTTAATAAGAGTTCTCCCTTGATCATTTTTCTGTTTTCCCCCTTTCATTCTTAGATACAGATGATACCTGTTTAGCCCATCTGTCCAGATACATGTTCAAACCCTTTCTTTCATTGTTGGTTCAGTCTGCCAAGGCCTCTACATGGGCATTGGTTCAATTTTCCATATGTAGGTGTCCTACATATCATTGTCCTATATGTGATTGTTCTGCATCTTCATGTACAGCCATGCTACACTACTGTTCTATTCCAACAAACCCTACAGTATCTGACCCCTTCTTTGGAGTGATAGGCATGTGGTAGGGAGTTGGTGTTATTAGACTTTGAGTAGAGTTGAGGTGATGAGGGTAAAGCATATATATATATATAGTTTGTATATATGTAATATATTTTGATTTGGTATGTAGCATGCACTCATTGCAGTATACTGCCTATTGTATTTCCTGTACACCAGTTTGGTTCACTTCTTTCAGACCACTGTCCTATGTAGTTAGTTCAGTCCAGATAGAGAGGAGAGGCCAGGTTGATCTAAAGGCATGTTTTAGTCACCATGAGAGTTTTCTTTCACTTTAACTTTACAAGTGGACCCTAATGTCCTGTCCTTTTGCTTATAAATTCAGTCTCCTTAGTATCATTCCTTTTTGCCAACATTGATGTTTCAGACCATTCATCCTTAGCCTAATTTCTAAGCATTTGTTTCAGTCCCTTATAAGTTAGTCTAATTTAACCCTTTGATGATCAGTTATATATATATAGATGATATACTTAGGATATATGTGATGGGTTATTGTTCTTGAGCTTATGTATATGTGGTACTTGGGATTTGTGTGCTTAGACTATAGGTAATTAGTTAGGGGCCTCAGTCCCAAAATACTTGGGACTAGATACGTATCATGCCAACTATATACATACGAAGTCTACTCCAATATATGAAGACTCGTATGTATACATAAGCTGTATAATGTAGTATTCCAAGACAAACTAAATCTCATCCACAATGAAAAGAATAATAATAGAAAAATTCAACTTGAAGATTTATGATAAAATCGTTGGGCGGAGACAAAGTCCACTACCAACTATCTCAATGATATAAATGTACAAGAAAGCGATCGACAAAATGATAAAATGAACCAAGCGCAATTGTCTTTGAAGGAATGGAGAAGACCACGGCCTTGGATAGAACACCTGCAGAAAATATGAACACACACCTGGGGAAAAACCAGGTCCTCAGAGGGACGTAACAAGACACATAATATCATACCATAAACTGAATAGTAAGAGCTCAAATAGAAAATATACATGCGTTAAGGTTCCTAACCATTCTATGTGATATGTACTTTGAGAAGAACGTTCTACGCAGGGGCTGTAGGCTCAGCAGAGTAAATAAAGAGTGGCAGTAAGTAGCGCTCATCCGAGTCACTATCGGCCTTGGACAAAAGGTAGTGCTCATAAGAGTCACCCTCGGCCCAAAATGTTTGTAAAAATAAAATGTAGCCCCTAAGCTAATAACTGTCCCCTCCCCCCAATGATGCTATACATGTGTCGACTCCACGACACTGTCTAATTCTTAATAACTGCCAAGTCTTCTACATAATCTATTAGCAGTTATATCCTAACGCACGGCCTGTACGCACAAATGATCAGTCAGCACACAAATTCGCATCCATATGCGACTCACAACTCACACACAATCCGTGGCACATCGTGACAGTTTATGAGATGCACTAAACATACGGTGGTCCCTTAACTTTAAACTAATTGTATAAAATATAATAATTTGCATCTGTATATAGTTTTGAAAGAACAACATAAAGAAAAAGCATGCATGATATTGAGCAAGAAATTAAACAGTAAAGGCAAGGTGTCTTGCCTGGTGTTATGCCTGATGTGGTGCAATGATCCAACAAGTCCTCTTTGGTCCAATAGCCGGTGTCGATGTGTAAGGGTCCAAAATTCATGAGAAGTAGAAACGCACAATCAGTCGTGATCAATGATGATAATCGAGGGGAGTTTGTAGAAAAAAATACTCATAATACTTTTTAGAAAATATTTATACGATTTTTGAAACCAGTTGTTATTAGTCTAAAATAGATTTTCGCAAATATTTGTAAATACTAGAAATCTGTATATAAATTTGGTAACTACTTTTATTTAGAAAAATATATAAAAATCATAATCTAGAAAAATTATTTTTGGAATAATAGTAAAATATTTTCGTTCTGTATCAGTTTTCTTGAAATTACATACAAATATACCTTTGTTACCAAAATTTAGAATTTACTATATACTGATTTGTTTTATGCAACAAAATATTAAGGTTACTAATATTGATATTATTCAACATTTTTAACAAAGTATACTCATATGTAATAATAATAATAATAATAATAATAATAATAATAATAACAATAATAATAATAATAATAATAATAATAATAGTAATAGTAATAGTAATAGTAATAATAATAATAATAATAATAATAATAATAATAATAATAATAATAAGGAATAAAATAACTATTACACTATGTTCTTTTTGAAAGAAAAATAAGTCAGAAGGGAAATAGAGAGAGAGTGGAGAAAGGGGACGAGTGGAAGGGTTACCAGAGCGGGCGGCGGGCGGTGTGCGACGCCGGAGGTCGGCGGTGGTTTACGCGGAGGGCGACGCAGGTGGTTGGCAGCAGCGGAGCTCCGGTGGACGCGGAGGAGCGAGCCAGAGGCGGTTGTTCGAGGGCCCAGATCTGGCGATGCGGGCGGCAGAGGGCGAGCTGGGCTCGTCGGCGACTGCTGCGAGCGGAGTTCAAGGCAAGGAGACGGCTTGCAGTGGCGGATGTGGGGAGATCGAGGGACAGATGGGCAGCTCCGATGGGTTGCGGTGTTTTGGCGGCGGGTTCGGAGAAGAGCCGAGAAGCTCCGGCAAGGTGCGGCGAATCTGGTGGTTTGGTGGAGAACGTCGGACGCCGGGGAACGGATGGTGGTGCGCGGATCCGGTGCTCCGTTTGGGGAAGCTGCCGTACGCGGGGAGCGAGGAGGTGCCGGAGATCTTGTCGCGATGGCGGGAGCTCCTGTACCGGCCAAAGGGTAAGCCGATGGCGACGGGGCTCGAGACGGAGCAAAAATTTGGAGGCTCGCCGCGTCGGCACGACGTCCGGTGGCGGTGGATCGGCTGAGAGCTGTAGTGTCGGGTGCTACGGCTAGGGGTTTTACGGCGACGGCGTGGTTTGGAAGGTTAGGGCTCTTCTTTCCTTTTCCTTTTTCTTGTGGCGGTGGTTCGGATGGCTAGGTTAGCCGGGGCGATGGCGGTGGTGTGTTGTGTCGGCCCAGGCAGGGTGGTGGCTCGGCGATGGGTGGGATCTGGTGGTGATGGTGACGACGGTGGTTGCGGTAAAGGTGATGGTGAGCCGGATGTGGTGATGATGGCGAGTGGCGGTCGCGGAGACGGAGGGGATGGTTGTGTTAAGTCGACCACGGCGAGGTTGGGGTTGGCTGTGGGGACAGTGGGTAGTCAGAATGGGGTGAAGGAGTAGGTGATTTGGGTCTGTGATGATGGTCGAAGGGGACGGGGCCGGAGTAGTACTGTTGTATAGTCCGTGTCGGGTGTGTCCGATACGGTGAGTGAGGGTCGGATTTCTCAGCTTCGGCTCCGACTAATATAGCTGTAAAAAAGTATAGTGGATGGACATTAAACACAGACACGATGCACGTGTGCGTTGGGATCGAAAATTTCTGGAGGAGTACCTCTCCTTTTATAGGAGGTGGGAATTCCCAGTTGGATAAGGCTTGGGTTTGTTTAAAACCCCATTTGAATAATTCAAAAATCAAATCTAAATTAAATTCTAATTTAAACTTAGATAATCTAAACTAAAATTTAAATTTAAATTTTACCTTTTAAAATTTTAAATTAAAACCATAAAAATCAAATTAAGATTTAAAATGGCCATAAAATTTTCAAATATATTTTCCAAAAATACCAATAATAATAATTTCAAAAATAATAAATATTTTTAAATATCTTTTTGAATAATAAAATATTAATATCAATAAATTCGATGCATGGAATTATATATATAACTTTTAAATTTATGTACCTCGTATGAAATAAATATTTGCATAATACCTCGTTTTCAAAATTATCATTTATAAAACCTTTCATAATGTAAAATAAAGAGTTGAAAATTCCAATATGACGTATTTTACAACTTTTAAAATAATCAAAAATATTTATTATTTATTATTTGAAAAATCAAGCTTCTAAAAATATTTACAAAAATATGTACCTCGCACATATTCGCACTCGACGATTTATTTACGAATATGCCGCTTGCGCACAACGTACAATACGACTATGCGACGTACAAATACCAAGTAAAAATTTTGAAATACTCAATTTATATATAAAAAAGTTAAGTAGAATTTTAGGGGGTTTACATCCTACCCAACTTACAAGAATTTCGTCCTCGAAATTAAGAATAAGTAAGGGGTGAGAAGGTACGAGGGTAAGGCAACACAAATCATTGGGCGAGAAAATTGTGATTCCGATAACGAAAAATAATTCACGATTTTGGAATTGAATGAGGGTTGCTAGTCACGGTAAAAAAAAATGATGATAGTACGATGGAAGTAGCTTAAGGACATTTTGGGGACTTGGGGAATATGGCACTTCGAAGAAGATTATATGGTAAGTATCTAGGTTGAGGGCACGAATGAAAGAATAATAGGAATCATTCAAGTGATTAGGGTCATGATAGAAGATATAGGGTCGTCTAGATTTAGAGTTGAATCATCTTCAAATTTCAAAAAGGCCATGAAAGTGGAATCTAGGGTCGAGCTCAAGACGGGGATAGTCATATTCGTTGGTCAGTGGTTAACTGTCCCCAAGTATATACAAATATTATGGGCATAGGAGAATGGTCTGTTCTATCTATCATTCACAAGCTTTGTCTAGAATAGTTAAAAGACGAAAGCCAACAAGAGTCCAAAGGAGATGTTTTCGTATGCCAATATGTGATTCAAAGGCGGTTGTATAATTTCAAGAGAATTGCTAAGGTAATCGCGGAGGAGACTCTAGGGACAAGTTTAACTATGTCTCCATCCACGTAGTATGATATATAAAAAGCGAACCAAGTGTACTATGGTTGATCAGACCATAATACGTCGGTTCTGATTTAGACAATGTATTAGTGGGCACCCACATATGTCATGATCAAGCTTGATAAAGAATAAGCTTGCAAAACTAAGCTATTTTAGCATCATAGGTAGTTAAAATAATAAGTAAAGGGTAATGATGAAAGAAATCAATTAGTCCAAGATCTTATAATATCTAAGTTCCGCCCGAAATTTAGGCCTATGCAGTCGGCTTGGTTGACTAATTAAGTTAGGGTCTACTGAATTCTATGGTCCAAATGAACCTATCAATGTGATCCACAAAAATGTTGGTTAGGTCGTGAGGTATTCTACCCAACTTACAAGAGTTAAACTAATGGTGTGATAGGTCCAGCAATCAAGATAAAATGCAAGGTTAAGAATGTAAGGAATTAAGTAGAACAAAATCATATATCGGGTCGAAAGAATTGAGTCGAGGTCGAGTCTCATCTATAATTAAAAAGTATATTGGTTTCACGGTAGGGATATAATTTAGTCTTTATGACCTGAAAGTCGCATCATAAAAATAGAGTACAAGAGGACGTGTTTTAGTGGGACATGATATACCTACATGAATGTGGGCTCTTCTAGGTCTTGCATATGAAATTTGTTGGAAGGAAAAGTCTAATGTTGTGCTCCAAGTATCCAAGACATGGTAATGGGCACAAAATGATTTAAAATAGAAAGTGGGAGTTCATGAGATAATGATTAACGTACAAAATAAATGACCAAGCTAAAGCATGAAATAATGATAATTCAGATTCGAGTAAATCAAGGTAAAATAAGTTAGAAATACAGTTTCTAAAGACATGATAGCCACTTAGATGGAGTATGAGAAAGTCACGATAAAATCTAGGTTTGAGGGAATGTTGAGTGAGTCAAGATTGAGATATCTTCACATAGTTTGGCAGATGACTTAACTACACTCGAGTATATACAACTATCATGGCAATTAATGAGGAATACTTGTATCCCATTAGGGTGACTTGCTTGCTTCTTGGTCCGCTACCAATATATGATTTAATTTCAAATTTCAAGTTCCTCAACAGTTTCGAAATACTATCTCAAGGTACTCTATCAAATATTTAATCATAACTTAAGTTTAATTTCCTTCAAATAAATTCCAAAAATCCTTCATCATATCTAATGCGGCACAACTAAATTTTCATAATAAGCCATTACTTTAAAAAATTTCAATTCTCAAATGTACCTCGAGATAAACTCATAGCCGTTTCATCAATCGTAATCATGTAACTCAAATTAAATCTCTTTTTTTACCAAAATTTAAATATCCATAATCAAGGCTTTAAACTTGAAATCTAATTAACTTTTTAAATCATAGATCATATGACACAATTTAAAATTTAAATTTTCCTTCAAAATCGCTTTCATATCCTTCAAATATTTAAACAAAATTTTTACCATCATCTTTTCAACTCAAAATTAAATAAACTTATAAATCGTACGCGCAATTTAAAACCTCAAGTTCTCTCTCTTCTAAACTTTCGTCTCTCTAGCCGTCTAAAAAATCATAATTAAAACTCCTTAAATAATCTTGAGATAAAATTTATAATATTACGATCCAAACTCTTAAAGTTAACCGTAAATCATGCGTCACAATATAAAAACTTAAGTTATTTCTCAATCGATTTCATATCCTCAATTAAATCATAACTATTTCACCATTTCAAAAAAAAATTAAAATCAAAATTTTGTTTTCTCGATCTAGCTATCCTCTTGTGTATATCACCTTGTAATAATAAAATTCTAACTATCCTTTGAAGGCGGTAATATGCTACTACCCAACTTGAAATTAACTAATCCTTAAGATCATATCTCTAGAAAAATAAATGCCTTTATATTCAAATATAACCTCAAAGGATATTATTTGTCAATATAATCCTTCTAGCCATAGGGTTGACCAATAAGTATATAGTAGTGTAGTCATCTTTCTAACCATGTTTAAGCACGAGATGATAGGGTGTTGGTAGAAAGAGTTCAAGCAAGATGCAAAAATCATGGAAAGCCACGGGAGTCAGAATATGGAAATCAAGGAAGGTCAAAGAAGGTGATCAAGTATGTGGATGAGATTCCTAGATTCTAATCCTATATTGCAGGCCCGTTCGATACAGTTATGTAACCGAAATGGCAAACTAGACCTGCATGGGCCACAACAAAAATATTGAACGCCCCAGTCCCAAAATACTTGGGACTAGATACGTATCATGCCAGCTGTATACATACGAAGTCTACTCCAATATATGAAGACTCGTATGTATACATAAGCTGTATAATGTAGTATTCCAAGACAAACTAAATCTCATCCACAATGAAAAGAATAATAATAAAAAAAATTCAACTTGAAGATTTATGATATAATCGTTGGGCGGAGACAAAGTCCACTACCAACTATCTCAATGATATAAATGTACAAGAAAGCGATCGACAAAATGATAAAACAAACCAAGCATAATTGTCTTTGAAGGAATGGAGAAGACCACGGCCTTGGGTAGAACACCTGCAGAAAATATGAACACACACATGGAAAAAAACCAGGTCCTCAGAGGGACGTAACAAGACACATAATATCATGCCATAAACTGAATAGTAAGAGCTCAAATAGAAAATATACATGCGTTAAGGTTCCTAACCATTCTATGTGATATGCACTTTGAGGACAACGTTCTACGCAGGGGCTGTAGTCTCAGCAGAGTAAATAAAGAGTGGCAGTAAGTAGCGCTCATCCGAGTCACTATCGACCTTGGACAGAAGGTAGTGCTCATAAGAGTCACCCTCGACCCAAAATGTGTGTAAAAATAAAATGTAGCCCCTACGCTAATAACTGTTCCCTCCCCCAATGATGCTATACATGTGTTGACTCTACGACACTGTCTAATCCTTAATAACTGCCAAGTCTTCTACACAATCTATTAGCAGTTATATTCTAACGCACGGCCTGTACGCACCAATGATCAGTCAGCACGCAAGTCCGCATCTATATGCGACTCACAACTCACACACAATCCGTGACACATCGTGACAGTTTATGAGATGCACTAAACATACGGTGGTCCCTTAACTCTAAACCAATTATATAAAATATATAATTTGCATCTGTATATAGTTTTGAAAGAACAACATAAAGAAAAAGCATGCATGATATTGAGCAAGAAATTAAACAGTAAAGGCAAGATGTCTTGCCTGGTGTTATGCCTGATGTGGTGCAATGATCCAACAAGTCCTCTTTGGTCCAATAGCCGGTGTCGATGTGTAAGGGTCCAAAATTCATGAGAAGTAGAAACGCACAATCAGTCGTGATCAATGATGATAATCGAGGGGAGTTTGTGGAAAAAAATACTCATAATACTTTTTAGAAAATATTTATACGATTTTTGAAACCAGTTGTTATTAGTCTAAAATATATTTTCGCAAATATTTGTAAATACTAGAAATCTGTATATAAATTTGGTAACTACTTTTATTTAGAAAAATATATATAAATTATAATCTAGAAAAATTATTTTTGGAATAGTAGTAAAATATTTCCGTTCTGTATCAGTTTTCTTGAAATTACATACAAATATACCTTTGTTACCAAAATTTAGAATTTACTATATACTGATTTGTTTTATGCAACAAAATATTAAGGTTACTAATATTGATATTAATCAACATTTTTAACAAAGTATACTCATATGTAGTAATAATAATAATAATAATAATATTAATAATATTAATAATAATAACAATAATAATAATACTAATAATAATAATAGTAATAATAATAATAATAATAATAATAATAATAATAAGGAATATAAAAACTATTACACTATGTTCTTTTTGAAAGAAAAATAAGTCAGAAGGGAAATAGAGAGAGAGTGGAGAAAGGGGACGAGTGGAAGGGTTACCAGAGCGGGCGAAGGGCGGTGTGCGACGCCGGAGGTCGGCGGTGGTTTACGCGAAGGGCGACGCAGGTGGCTGGCAGCCGCGGAGCTCCGGTGGACGCGGAGGAGCGAGCCAGAGGCGGTTGTTCGAGGGCCCAGATCTGGCGATACGGGCGGCGGAGGGCGAGCTGGGCTCGTCGGCGACTGCTGCGAGCAGAGTTCGAGGCAGAAAGACGGCTTGTAGTGGCAGATGTGGGGAGATCGAGGGACAGATGGGCAGCTCCGACGGGTTACGGTGTTTTGGCGGCGGGTTCGGAGAAGAGTCGAGAAGCTCCGATAAGGTGCGGCAGATCCGGTGGTTTGGTGGAGAACGCCGGACGCCGGGGAACGGATGGTGGTACGCGGATCCGGTGCTCCATTTGGGGAAGCTACCGTGTGCGGGAAGCGAGGAGGTGTCAGGGATCTTATCGCGGTGGCGGAAGCTCCTGTACCGGCCAAAGGGTAAGCCGGTGGCGACGGGGCTCGAGACGGAGCGGAAATTTGGAGGCTCGCCGCGTCGGCGCGGCGTCCGGTGGCGGTGGATCGGCTGAGAGCTGCAGTATCGGGTGCTGCGGCTAGGGGTTTTCCGGCGACGGCGTGGTTTGGAAGGTTAGGGCTCTTCTTTTCTTTTCTTTTTTCTGGTGACGGTGGTTCGGATGGCTGGGTTAGCCGGGGCAATGGCGGTGGTATGTGGTGCCGGCCCAGGAAGGGTGGTGGCTCGGCGATGGGTGGGATCTGGTGGTGATGGTGACGACGGTGGTTGCGGTGAAGGTGATGGTGAGCCGGATGTGGTGATGATGGCGAGTGGCGGTCGCGGAGACGGAGGGGATGGTTGTGTTAAGTCGGCTACGGCGAGGTTGGGGTTGGCTATGGGGACAGCGGGTAGTCAGAACGGGGTGAAGGATTAGGTGATTTGGGTCTGTGATGTTGGTCGCAGGGGACGGGGCCGGAGTAGTACTGTTGTATAGTCCGTATCGGGTGTGTCCGATACGGTGAGTGAGGGTCGGATTTGTCGGCTTCGGCTCCGACTAATGCAGCTGTAAAAAAGTATACCTGATGGACATGAAACACAGACACGATGCACGTGTGCGTTGGGATCGAAAATTTCTGGAGGTGTACCTCTCCTTTTATAGGAGGTGGGAATTCCCAGTTGGATAAGGCTTGGGTTTGTTTAAAACCCCATTTGAATAATTCAAAAATTAAATCTAAATTAAATTCTAATTTAAACTTAGATAATCTAAACTCAAATTTAAATATAAATTTTACCTTTTAAACTTTTAAATTAAAACCATAAAAATCAAATCAAGATTTAAAATGGCCATAAAATTTTCAAATATATTTTCCAAAAATAGCAATAATAATAATTTGAAAAATAATAAATATTTTTAAATATCTTTTTGAATAATAAAATATTAATATCAGTAAATTCGATACATGGAATTATATATATAACTTTTAAATTTATGTACCTCGTATGAAATGAATATTTGTATAATACCTCATTTTCAAAATTATCATTTATAAAACCTTTCATAATGTAAAATAAAGAGTTGGAAATTCCAATATGACGTATTTTACAACTTTTAAAATAATCAAAAATATTTATTATTTATTATTTGAAAAATCAAGCTTCTAAAAATATTTACAAAATATGTACCTCGCACATATTCGCACTCGACGATTTATTTACGAATACGCCGCTTGCGCACAACGTACAATACGACTATGCGACGTACAAATACCAAGTAAAAATTTTGAAATACTCAATTTATATATTAAAAAAATTAAGTAGAATTTTAGGGGATTTACAGTTTGTCTATTATAGAGTTTTTCTTTTTGCTAAATTCTAGTTGCCAACACCTAGATAACTAGCATAGGTAAAATCCTAAGAAGTTGACCAGTTATTGACCAAATACTTGGATATTGACAAATTGACTAATTGTTGACTAGTAGTTGACCATTGACTATGTTTGGCTTAGTTTGACTGGAGATAGGATTGGAAACAGGTTGTTGTTGTATTTGTTTGATCATGTTTGATTATTTAGTAATTAGAGACCTTGTTTGTGATTAGGTTGGAGACATGGTTTTTCTGACGATATCTCCGACTCGTGGTACCATACGTTTTGGTGGAGGTGGAAAGCTTAGCCCGCGCTTCATCGGACCTTCGTAATCAGAGGGAGAGTCGGTGACGTGGCATACAGGCTAGACTTGCCACCTGTACTAGTGGGTATCCACAACGTATTCTACGTATCACAGTTGAGACGGTATGTGGCTGACCCTAGCCATGTACTTGATCATTCAGAGATTGAGGTGGGACCTACTCTCAGTTATCCAGAGCAGCCAGTGGAGATTCTGGATCGCCGAGAGAAGGTGCTGAGAAACCGGGTGATACACTTGGTTCGCGTCACATGGAGGCATCATTCTTTAGGAGAGTCTACCTGGGAGCGGGAGGATGAGATGCGCGTGCGATACCCATATCTTTTTGGACCCTGAGGTATGATTGTCTATCCTTCTCATCAATTTAGTTTCGCCTTTTAATTTTGAGGACGAAATTATTTTAAGGAGGGTAGATTTGTCACTACCACATTTTTAGCTTGAGGGTATTTTGGTCATTTGGTAAATATTTGAATTTATTTGATTTAATTAATTGGTGGTTGATATTTTTGACTTTGACTTATTGAGACTTTGTAGACTAGCCTAGAAGCTAACCCTAGCTACGGTGACCCTAGTCTAACTTAAGTTAACCTATTTCTAGTCATTAAGAACCAAGTTTGAAATAGGAGAATTAAGAATAGGACAATGACTTATGACTTGTGACTTTGATTTCATGACTAATGAAATTAAGCCCATGGCCCATAACATGAAACCCTAACCCTAACTAAGCCATTAGTGGCCGGCCACAATAGGTTTTCCCTCCTATTTAAACTCCCCTTTCCTTGTTCTTGCCTCTTTTGTGCTCAACCAACTTTTTAGAAGAAAAGGTAAATCACATCTTTCCAAATTCATAGTAAATCCATTTTTAATCCTTTTTGACCCAAATTTTTTGCATATAATTCTAATCAACCTTCTCTTGCTGATTATGGGGAGTAATTTCAGTTTTAGAGCAATTTAGAGGATTTGGATAGCAACGGAAGCCGTTCGATTTGGGGCTTTTTCTTGATCCTTGCAACCTATAGATAAATCCTTCAAATTCTATTTAATTCCTGTTTTTATTGCATGGTAGCCTAGATCTAGGTGTCCCCTAGCTATAATAAAGGATTGGGGTCGTTTGTATTAGGTTTCGTGTCCGTATCGGATACATATCCATTTCCTAGACTAGGTGTTTGTTGAAATGCCACAACCATTTCTTTTTACTGTTTTTTGAAATATTTTTGATTGAATTCCTAGATCTAGGGTTTCTCCTTAGATTCGTGTCCTTGTTCTGTGAATTTGGAGTCGTTTCTTGTCCACACGAGGATACGAATACGCTGCGCTGACCCGCGCGCGCTGTCCTGCTACACAGGGCCTAGTGCTCGATGTACAGGACACGTGGTGGTCTAATTTTTGGCGTCAAGGAGGGGGCACTGACTGACATGTCAGCCCCCAAGTCTCGAGTCCAATGGCGATGTGTCGGACTCGGAATCCGACTCGTATTGGTCGCACGCACTGTGCTGCACACACGCATTTGGCCACTGATACGTGGCTGGACACGACACGATACTTGGTTTGGACACCGTACAGGGTGTCGACTGTGTAGCCCTACGTGTAGGCTACACGTGTGTACGGCCACGCGTCTCCATGTAGCCTATGTCGTACGCTGGACACATGTGTACGCGTGCACGATGCAGTCTGTGCGCAGTGTGTCTGTACATGTTCTATGAATTGGACATGCCGTATCCGGCTCTAGGGTGACACGATAAGACTCTTGGGACACGAGCACAGGTGGGGGGTTAATTACCAACCATTTAATTGTAATATTAACATGTTTTTAGTGGTCGATTTCAATTTCCCCAATTCAACTGATACTCGTGTTCACTGTTTTGTAAATTCTAAATTTAAATGTATTTTCAACCATTTCCCATGATTTAATTTGCCATGTTGATTCAATTACACATGTATTAGAGTACTAAAATATTGGTTTATGATTTCTGTTTGAGAATTTGGGTTTCGAATGGTTTTGGACTGAATGAGTAGACTGTTATGAAAACTGTCATGGTACTTGGAAAATCTGAGAACTTAAAACCTGAAAACAGTTTTATTTTACACACACTGCTTCATATACACACACTTTTGTCATGTATCACACACACTGTTACATATAACACTCTCACATTGATACATTACAATGTCAAGTAAATATGGGAATCACATATTGCCACTCACACACTCATAGCTAAGACACACTCTACTGTCATGTTGTATCACATTGTCTCACACACCCATTGACACATTATTCACATATGCCTAAAACCTATCTACATTACCTTGTTTCCTGAGACCCATGGATACATTACACCCTACCTGCTGTTTTACTGAGTCCAAACATTGTACCACTATTATAGGTTAAACTGTGTACTGTTCAATACACACACACACATGGCTGACATATACACTCTTCCTGTAATGCCACACTCTACTCTTTTCCTGATTCCTATTGACACACCCACACACATTGCACTAATTCAGTTTCCTGTTACACACATACACACACATTCCCTATTAATTCCTGTCACATGTACACTCACATTTATTCCTGTACACACACATGTTAGCTCTGTACACTTTTACACACACTCCACTGTTTTCCTAACACACAAACCTATCTACTGTTCTCCATTACACACTTTCACCATGGTTATCACATAAATGTTACACATTCATACCCATATGCCATTTACCGCCTATCACTCTATGTGTGTGTGTGTGTGTATATATATATATATATATATATATATATATATATATATATATATATATATATATATATATATATATTTTATATATATATATATATATATATATATATTTTATGATATAGACTATACGTATATATATAATATATATATATATATATATATATATATATATATATATATATATATATATATATATATATATATATATATATATATATATATATATATATTTCTATATGCTTGATATAATAATGTGGTATATACATATATATGTGTATGATATTTATATCAACTTAGTATATGTGTAATGTGTGAAATATATGATATAGACTATATGTATGGCATACAACCTATGGGACATAGCCTATGTAATTCCTATGTGATATAGCCTGTGTATATGGCATGTATACACCTGTGATTGTGTGTTGGTTGGCTTGTATAGCCTTGTATTGATGTGTGCTTGCTAGGATAGACATGGTTAGGCTTAGTGAGACTTGTTTGGGTTAGGCTTGACCTAGTTAACCTAGTTTGACTAGTGTAGTTGACTAGAGTTGACCAAAGGTTGACTTTAGCCTAGATTGACCCCAAACATCATGCAGATGTATTGTAGCAGTCTATTTACTATTTTAGACATGTAGTGACTTGTGATGTTCTATAGGAGCCAGATACCACTCCTCGGATAGTATATTCTCTTCAGATATTCAGGATACCAGACGAGTACATTCTCTGATCATTTCATATCATGTTTAGGATTATATTTCCTGTTTTAGATTACTTTACTTGATACTGACACGTTGGTAACACGAATTAGTACTATATGGATCTTGTCGTGAGATGTTATCCCCTTAGCGAATACATCGGGTATTTCATGTTCGTATACTTTATCGTGAGCATCGTGTACTCCTTGTATTCGTAACATTCGTATATAAATCGTGTGAAATCGTGTACTCTCATGTGCTCACATGATCTTCGTGTATATTTCTCATCGTGTGCAATAAAATAACTTGACTGGATCCTTGTGTATATTTGGGGCGGGGGAGTAGAAGTGGTTATGTACTCAATCTTGTAGCTTACTCGTGTATAACCTCTGTAGATTACTCGTGTACAACATCGTGCCATTTACATAACCATCTAGTACTCTGAATTACTAGCACTGATTAGTTCTCTTATATATTGTAGCTATTTACTTACAGTCTCTCTTTTACATCATGTTGTTCTTTCAGTTTCATGTATCTTACTCTAGCATGTTTATATTTCCTAACCTGTTATGATTTGTTGAGATGTATTGTGCTCGCTCTTGTCCTGACTGGACCTATTAAAAATATTACAGAGGACGAGGATGAGGCTCTGGTGTCTACCTATTATGGTGCAGCTATAGACAACACTTGTGACTTGGACCCACTTGCAGTGGAGGATCTGTCGCCAGTGGTTTAGACTGCTAGCTTAGACTCTTACCTTGTCTTTCTTATTGATACATTATTGCATATATTGGGAGTTTGTTTTATCTGGATGTTTATGGAAATGTATCATAGACACTTAGACTTCTATCTATTGTATCTCTTGTGTGGATTCGTTTGTATCTATCTATCTTGTCGTATTCTACCGTAGATGTGATTGAGACTGTATTCTGCTATGTCACCTCCATTCGGAGTGTATATACTGTACAGGTACCTTATATATTGTTAGATGATTGACCTAGGACAGCGTTCTACCACCGATATTGTGGCGTAGGCTGGACGTACCCACTTCTCGTGCCCTTACTCTAGGGTGCGGGTCGTGACACTTGCCTAAAACCAGCATCTCGTCCGACGTCAGAGACAGCCACCACCGCCATCATGATTGATCAAAAATAATT
Source organism: Iris pallida (assembly GCA_029216955.1). Taxonomy (NCBI): domain Eukaryota; kingdom Viridiplantae; phylum Streptophyta; class Magnoliopsida; order Asparagales; family Iridaceae; genus Iris; species Iris pallida. The sequence goes on along the minus strand of JANAVB010000200.1, from coordinate 571,942 downwards.
AAAATTACATCAATCATATGCCTTCTGAAGGATTTCACACATAATCTAGATTGAAAAATTAAAATAATAAGCACGATCAACCCTCGTGATTTTAGTTACATCCAGAATAACAACAACTTCTACGACATGTCCGTGGTTTAAAACAACACAAACAAAAACATGCATTAGACCATAATAGTTGGATCTAAGATGCCTGCAAAACCGAGTTAGGACAAATCTACATCTACCGACCATTTCATAGTACAAGTTTTATTGGACAACATGGATGTATCAATCAATATGCAGATCCAAAGTGGCTCTGATACCAATTGATGGAACTGGGAATTCCCAAGACCCTAGTTTGGTGTGCGTATTGATTGATAAAAAGTTAAACAGATATAAACGTGTTCTAACCCTTCATAGGCGAAAACTAAGGTTCACGAATTATACCTGCGGTGGGAAAAAGACAACAGTTCCTAGTAATCTCAAGCAGTCACGACCCTAAGATCTTCTGCACGTATTCCTTTCTCGGTTTGGACATTGTATGGACGACGATCTCCTAACCTTTTCTTCTCCTTGGCAGCCCCTTCTTTCTCTCCTTACGTGGATCACGAATTTAGAGAAAGCTTCTTATTTCTAATGATCATCTGGCGGCCAGAGAATAGAGGATATATATATAAGGCTACGACAGGGACCATGAGGAGAAATTAGGGTTAGATCTCCAAACGGATCTGGGTGTCCTATGTTCAGCCCGAAAATATAACCCTGGCCCATTAATAATAGCTCGGTCCACTAATGAGCTATTGTTGCACTACCTTCCTAATCCCAAATTATGATTGTGGGCTCCTTCTATTATATGCTCGTTTGGCTCCCCATGTTAAGATATTGAATGTTCGTCGATCAGATTAAGTTACTGACAACTATATTGATCGACATCTTTTATCCTTAAGTAGTACCACTCAACTTTATTTATCATGTCGGATATAATCTACCTGGAGGGTTTACATGACAATCCTTACGAGCTCCTTAAGGGGACATCATCAACCCGACGTATTGGGACAAGTATTTCCTTTATAATCAACAGTCCATCATACATACAATGTTATTACCCAATTCATAGAGGTTGTTGACCCATAATGAATCTCTCCTTTATGAGTCAAAGTAATGTACACTACATATATATGTCTGTTATTATATCCGGATTAAGAGCAGAAGCATCCATAATAACAGAGGTGTCTGTTCTCTTATGTAGTCAGTACAAAGAGAACAACCTCAAGTGGTCCTGTTCAATGCACACAAAGTGTACTAGTGTAAATCTATAGTCAAGATAGACTAATACCAGATTATACTACAACCTTTCCAATAGATTGTCCAAGTCCATCTACGTTGTGAACCATTTATATATTCCATAGGGAACTGATAATATGAACTTCTGTGTGACACCACACACCATATTATCTACAATATAGAGTATCAGACACTTGCATCAACACTTGTAACAAATACAATATGCAAACATTATCCATATAATTCTCATTCAAAATTTAAGGAAATAAAGTTAATACAAAACTGATACCTTTAGTATATAACCCTAACAGTTTGATGATACTGCATATATTCCTTTAAATATATCTTTTTAAAAGTGGAGATTATTTTTGGTATAAGCCGAAAGGGTCCTTCTGTCATACAGGTGTAAATAGCCTGAAACGATACGGTGTACTAGTCACCGCTAGATGGAAACCGGCCCCTACAAGTAACCCAAATTGATCAATACTTTATAGACTTAAGATTTATTAAGGTCTACTTGCAACTATTGTCTAGTTCTGGATCCAAGACACTGAACCCGGTCCCCTAGGTTCCAGAATACATTAGCGTATCTAGTCCCTATATTTTGATTTATAAATGCTTTATATTTTATTAATACCCAATGATTTTATAGCATATATAAGGATACATGCAATTGATACATCTTATGCTTATAGATACAAATGATTTGAATTTTTGTTGTTGTTTGAGATCTTTTGATTCCAGTGGATACACTTATATCGGCATAATATTTTGTATTCCCTAAATCGATCTATAATCTTGGATTGATCTCAATTCTAAGCAAAAAGATATGGATTTCGTCTTTAGATTTGGACTTTCATTTTGATGGACAATATTATCTTTTTATATTTTCGTAAAAGGTAACATACGTTGATCTATCTTATCTATTGTGAGATATTATTGCATAGATCAATTTATATCTTCTTTTATGATTATTCATCGTATTTTTTTATAAATGCTAAATTAAAATATCCTTTGTTTGTTTCATCTTAAGTGTTTATTTAATGGATATTATCTCTTTTGTCTAAAGATGATTGTTTTTCATCTTGATGATATCTTTTTTATTAAACTTTTATTATTCTCTTCTTATTTTAAGTTAATAACTGCCTATAGCAGTAATTCTTTACGAGGGAGGAGTCAGGCATATTGTATCTCTGTCTCTCAAAGCGTTTCTTTTTTTTAACCCTACGGTTGTTTGATGGACACCGTGCTACGGCTTTAAAAGGAAAGAAATAAACTTTTATAAGAAGACCTAATATTTTGCTGATAGTTTTCTACTTTTGAAAATATTTTTTTTGAATTTAATATGCCAATACTATTAATTTTGGATATACCCATGTAAAGGGGGAGTAGCTAAATTGTTTCAAATCAATTATTCCTCTGACATGCCATATATCTATAATACTATTTATTTGAGCAGTTATCTAGACTTGCTTTATTTGTTTAAAATGGACTTTTTATGATTTATGGATTCTTTTATTAAAGTTGTTTTCGTGATACAAAAATATTTGAATCGTCAGCTTTTAGTCTGAGGACTAAACGGACATTCTAACATTTTATTAAGACAGCATTTCATTATAAATTCAGTATTTCAAAAATTTTGATTTCTCTCTAATGTTTTGAATATGTCTGTTATTCGCAGTAAGACAGTTTCCAAAAATTCTTTACTGTCTTGAAATCTTTTTTTTTTTTGAAGACTTTTTTTGGAGATATATTTTATTTCTTCATATTTAAGCGTTTGGATATTTCTTTTACTTGCCTAAAGATGATACTTGTTTTCAGCTTAAACTTTATATGCATTGATCAAAGGGAAGAAAGATTCATATCTTGTACATCCCTTAGATTTTATGATCATCTATTTATGCATATAAATACTTTTGAACTAGATACACATATTTTAAGGGAAAGCAAATTAATTGTTTCAATTCATTTATACCCTTAATATGTGATATAACTAGTTTATCATGGACCTATATTCCTTTATTTTTGTTGATTGTGTTCATGATATTTTGATTTATAGTTAGTTTTATGATAGAATATATGATTATTCTTATTTTTCTTGGTTCTCTATTTTCATGGATTTATTTGTTATAATTTTCCTATATTATCTTGATAATATTGAGCTATTATTTATCTTAGCTTTCCTTGTTTTATCGCAAAATTCATGATTATCTATATTTAGACTGATCATACTTTGCGGGAGAGCATTCAAGTCGACTGAATATCTCCTTCTCAAATATTTTGTCCCTATTACCTTCATGTTTATGTAATGTATATTCATATATCATGCTATGGTGATTGAGTTCAAATGCATGAACTTTGGTATAGATTTTGTATAGATTCTAGTATATCTGTTTTGATTTCTTTTCAATAATTATATTCTTTATGGAAGTGATTCACTATTTTGTATGGCCAACATATGAATCATATTTTTATGATCATTGTTAAAAGTCTTATTATATCTTCTAAATATTATATATTTGGTATTTTATATTGGTATACTAGATATGTAAAAAAATTCATGGATTATTTATGATCAATATTGATTTCTACTATATTGGTATCTACCTTTTATTAAAATCTTTTATTGGTTTCCTTCAAAACTAGAGTTATATTTTTTCTTAGATTGTGTTCTGAATGGTTTGTTTCAAATTTCTATCCTGATTGTTGTTCATGATTATTTCTGCATTCCTTCTGTTATGATTGATTTTATTTTATATCTTATTATGGGAGAGCTTATTTTTTATCATGTCAATGGAAGAGAAATAAGTTTAAGTTAGCACACAATCTTCTAGTAATATTTGTTTATTAGTGATATATGTATATATTGTACCTATCTTAAACTTAACCGATTTGTCATAATCAAAAAGGGAAAGATTGTTAGCCCAATGATTATATCATGTTTTTTAATATGGCTAATCAGTTAAGTTTAACATAATTATGTCACTAATATTCATATATTTACTATCATATATTGCTACTTAAACTTAGCATTGTCCTATTGCTTACTAAATGTTATCTTATTATCATACTGCTTTGTTCGTCTAACATGTACTTGTAAGCATGATCAAGCATGATCAAACCAGGACATATGCGATGAAGAATTGATGACGAGCCAAAGACGACGTTAAATCAGAAGATTTCTTTGAACCATCCAGCGACCTATCCAGATCTGTTTATCTTTGGACGACTGTCGTCAAGTAGAAATGGCGTCTTCAAGTCTGCTCAAAGACATCATCAAAGGCTATTGTTTTTTCTAATTTATTCTGTATTTTTCTATTTATTGAGTCTAGATAATTTGTGAGTCAGGATCACTGGCATTTAGAAGTTTATCCTGAACCAAAACAAACCTATCTTTGATCCCAAACCAAACCAGCATCCAAAAACCCTGTTGAACCAAAAATGACCTAAAATCAGCCTAACCGAACTCGGCCAGAGTTCTGTCCGAACTCGGACCAAACTATGTCCACGAGAATTACTCCTGGTCAGCAATTTCTACCCATTCTTTTGGATCTGCATCGTTCAAAATTATGAACGTTAACCCTACTGAGTTCTATCCGAACTCTGTCTCAAAAATTTTTATAAAAAGTGAAGATTTTGTTATTTCAATTCACTCATTCACTCTTCATCTTCTCTATCTATTCTAAAGCCTTCCTATTTACCAAGAGCTTTAATCTTCTTATTTCCAAGACAAGTCATATTCTTCTAAGTGTCGGTGGTTTCCGATTAGGAATATTCGAGTTGTATAAGCTTGGAGTATAAAATCTTTCCTTCAGAAAGGTGTTGAAGTTTGATTGTGGGCTTCGGATTAAAATACGACGGTGTTGAAGTTTGATTGTGGGCTTCAGATTAAAATACGACGGTGTTGAAGTTGGCATGTTCTTCGGAACAAAGCACGCAGTGTAATCTCTATTCAAAATAGTGGATTAATAGCGAACAAGATTTCTCACGACTGGACTAGTCCTCTCAGAGGAAAACCAGTATAAACCTTGGTATTTGTGTTTGCTCTTCTGAGCTTATTTACTTTACGTATTTACTTATATACTGCCTGCTTCTTATTTGTTTGATTACTGCCAAAATATTTTTAAGTGGTGAATATTATTCCGCTGCACACACGCACTCTATTTACCCTCCTTAAATATGCTCAACGGTCCTATAGTTACCTGAGCTCAACGGCACGACATGGCGTCAACGAGCTTCGATTGGAGCGGCGGATGGGGGTGCATGGCCGGTGAAGAGGCGACGGAGCTCAGGCGGTGCGTGGCGTGGCTCCAGCACGAGAACGGCTCGACGTCCAAACGCTACGGTGGATACGATGACCAGGCGTGGCTTCGATCTGGTGGGTAGGCGAGGGTTCGATCTGTGGTGGCTCAAACTCTAGCAGAGATCGACGATGACGGCACAGACTCGATGTGGTATCGACGAGGAGTCGGCCACACCGATCTGTGTCTGATCTGAATACTATAGCGGTTCGACGAGGTCTTCACGGTGGCGACAAATCGGACTACGACGGATTTATCATGATCTAGTCGGATCTTTAGCAAGGTAAGGTGTATTGCGGTGGTCGGACACGACAACAGCGAGTCGTGGAGATTCCGGTTCGATCTGGCCGGACACGGCACGACAAGGCATCGTCGAAGTTCTTGACGGTGGAACTCGTGTCCTGACTCCTTCAAGACACGGCAGCGGCTTTTTCGGCGATCGAGACGGCTGGACACGGCGGGGCGAGTAGATCTAGGGTTAGGTTTGGGGTTTAGATTTGAGATCTGTGCGTGTCCGTGTCGCGGTGACACGAGACACGGGGTTGTCTGGATATAATGTGTGGACACGGGAGTGTCCGGGTTGGCTGGACACGAAAATGTATTATCCTGTGTCAGGGGACACAGGACAAAGTAGGGGGTAGGAGTAACACGGGAGTGTCTATGTCGGGACGGAAATTGTAATTGTAAAAGTTGAATTAACAAAATGGATACAGACACGGTGGTGACACGATCATTAGGACCACTAGGAGTAATGATTTGGAATAATTAATTAGCAATAATGATGGCTATTTATAGCCTGATTAGGAAAGTCATAAAATCTCTAGCCACATGGGCTAGGGAGAATATTCCTGAAATATTTCAGAAAATATTCTTTGGTATATTTTAGATGCCAAAGAATATTTCTATAATTAGTGCTAATCCGGATTAATTAGCACTAATCCAGTTTAGCCTAATTAAATCCAGAATGTTCCCACTTAAACATGTGACTAGGAATGCAACAATTTTCCTGAAATAATAGTCAATTTGAAGGAAATAACAAGTCTTTATCATAATAGGAAAACATTATTAATTAATCTAAATAAGTTATTTCAATGAAAAATCATAATAAAATATTCCTATAAATTCATAGAATATATTACTTGAAAAATCATAGCTAATCATAGTCTAAATGTACCATTAGCTATCAAATAAAATATTCATATGAACCTAATTCAAATTTATTAAATAAATATGAATAAAATATTTCAAAAATCAAATAATATTATAAAAATTTAAATTTTATTTATTCCGGAACAGTGGAGTTACACAGTATATGAGAGGATGGGGCGGGAACATAAAAATATGCAGTTGAAAACCTTCTATAAGGCTACCCTTGCCTTTGAAAATTTCTTATGCGCCCACAATGAACGCCGCAAGACGGTAAAAAAAGGGTTGGTTGTCTTGTGCCTCAGGATCAAAGCCTGCGAACAACATGTCTTGTAAAAACTCAGGCCCAACATTAGAAACAACTTTCTTTTCAAAGTATTTCGAAATCTGAGAAAAGTTGAACAAATTATCGAAAACTTTGAACGGAGTCTTGTAGATCCGTAAAAAAATAGACCTCACATAAAGGCCTAAATCTGCATAAATGGGTACTCTGGCTTCTACTCAAAATAAAAAAAAGCCCGCCTTTGTAGAAAAGGCCAGCCTCGCCAATTTTTTCAACCAGAAGACCCGACCTCGTCAAAGTTTACTCAAAGAGGCGTCCTCCGCGGAAAGATTGCCACGTGACCTCTATATGACATCAATGTTGTCGTAAACACGACATTTAATGCATCATTAATGAAGAATATTATGTCTTTTGAGGAGGATTTTCTCATTCAGTCCGAGATGTCACGACTCCCGAAGCGTAAAGCGCATGGGACTCTCTTAAGAGCTATTTCTTTGCTTCTAGTAGCTGGCGCAGAGGGCTGTTGTTTGCTTCGAGCGTCTGAGGCAACTTTTTCAGAGATATTGTTAATTCAGTAGGACACTACTTTCCCTTTATTCAACAATATAAAAATTCGGTCTGCGGAACCCCATCAACCCTGTGTAGGGTGATATGTCATATATGAAAGATTCGAAGATCGCGGGGCCGAAACTTAGCCATTTTTTGAGTGCCAATATGGAACACTAAAAGATTGTATAAGAAATGTGTTTATATACGAAAATCTTAGAGATGACATCAATTAAGAAGAAAATCAGAAAAATTGACTTAGAATATTTGTACTTTTGCAACCACATACCCATCGATGCCTCTATAAGGAGGAGCCATTAGTAGATAAAGGCCTAGACTAACATGGTTTGAATTGTTAAAGAATGTTACGTTTCTTCCTAGTTTTACAGAAAATATAACCTTTAACAGAGCCAAATGGAAGAAGATGATTCACACAACCAACCCTAAGAATTTAGGACAAAGTTGATCCCAAAATTTTGGAATAAAGACTTTCTTGTGGTTATTGCAATAGTATGAATGCAAATAAATAATTAAGATAATTAATTCTCAATTAATTAATCTATAAAGCTTAAATAGTATGAATGCATAATTGTATTAGCATATTAGAATTTACAAATAACAACTAATCATTTTTAAAGATATTATAATAGACTCCTTCACTTTCTCACTTCCATGCATATTTGGCCAACAAATTTTGGAAGAAACGGGACAAAAAATTGCAAAAAAGCCTAATGACTTTCTGCACTATAACCCTCACATTCAAACATTACTTCTTCTTCTTCATTTTTTTATGAGGCTTGGACTTGAACTCAAGATCTCTTCAGCTTCACCAGTCCCAACAAATAGGCCATTATTATTTTGAACTAGACATATCCAAAGAGTTATTCTACTGAATATCGCAAATACTCAAGAAATGGAGCATTTTTGTTGAACTTTAGTCACGCGCGTCCTATTGGTAAGCCTGTGGTGCCAACCTGGGAACTGGATGAACCACCAATGGGACGGCCCTCTGCAATGTGAGGCCAAATGCTTCTTCCATGTCCAATTTCTGTGCATCTAGGCCTTGAGGCAGGGTCCAGTCAAATGCATGGACCAGAGTTGCGGTCAGGAACTGGATCATCTTAACACCAAGGCTCATTCCGGCACAAATCCTCCTCCCGGCGCCGAACGGTATGAGCTCAAAGTTGTTCCCCTTGACGTCGACGTGCTCATTTTCCCCTCCCGGTAGGAACCGAGCGGGCCTAAACTCGAGCGGGTCAGACCACACGCCCGGGTCACGTGCGATGCCCCAGACATTGACCATGAGTGTTGCATTCTTCGGTATGCGGTGGCCATCGACAATGCACTCCTCGGAGGCCAGGCGGGGGATGGAGAGGGGTGTGGCGGGGTGTAGGCGGAAGTTCTCTTTGACGATGGCATGGAGGAGGGGGAGCTTTGGGAGGTCCGACTCCAAGACCAGGCGGTTTCGGCCCACCACCGAGTCCAATTCTTCTTGGGCTTTCTTTAGGATATCCGGATGGTGGATCAGTTCCGCTAAGGCCCACTCCACTGTGCTAGAAGACGTGTCAGTCCCGGCCGTGAACAAATTCTATATTGCACGGACACGAATAGAAGACACAACATATGTCAGTGTGCTTCAACATAATATGGTCTAAATTTTATGTATCCATATATATAGAGAGAGAGAGAGATTCTTACTTACCAGGAGCAGTGCTTTTATATCAGTGTTGGTGAAGCTACAACCATCTTCTTCATCTGCTCCATCTTTCTTCAACCCAATGAGAACGCTCAACAAGTCCCTCGAACTGCCCTTCCCCTTCTGATCCCCTCCATCCTTGAGCTCGTGCTCCTCTATAACCTCGTTAAAAAATGCGTCGAACTTCCGGTGCAGCCTCTTCATCTTCCCCACCACCCCTTGCAGATCCATCCACTTCAACCACGGGACGAAATCTCCGATATTGAACACCCCCGCGAGCCTCATCAACTCGGCCACCATCTCCTTGAACTCGTCCGCCTTCCCTTGGTCCTCAGCATTGCAGAAGACTCTCCTCCCTATCATCGCCCTGGCCAACGCATTTGTCGCACAGACGTTGAGGCCCTTCCCAAGGTTCACGGTACCTCCCATTAGCGCCTGCTCGTTGAGATTGCGTGCAAAGATGGCAACTTCCTCCTCGCGCACCGGACGGAGGTCGTCGAGGGCCTTTGTGGAGAATAGGTGCACTGCACAGAGCTTCCTCAGCATCCGCCACCGAGGACCGTAGGGGGCAAACAACAAGTCCTGCCATTATGAACCATAAAACTCAGATTTATTAGTGAACACAATGCAGATGTCTCTCTCTCTTTTTTTAATTTTTTATTTTTTATTTCCATATAATTGGACTTTAATTATTATTATCCCTTTTAAGACTTCTCTTGACATCTAATAATGTACTATCACATCAGTGTGGCTATAAAATATGCGGAAGTGTATCCTATAGCATTATTTTTTTGTATGTTAGTTCGAATGAGTTTATCGTACGTTAGTTCGAGTGAGGTTTTACTTCTCAATGTTGGATGTAGCTTTTGATGTTGCATAAATTTTTGGGCTAATTAGTGTTTAGACCGTAGATTTTATATCAGTTTAGAGTTTAAGTCTTAATATGTCCAATTTCGGAAGTTTAGACCCTGTACTTTTATTTTTTTTATTTTTTATTTTTTATTATACCCTTCTTTCATGATTAATAATGTAATCTCCATATATAGTTTAGGGAGGGTATAATAGAAAAAGAAAACAAAAAATAAAACTTCAGGGTCTAAATTTTTCAATTGGACATGTGAGAGCTTAAACTCTAAAATGGTATAAAATTCAGAGTCTAAACACTAATTAGCCCTAAATTTCTAGATTAATGCCTGGTACAAGGCGTAAATTTCTACATAGTAACGTTGTACGTAAATCAATGTTGGATGTAGCTTTGATGTTGCATATTGCAGTTTAACGAATGCCTTGTACCATTTTATTTGCAACTTGAGAATATTTTGAACTTTTATTTTTCACTTAATTGCACTAAAAAAAGGGCATGAAAGTGTCAACATATAATTTTATCCTTCTAAATAAATCCTTCGTCAGAATTGCCAAAATAGGAACGACATGTTTATACCGTCTTAAGCGAGGATGAGGAGGACGAAGTAGGAGTACACATGCGAGGGCTGCACTTACTCAATGATGTTAGAGAAAAATTCGTTGTGTCGAAGACTCCGAATAGGAAGCTCATGCATGTTGACGTGAGGAAAAATGACATGATCATACGGACGCTAGTCAATACAAGAGCCACTCATAAATTCATCTCGGACGTGGAGGTCTGTTACTTGGGTCTACCATTAAAAAATAACTCAAGAAAGATGAAGACAGTTCATTCTGAACCCTGTCACGTGTAGGTGATATACAAGGGAGTTCACGTAGAGGTGAGATATTCGTCAGTTGTTTCCAATTTTACCGCCACATCCATTGGCAAATTTCAAAATGAAACTTGTCATGGTTTTCATAAGAACGACGAAGGCGGTTCTAACGCTACTTGGGAGTCGTTAGCTTTATGGAGAAAGATGTTGGGAAAGAAACGCGGAAACCTTTCCCCAAACCGGAGAGTACCTGCGAGAGGACCGAGCAAACAACGCACGAACCCAAAAACAAGCACACAAAAACAATCACGCAGACACAGAGAATTTTTGACGTGGAAACCCTTGCGGGAAAAACCACGGGACGATCGGAGTCCAACCCTGAGAAGCCTCCACTAATGGAATAGAAGAATTACACCCTCTACAAACTCCTCCCGATCCAAATCGGATCCCCACAACACTCAGAGACAAGAACAATGATCACAAGGCTACGAAGAACGAGAACGACGAGTAGAGATTACCCGAAACACGATCTCCTTCGAAAACGACCTTCGATCCTCCGTCTTCTTCTCCGAAGTTGCAATGGCACTCTTGCCTCCTTCTCTCTCAAACTTGTGTTGTCCAATGCGATAATACGATAATGAATTAGGGTTGAGAAAACTCAATATATCTCCCTAATCCCGCAACCAACCTGGACCGTTGGATTAGATCCAATGATGAAAACTCATCCTGAAATCCGCTTCAGCCCCCCGACACACAGAGTTCGGCCAGAACTCTGTGTGGGGCAACCAGCACTGGATGGCCAAACCCTGGAACGGCCAGACCGAGTTCGGCCAGAACTCGGCCTGGGACCGAGTTCGGCCCGAACTCGGCAGACTTGGTCCAGAACCCCCTTTGGGGCAGCAGCAGCAGTAACAACTACTCCCGAGCTTCTCCGACATCGGACGGCGCTCGTCGCACTCCGGGATCTTCTCCACATAGGTTGGGAACCCCACCCACTCCAACAAATCTCCCCCTTCACAACTATGGGGAGGACGTCGTCATCCCGACGATCTGCCTGCAGTACTCAAACTTCCCCCTTGGTAGAATCTTCGTGAACATATCAGCTCCGTTGTCATCTGTATGCACCTTCTCAAGCTCTGCGTCCTTCTTCTCAACTACATCCCGTATCCAATGATACCGGATCTCGATGTGCTTGGACCGGCTATGAAACGTCTGATTCTTCACAAGGTGGATCGCACTCTGACTGTCGCAAAGCAAAGTATACTGCTCTTGCTTCAGTCCCATTTCCTGCAGCAGCTTCTTCATCCATAACAGCTCCTTGCAAGCCTCCGTCGCCGCAATGTATTCCGCCTCCGTCGTCGACAAAGCAACACACTTCTGCAACCGCGACTGCCACGACACCGCTCCTCCCGCAAACATCATCACGTAGCCTGAAGTCGATCGCCTCGTGTCTACATCTCCAGCCATATCAGCGTCGGTATACCCAACCAGCTTCGGCTCGTCACCACCAAAGGAAAGTCTCCAACCAGCAGTGCCCTGAAGATATCGTAGAATCCACTTGACCGCACTCCAGTGTACCCTTCCAGGATTCGAAAGATACCTGCTAACCGTACCAACTGCATGAGCAATATCTGGCCTCGTACACACCATGGCATACATAAGGCTTCCCACAGCTGAAGCATATGGAACCCGCTCCATATCTTCCTTTTCGTCCTCGGTAGATGGACACTGTTCCTCAGTGAGCTTAAAGTGAGCCGCGAGGGGGGAACTCACTTTCTTCGACCCGTCCATCCCGAAACGCTGAAGTACCCGGTGAATGTACTTCTTTTGGGACAAGTGTAGCAGCTTGGACTCTCTCTCTCGGCTGATCTCCATCCCAAGAATAGTCTTCGCTGCGCCCAAATCCTTCATAGAGAAGGCCGCGCCCAGTTGGCGCTTCAACTCCGCTATCCTAGTGGCATTCCGACCCACTAATAGCATATCATCAACATAGAGCAATAAGATGATAAAATCATCATCGGCAAAATACCTCACAAATGCACAATGGTCCGACGTCGTCCGTGCATAACCATGCTCCCCCATAAACGACTCGAACTTTCTGTACCACTGCCTCGGAGCCTGCTTCAGACCATACAAGCTCTTCCTCAACCGGCAGACCAAATGTGACTTGCCCTTCTCACAGAATCCCTCCGGCTGCTCCATGTACAACTCCTCCTCAAGATCACCGTGGAGGAACGCCGTCTTCACGTCCATCTGCTCGACCTCCAAGTCGAAACTGGCTGCTAATGCTAGCACCACCCGAATAGACGAATGCTTGACGACAGGCGAAAAGATTTCATCATAATCCACGCCTTTCCGCTGACTGTAGCCCTTGACTACCAGCCTCGCTTTGTATCGAGGGCGAGTAGCATCATCCGTCTGCTTCACTCTGAACACCCATCGATTCTTCAAAGCCTTCTTGTCCTTTGGCAACCGCACCAGATCATAAGTAGAATTGGTGTACAAGGAGCTCATCTCCTCCTGCATAGCCACCATCCACTCCTGCCTGTGTTCGTCTTCCATAGCCTCTGCGAAACTTTCGGGCTCTCCTCCGTCAGTCAATAGCACATACTCATCCGACGAGTATCTCGTAGATGGTCGACGATCCCTGTTGCTCCTTCTCAGTGGAGCCACTGGTGCTGGCTGTATACCGACAGCCTCCTCCCCTTCAGGAACTACCTCTCCGACATGCTCATCCTCCTGAGGGACACCCTGACCACCATCAGCAGGCTGATGATCAAGGTTGGGAGCAACTCCATGTACCGGTTCCCCCATAACTGGATCCTCCGCGATGTCCTCTGGAAACTGCTCGAAGCGAAATGACTCTAACTTAGGCAATTCCTCAGCCTCAGAAGGCATCTCGGAATCCTGAGTGTTGGTCATGGTCTGATCCTCGACGAACACCACGTCCCTGCTTCTGTAGAGCTTTCCTTCCACTGGGTCGTAGAGTCTATAGCCAAACTCATCCCGACCATAGCCGACAAAGACGCATCGCCTCGTCTTCGGCTCAAGTTTGGTCCTCTCGTCCTTCGGTACATGCACGAAGGCTTTACAACCAAACGCCCGCAGGTGACTGTATGACGGCTCCTTGCCGTACCATACTTTGTCAGGCACATCACCCTACAAAGGAGCACTAGGAGACAAATTAATAATATAAGCAGCTGTGAGAAGAGCCTCACCCCAATAACTGCCCGGCAAGTTTGCTTCTGACAGCAAACACCGCACCCTCTCCATCAGTGTCCTGTTCATGCGCTCCGCTACACCATTGAGCTGAGGTGTCTTTGGCGGAGTCTTCTGGTGTCGTATCCCTTGCTCTCTGCAATACGCATCAAAGGGACCGATGTATTCGCCGCCATTGTCGGACCGAACACACAACAACTTTTTGCCCGTCTCCCTTTCAACGGAGGCCTGAAACTCCTTGAAAGTAGGCAGCACCTGATCCTTGGTCTTTAAGGCATAGACCCAAACCTTCCTGGAACAGTCATCAATAAAAGTCACAAAGTAAGAAGCACCACCAAGAGATTTTACCTTCATAGGACCGCAGACATCCGAGTGAATCAACTCGAGCAACGCCGGCTTCCTCGAACTTGGGTGACTCTGGAAAGACACCCTACTTTGCTTCCCAGCCAAACAGTGCGTGCACTTCTCCAACTTTGTAGACTTGAGCCCCGGAATCACCTTCCTGTTCACCAAGTAGCTCATCCCCTTCTCGCTGATATGGCCGAGCCGCCTGTGCCACAACTCGGTAGACGCGTCACTGACTGCGTTCACCTCCTGTGCCCCCTCTGCGCTCCCCTCCATATAGTAGAGACCGGACTTCTTGCTTCCTCTGGCAATCACCATCGAACATCTGAAAAGCTTCCACTGACTATTCCCGAAGAGACTGAAGAATCCCTCGTCATCCAACCTTCCAACCGACACCAGGTTGAAACGGATATCAGGGACATGATGAACATCCTTGAGAATAAGAACCGCACATGTCTTCGTTCTCAAATGCACATCTCCAACGGCAACCGCCTTCGACACATCTCTGTTGCCCATCTTCAACACGCCACAGTCGCCTGTCGTGTAAGTGGCAAACAGTGCCCTATTGTGAGATACATGTGCTGAAGCCCCTGAGTCCACCAGCCAAGAATTGTCATCGCAGGCGAGGTTAGTAATGACCTCATCACCTACGACGATCACATCGCCTCCATGCACCGAGGCCGCCGCTGTAGTGTTCTCTTCTTGCTTCCCCTTGTCGCCCTTCTTCTCTCTCTTCCAAGCGAAACAATTCCGCTTGATATGGCCCTTCTTACCGTAATGATAACACTCTGAGTCCTCGTACCGACCCTTGGACTTTCCCCTGCTCTTATCTCTGCCACCACCTGGACCCCTGCTTTTGCCCCTTCCGCGGCTCTCTGAAACAAGTGCCTCTGAGTGGTGGGATGTGGATGAAGTGCCCTGAGAACGTCTCCGCATCTCTTCATTCAACACCCCGCTCTTGGCAAACTCCAGACTGACCACGCCCTCTGGAGCAGAAGCGATCATAGATACTCGTACAGTCTCCCACGAGTCTGGCAAGGTACACAGCAGCCACAGTCCCTGAACTTCGTCGTCGAACTTGACTCCCATAGAAGATAGCTGGTCAACCACGCCCTGGAACTCACTCAAGTGATCCGAAATAGACGCCCCATCCTTGTACCGCAGACCCATCATCGTTCGGATCAGGAACAACTTGTTTACCTCGGTCTTCTTCGCATACAAGGATTCCAGCTTATCCCACAACGTCTTCACGTGCTCAATATTGGCAACGTGGTTGTACACGTTCTCATCAACAAACTGCCGTATGTACCCACACACCTGTATGTGCTCGAACTTCCAGTCCTCCTCGGATTTATCACTGGGCCTCTCGGTTGCAAACACAGGTAGATGCAGCTTCTTGACAAATAGCAAATCCTTCATCTTGCTCCGCCAATAATGATAGTTTGTGCCATTGAGGTTCACCATGCGCACCGGCTTCGCGTCTATCTCTCCTCTCTGGTTCCTCTGTCAACTCCTGACACCCTTTGAACCCAAAGCTCTGATACCACTCTGTTGGTATCAGCCAGAACAAAACCTATGCTATGATACCACTCTGTTGGGAAAGAAACGCGGAAACCTTTCCCCAAACCGGAGAGTACCTGCGAGAGGACCGAGCAAACAACGCACGAACCCAAAAACAAGCACACAAAAACAATCACGCAGACACAGAGAATTTTTGACGTGGAAACCCTTGCGGAAAAAACCACGGGACGATCGGAGTCCAACCCTGAGAAGCCTCCACTAATGGAATAGAAGAATTACACCCTCTACAAACTCCTTCCGATCCAAATCGGATCCCCACAACACTCAGAGACAAGAACAATGATCACAAGGCTACGAAGAACGAGAACGACGAGTAGAGATTACCCGAAACACGATCTCCTTCGAAAACGACCTTCGATCCTCCGTCTTCTTCTCCGAAGTTGCAATGGCACTCTTGCCTCCTTCTCTCTCAAACTTGTGTTGTCCAATGCGATAATACGATAATGAATTAGGGTTGAGAAAACTCAATATATCTCCCTAATCCCGCAACCAACCTGGACCGTTGGATTAGATCCAATGATGAAAACTCATCCTGAAATCCGCTTCAGCCCCCCGACACACAGAGTTCGGCCAGAACTCTGTGTGGGGCAACCAGCACTGGATGGCCAAACCCTGGAACGGCCAGACCGAGTTCGGCCAGAACTCGGCCTGGGACCGAGTTCGGCCGAACTCGGCAGACTTGGTCCAGAACCCCCTTTGGGGCAGCAGCAGCAGTAACAACTACTCCCGAGCTTCTCCGACATCGGACGGCGCTCGTCGCACTCCGGGATCTTCTCCACATAGGTTGGGAACCCCACCCACTCCAACAAAAGACTCATCGTGGATAGTGAGTGTTGCATGAGGTGAGCAATCAAAAGTGAAACCTATTTCTGCTCTTCAGCTCGAAGTAGGAAAGGGAAGACGGCCTACTTAGCAGTGCTCGAGATAGAGGATGACGTAAGGAGGAAGATCTTCCAAGTGAGACAGACAGTGTTGTGAATGAATTTCCTAAAAAGATGCTTTCACGAAAGAAGGTGGATTGTGATGTCAAGCACGGTACAGATAAGGAGAAGCATGTTGTAGACTATGAGGAAGCATATGTAACAAAATATGTGTATAAAGTGGAGTGGCTCATACAAGAAGTTGCTCAAGGATCATGGTAGACGTTCGAGTCGACATAGTTGAAAAAGGAATCGCATGTGTAGAGGCGTGGAGAAATATGTGCACCAATGAGATGAGGTATATTGGGAAACCGTGCATGACCCGAACCGGCCGATTTGACCATAGACACGGACGCGAAAGCGATACCAACACACCTGAAGATAATGAACCAATCTACCATGAACACTAAGACAGATCAAACGACATATTTTTGGTAACTACATCACCTAGACAAATCTCAATCTATATAACTTCCGACAAAAGATACAAAATCGATAAAGAACTATGTTGAACCCTTGCCCAAAGGTTCAAATCTCACACCAAACTGACTAAGTAGAAAGAAGAAGATTACTTGAAATCACTCACCCTTCCCTTAGTGATCTTCTTGTATGAAGACGATGACTCCTGCACAGATCTTCTCTTCTTATTGTCTTGAATAGCGAGCCCTAAGAGCAAACTATGAAGTTTTTCTGAGATTTTTTGTAGACAAGCACCATAAAACTCCCATCTTGTGCTCATAGGGATCACCATCCAGGATAGTAGGAAAAGAACATCTATGTGTGGAGTCATCGTCTTCATACAAGAAGATCACTATGGGTAGGGTGAGTGATTTCAAGTTGTAATCATATTCAATCTACTTGAGTTTAGTGAGGAGTTTGAACTTTTGGGCAGTATTCTAAAAATCGGCCTAAAACCCCCAAATCGGCCTCCTAGGCGCCTGTTCGGCCATAGGCGGGCCTGTTCGGCTAAGTCGGCCCCTGTTCGGCCTGTTCGGCCAACGCGGAAAATTAAAAATTTTGAATTTTGAATTTTGAAATTTTAGAAATTTGAAATTTCAGTTTTGAAAATTCAAAAAAAATCAGATTCTAAAAAAAATAATAAAAAAATCATTAAATTTAATAATAAATAAATAAAATTTCAAATTTCAAAAAATTTCAAAAAAAAGATAAAAAAATTTCAAAAGTCAAAAACCCAGAACTTTTTAAAAAAAAAATTCGGTGCGGCCGCCTAGGCGCTAGGCGCCCCTTTGCCGCACCGAATCCGCCTACCGAAATTTATAACACTGCTTTTGGACAAAGGATTTAACGTAGTTCTTTTGTTGAAAGTTATATAGATTGGGATTGTCCAGGTAACGTAGTCTCCAAAAATACGTTGTTTGATATGTTTTGTCGTTCGTGGTAGATTGGTTCGTTATCTTCATGTGGGTTGACATCGCTTTTGTGTTCGTGTCTGTGGCCAAATCTAGATCGACCACGCACGGGTTCCCAACATTTGGTATCAAAGCAAGGTTCATTCGTTCTGGTCTGATACCAATATCTGGTATCAGAGCTCTCAGGTTATCGAGAGGGAAGGTGCAACTATGTCTACAAAGTAGATTAACATACATATGATCACCCTCACGGGACAGAACTGGGTCATTTGGAAGCCAATGATGGAGGATCTACTCTGGTACAAAGACTTGCATGGACCGTTGGAGGGCGACAAATGCCAAGCCATCGGACAAAGTTATTGATGACCGGAAGAGATTGGATCGCAAGGTCGTTGGATTCATCCGCTAATGGCTTGACGATTTTGTGTTTCACCACGTATCCATAGAAAGCTCTACAAAAGTAATTTAGAAGAAGCTGCATTTATTGTACAATAGAAATACGGCTGAAAATAAGGCTTTTCTTATTAGTCAACTCGTCAACTCGAAGTACACGAAGAGTGCCCTAGTGACACAATATATATACGAGGTTCAGGGTATCATCAATCATATGTCTGCAATGAAGATGATGATTGATGATGAGCTTCAAGTCCTACTTCTTTTGAAAACTCTGTCAGAAAGTTGGAGGATGTTGGTGGTATCTGTGAGCAACTTCACACCTGATAGAGTTGTCATGATAGAGGCAGTCAAAAGTAGCTTTTTGAATAAAGAGGTATATCTAAAGCATATGGAATCGTCGTAGGAGCCCTCAATTGTTGCTTCCTTTGGGAAGGAAAGACTCAAGTCACAGGCGAGAATAAGGAGAGTTATTGGAATCTTGCGATTGTGGACCACAATGATGGCTGCTATAAACTGTAGCAAAAGGGTCATTTTCAGAAGAACTGGATGAAGCTCAAATCTGAGAAGGAGAAAGGCAAGGATGATCGATCAAGAAAATTCTACGGCTATAGGAGATCTCATCATAGCAGCAACCAACGCAGAGGAACCTTATGGTATGTGTCATAAATGTGATTGGTTATTAGACACAAGGGCGTTGTATCACGCCACTCCGTAGAGGATCTTCACATTATATCGAGGTAATAGGTTTTGATGTATGAAGATGGACAACAAGAGGACTACTACAGTTATAGGCAATGGTGATGTGTACTTGATAATAGAGCTTAACGAGAAGCTCATTCTCAAAGGAGTGCGTTATGTACTGAGTTTACGCTATAAATTGGTTTCGGTAGGAAGGCTGGCATGGTTGTCGCAATGTACTTGGGTCAAAGATTGGATGCTTACGAAAGGTTTCCAACAACTGAATCGAGGAGATATATGTTGTAGTATGTAGAAGATCATGCCGCTGAGGAATATAAGAAGACCATATATATTAAATGGAGGCTTGGAGGGTATTCGATAAGAATTTGTGGATTATCAGGAACTTGTCTTTGGGGGGAGGGGTCTTCGAGATGCTTTGAGGGATACAAAGGATTTGGTTCATCGTGACAAAGCAACGAATGGTAATGAGTCAAAGATTAAGGGCCAGTCTGTTGGTCCCATGATAGCTAGTCGATCTCTAGGTGGGGGTTGTTCGATGGATCTGATTTTGCTGACATGTGGTTTGCTAAAGTTTTACGAAGCAATATCAATTTCAGCAGTTCGTAGCCATGAAGGAGATCAAAGTATGCATCAAGCTCAATCTGAGGCATGTGCATATCTACTTGCACAGTTCCAATGCAGCTATAGGCTATCGATGGCGTGCACAGTACATAATGTTCTGCTCGAAGATACATGTGTACGAAGGAGCTTCGGTATCGGACACAAAAGTGGCCAGGATCATGAGACTGAATCCCAGAAGAACCGTACCGTTTGCTTAGTTGGTCTAGCTATAGGTGAAGAAGCTCATAAGAACGATAGCACATTCTGGTGAAAGATAGAAGTTGAGATAGACAACAAAAACTTAGGTGAGCCTGATTGTAAGGACTTCGGTCTTGGCATTGTTTTTGATATCGGTAAGATTCCAGTAGTACAAGAGGTGTTATGTGTGGTAGCTAACGTTGACGTGACGGTTGAGGAGCTAGAGATGAAGAAAGATGCAAAGGAGCTCAGGATGTCAGAGATCAATAATATGGGGGTGCAAGAACTGTGAATGAGCAAACGTAGCAGGGGTGTTAAGGTTGTTTGGGAGGAACGAGCAAAGGTAGCAAAGGTAGTAAAGGTTCTAAAGTAGAGACTGTTGGATTTTATCCCGTTTTCAGTTGAGCCCTCAAAAGGGGGTGACAGTGGAGTTGATAATTTAGTCTCATATTGGACGTAAAAGGTGGGATCATAAGGAGTAGATAATTGGAATTGGTTCATACCTTACATAAAAATTCCCTTTTAATACGTATGGGCTCAATCTAATACCTCACCTCATAGGCCAACTCCAGTTCGGGTTGTGTTTCCATCAAGTGGTATCAGAGCCCAAGCTTATGGGACTCGTCTAGACGGCTTAAATTGGTTCAAGACAGATGGTGTTGTACGTTCATGTGTATAATTAGATTATATGGACTCTTCTCAAGGTGGAGTTAGGAGCATCCTCCATGAAGTTGTCTAGGTGTCAAAAATTTGCAGGCCCAAGGTTATGGGATTGGTTTGGGCGGCTCTAATTGGTTTGAAACAAATGGTGTTGATGTGGGAAAATTTGTAGGCCCAAGGTTACGAGGGCTAGTTTGGACAACTCTAATTGGTTCAAAATAGATGATGCTGAACATTCATGTATATAATAGGATTATACGATCTATTCTCAAGGTGGAGTTAGGAGCATCGTTCGAAAGGTGGTCTAGGTGTCAAAAATTCACAATCGGAAGGCAAATCAAACTAATATTGTAGGCAGCTACACAGATTGGTTTCAAAAGTTGGTCCAATATGTCCAAGATAGAGCAGGACGTTATGGTTGACACACAATTGTGGTATGGATAAACATGCCGATTTAGTTCTATGGTCAAATAGATCGAGATGACAATATGTTGGATCTCCTGGGTGCTCGGCTGACGGAAATAACCAAAGGTAGCATGGGTGCTAAGGTTGTCCGACTAGCAGAAATAAGCTAAGGTGAAGATTGTTGGATTTTATCTTATTTTTGGTTGAGCTCTCAGAAGGGGTTGACAATGGAGTTGGTAATTTAGTCTCACATCAGGCAGGAGATGAGATCATTAGGTCTAGATAATTAGCATTGGTTCAGACCTTTCATATGAATTCCCTTTTATGGTATATGGGCTCAGTCCAATATCACACCATGGGCCAACTCTAGTTTCCAACATGGTGGACCTGTGACTTGATAGCCTACTTAAGCCTCTTTTCGTCTCGAGAAGGGTACAGACCATGGGGACATGTGATGTGGTGAATTAGTTTGTTTTCGATCATAAAAAAAGATGGACAAGTCCATAGAGGACTGCACGATAAAGAACGAAAAAATGTACAAAACAAGATGACTATAACTATGAGTGTGGAAGCTGTTCGAAGAGTTGGCATACCCGTCATTGAGGACGTCGACAAAACAAGTGGCGGAGAATATCATGCACAAGAAGAGTTGGCACACCCGTCATTGAGGATGTCGACAAAACAAGTGGGGAGAATATCATGCACAATATTTTCTTAGTACCACTGAAAAAATATTGTAGATCATGTCAAGACAAGGGGTTTATTGGAAGACTATAAAAAATTTCAGAATATAGTGGAGGCCGTTTGAAATCTGATGAAATTTCTTTATGTTTCTAGAAGTTCTTTTCTTATTATATAAATATTATATTATGAAGACTTGTAAATATCTACGTTGATCTAGAAAGTTTCTACCGTTAGATGGCGAACAATTGCCACAATCTTGGCCATTCATGTAAAGTCCTTCGAGTTTTTAAGAGAAAAAGGCCTCATTTGTTTCTTACAATATAAGAAATTGTAAACTCTCACTAGCATAGTCAAGTTTCCAACATTCCATTCTCTCTATTTTGCTCCACGTTTTTTATATTTTTGCCTTACCGATCTAGCTAAGCATTTGAAAAATACTTGTATGAACGGATTTTCGAGGATGAAGTTTGTGTACCGCATGTTTCGAGGTGCACAAAAAAATTAAGCCAGTGACAAACTACTCCATTTTCAATGGAAAATGAAAGGGATATTTCGACTTTGGATCATGATAAGTTAGGATATTTGTGTTTGGGTCTCCATAATAGATATAATTGACGTTTGGGTCTCAAATAAATTAGAATATTTGTGTTTGGGTCTCCATAATATACATAATTAGTGTTTGGGTCTCCAATAAGTTAAGATATTTGTGTTTGGGTTTTCATAACATACATAATTCAAAATCCAACTAAAAAGGGAAAACAAAACAAAAAAGAGAGAAGGGGAAAACAAAAAAAGAGAAAAAAAAAATACAAAATTGAAAAAGCGAAAATAAAATGACAGGAATAAATTTATTATGGGAATAAATTTTTCGGGTATTCGTCATTTACGAAAATAAATTTGTCCGACAACATCGAGACCTAAAATATAAATAACGAGAAAACGACATGAATAAATTTATTATGGGAACGAATTTTTCAGGTATTCGTAATTTTCGAAAATAAATTTGTCTGATAATATCGAGACCTAAAATATAAATATTTCAGACAAATTTATTATGGAAACCTATTTCCATGTTCGATTTAGGTTAAAAAAATATACCTTCGAAAATTACTAACATCTGGGTGAATAATTACCTACAAAAGACGGAAATCTTATCCCTTAAGAATATGTGAATTTTTTTTTTTGCTCGGACAAAAGAATATTTTTTTATCCTTTTTCAATTTTTAGAAATTTTTTCCATTTTTTTTCATTTTAGCATTTTTATTTTTTTATCTGTTTTCCATTTTTTGTTTTATTTTGTCATTTTTTGTCGTTTACCCTTTTTTTGTTTTTGTTTTCATTTGTCTCGTTCTACGGTTATTTATTTAGTTTTCTTTTTAGTAGTTTTTTTTTCATTTTTTTACTTTGTTTTTAACAATCAACTATTAGTCCAAGATTAAAATACTAAATATGTCTATTATGGAAACCCAAACACAAATGTCCTAACTTATTGGAGACCCACACTAATTATATCTATTATGGAGATCCAAATAGGGGTGGGCACGGGTCGTACCGGGCCCAAATTTGTTGGATCCGGACCGGACCCGTTATTGGCGGGACGGGACGGGACGGGTCCAAAAAATATTGGACCCAGACCGGACCCGACCCGTTTGAAACGGGTCCGAAATGGGTCGACCCGCGGGCCCAAACGAGTCCAAAAAAAAGTTTAAAAAATTCTATAATAGTAAACATTTACATATGTTATATTGTCTATAAGAACAAAACAAATCTAATGTCTTCCCAAACTTCTAGAATTTGTTTAGTAAATAATAAGATATTCTATTATGTATAGACTATAATAACAAAAAATACTAAAATTTGATATAAAAAAATATATATTCCTAGAAACAGGTCGGGCCGGGGCCCCGTTTATTTTGAAAATAGGACCCGCCCCGACTCGTTAATATCACACGACCCGTCCCGGCCCGTCCCGTTTAAATTTCAAAATTTAGGAACCGACTTGTTTAGACATTTTACGGTTCGGACCGGATCGGAACCGCGGGTCCTAGAACCGTATGCCCACCCCTAGATCCAAACACAAATATCCTAATTTATTCAAGGTCCAAAGTCTAAATATTCTAAAATGAAAAGGAAATGAGAGAAAATTGAGATATAATTGAGGGCTAAATGTGAACAAACTGTTTTCTTCATTAAATAGGGGTATAACAGTCAACAATTGTAGTCTGCCGCTATGATAAATGTAATTTTAATTACTTCTGAAGTTAACCGGGGACTTTAAGTAACAATGGTTCTATGAAATTAATGTGATAACCAATTAGAAATATGGATGATTTGGGAACTAATATCTAAAAAAAAACCATAAATCAAATGCATATTGATATCCCTACTCTTTAACTTTGTTTACCTATTCTTTAGATTTGCTATTATTTGGCCAATCTTTAGCTTTTGTTTACCTAGTCTTCAGCTTTACTGTTATTTGGTCAAAGTCTTTACGGGTGGGCTCATGGTGTGACTGGTATCTAAATCATTCAACAGTCAGCTTAATGAAAGTTGCCTGTTCATTCAAAACAATAATTGAGCAGCTAGGTTGTCCGTGGTTTATAATCAAGGATGTGACCGTCGGCCGACGTGATGGCCAGCCATTGACTTTGGTCCAGAAGAGTCAGTGGCCGGCCGGTACGTCGACCGTAGATCACGTTTAGGATTACAAACCGCAAACAAAATATTATTTTTAAATCGCACGCAGCATGTGTATCACTGAATCAAGAACAGTTTAAGGTACAGGCATCAATGAATCAAGAACAATTAATTTATGAAAAGTTGGTAAATATAGGTATTGAAGGACATTGGTTACTGTGCCTGGTAATTGTAAGCGACGTGCTCTGCGCCGGATGTGGGCGGCCGATCGCTGAAGTTTGCGTCGTGCGTGCGAAGGAAATGAGCAGCGACCGTGCCTGAGGCGGCTACGATGACATCGACGGAGCCGAAACGGAGACGGAAAAGGGGTCCGTAGTGCCTTGATAGGGCGTGGAGAGTCTGGTGCGGCTTCAGGCCAAGCTGCAGCAGGTTCCCGAGGACTGGCCAGCCCTTCGGTCCCGGCGGAAGCCGAGAGCCACCGGTCTTATTACTCTTATGACTCCTCCTCTTCTCTCCCAGAAAGAGGTGGTAGGAAAGAGAAGATAGCAGAAACGTAAAGAGAAGAAGAAGAATGTAAGCCATAGTTGTGTAGTGATATGTTCTTAGTAATGTGATGAGAACCAGCAGTTCAGTTGTATATATAAAGAAGGAAACTAATACCACTAAAATATTCAAGTTTATTTTAGGTCCATCCAACTCTCTCTCTCTCTCTCTCTCTCTCTCTCTCTCTCTCTATTTTGTTAATTTCAACCCGATAATTTTCAATGTAAATATGGACCATATGATTTACTTATTTAACATTCAAATTTTAGTCATGTATGCTGCCACATGATTGGTGATGTATCACCCAATTTTTTTTGGTTGATGAATAGCATTTATGTTAACAAGTACATGCAACCATTTTCTTTAGCTATGATTTAGATAGTATTAATAAAAATAATTTTTTTCCATCCACTTTATATCAATTTATAAGAGAGTGCCACGTATAAATACCATATTGAAGTAAAAATCATGAATAATTGAGGTTGTGAATAAGACTTGGAAAGAGAAAAGGTCAACCCTCTTAATTTTGTATAAGGTTCGACCCTAAAGATTGGGGTGAGTGCAATTAATTCATGGATATTCAGCTAGAAATGGTGATCTTGATTTTGAGTGCAGCTGATGAGTTAGCTAGAATAGTGTTTAGGCAGACTTTTTGATTTTAAGTGCTAAGAATTGGTAGGACTGTCCTAAGAATAGTTGTCTAGTCAGACTGCCTTAAAGTAGAGCTGGGTTTTCGGCTGGATGGAGGAGAGTTTAGGCTTGAATTGATTTCTGTTTCAAGGATGCTGGTTGATGACTTGTGCAGATCGAAAGAACGAGATGGTATCGAATGATTGTTTGATCGATTATTGCTTGTTGTCGGCTGTTTTTACTTGATGATACTCTATTGATATGTTGGTTGGGATTTTTGTTGACGAGAGCATTGTGATCCATTCTCATACGCTGGGAAGATTGAAGGATGATAACGTGATCTTGGAATTCGAACGGATTTGGATGGATTTTCTCGAGGTAACATGGATGCTTGCTTATGCTGGTATAACTGAGATGGTTCAAATTTTGTCAAATTGATACTTTATGTTGTTGGAAGAATGTTGATGAGCAAAATTGATATATGTTGAGATGTGGAAGCTAGTGATGGATTGGGATTGATCCTTTAGTTTTGAATATGGTTGATTTTAACTTGGTTGAATTGGGATGATATTGGTAGGATTGAGATCATATTTTGAGGAGTGTAATTGTTATATGTGTTTGCCATTAAAATTTTTTGATTAAATTTCAATACAAACAGAACAGTGTTACAATATAGGACTTAGACGTAGTCCTAGGAGTACACTTTTGTTTAATCTGGGTCCCTTGTGCCGATGGAGCGAGTGGTAATGCGTTGACTCCGTTGACGAGCTGACGACGGTTATCGGTTCTCTGAAGGTTTGGATTGCTCTGGGTGCTGGAGCTAGCTGAGAGGAGGAAGACGTTGAGTGTCTGTATCTGCCTCTCTGGTGGTGCGAAGTCTCTGTGTGTTCGTTGTAGATAGGTGTGTGTGTGTGTATAGTTCAGAAGGAAATGATCCCTCTATTTATAGCTTTGCAGGCTGGCTGCTCATGCGCGCATATGTAGGATACGCCGGTACGTGGGGACGCCACGTGGAGATTGCTGATGGAGGCGCACGGGTGATGCGCCCTGATTGAGGGGTTGACTTCTTCATGTTGCTGTTGTGAGCCGGCACGTAGCGGAGAAGAAGATCTTTCTGTTGCTGAGATCTCGGATGAGTTGAGTCAAAGGACACGTGTCATCGACCCATGGCTCGGAGATCTCGGATTTGGTGGAGGAGATGATCTGGTAGAATGCGCCTTGGATTGGGCGCATGAGGAGACTTTGGCTCGTAACCTTTAGGAGTCACGAATCATTCTGGGCGCATGGCTTTTGAGGCACGTGCAGGCGACTTTGGCTCGTAACCTTTGGGAGTCACGAACCATTCTGGGCGCATGGCTTTTGAGGCGCATGCAGGCGACTTTGGCTCGTAACCTTTGGGAGTCACGAACCATTCTGGGCGTATGGCTTTTGAGGCGCATGCAAGCGACTTTCCTTCTGTCTTTTGGGATCAGAGAACAGTCTGGGGCGCATGGCTTTTGAGGCGCATGCAGATCTGGACGCATGGCTGCAGAGGCGCATGCGGGTGGATGAGTGTCCACGTGGCAGTAGCCGTCGGAGTAAAGTCATGATGATGCTGACGTTGCCGACGCTTTATTTTCTGAAAAAGCTGTCAACCGTTCAGACTTTGGGAGGTGTGCTGCCAACTCTGTCAGTTCAGCATTTAATGTTTCTGACATTCAATGGACAGCTGAGGGGGCGCATCGATTGGCGTTCCACTGGGTATGGGGACGCATGGGGGCACATCCTCTGTGATGCACTTGGTTCTAAAGGACGCATCTGTGTGATGCGCCTAAAGTCGAAGGGCGCGAGCGGCTGTTTCGTTCCTCGAGCGCTTTAAATAGCCGTTTGGCTGAATTCGAGGCGTCCGGTTCACCCATTAAATGTAAGTTTATTGCACAGAATTCGGAGAGCCATCCACTTGGCGCGTGGGTTTGATCTGCCCGGCCTATAAATAGTGGTATGGAGAGAAAGTTTGCTTCTCGTTCTCTCACGTACTTCCACCATGAACTTGGGTACTCGAGTGCACTCTGTTGACGAAGTGCTCCCGAGGGTGAAGATGAGACGCCATGTCGTCATAGATGCACTTGAAGGTGACTGTTACATCCAAAAGACGGAGTCGAGGGCTTCCGAGGCAGGCGGAAGGTGCCTGTTGCATCCAAAGATAGGGATGCTCGGGCCTCGTCTCCGTTGTTCCGGAAGGGCCGTAGATCGGAATGGCGGTGCTAGGCTCTTTCTTCCTTCAAAGTGGGTGTTGCCCACTCTGGTTGTGTTGAAAGCTGCTCCTTTAGCCGTATTTCGATTACGGTCTTCCTTGGTGTTTGGAGGCTTTTTCGAAGCCTCCTCTGGCCACAGATTTGCGGTGCTCTTCTCTTCCTCGGTTCCAGCTAGAGGGTTAAATGCTTCATTAGTCGAAGCATTTATCAGGTGAGCCTGGCTGGAAGAGCGACACATAACTGGGTTGCTGATGGGATACACATAACTGGAGACGCACATAACTGAGCTGCTGAAAAGGATGCGCCTTGCTGAGGGCGCATGGTGGGATGTGCCTGGTTAAAGGTGCATGGTGACTGCTGCGCCTGACTGACTGGAGGCGCACGGTGGCCGATGCGCCTGACTGGAGGCGCATGGTGGCTGCTGGTCATAGACTTAGGATCTTTCCTTTGTAGAAATTCTCTTTTGTACAACCTGTAGGCCTAAAAAATGAAGTCACGCTGAGTTGATCAGAACAAGTCACACAGAGTGATCCGAGAAGCAGCACAAAAGATACGCTAAGTTCTGACTGGCCATCTCCTTTAGAAGTCACGCAGAGACAGCTCAGCCATACGTCAGAATCATAATGACTGACAACACAACAGTCGAGAAACGTCTCCTCGTATGCCACGTATGCACAGAACTCGAGAGATCACAGCCGTCTTTTGCAATCTTCCTTAGCAAGACTCACTCTTCACCAAGTTGGCGTGACTTTGGGTCTTATCTTCATTTAATGCGGCTGACAATATAATCAATGTCAGAGATTTTGTGTCAGACGAAGCGTGCCAAATCAAGACAGCTGGCGGTTTGCGTGGATTCTGAACCTTCTCCTTTCTCAAAACATTGCGTGACTTTTGAGTTATTCTTCTCAAAGCCTGCGTGAATTCTGAAGTATTCTTCTTCAAAGCTTGCGTGGATTTCGCCTTCAACGAGTCTGCGTCAACGAATCTGCGTAGATTTTTGCCTTCAGCAAGTCAGCGTGGATTTCATTTCAACTGGAGTACGTGGCAGCCATGCCACCGATCTCTCTCTCGCATGCCCAGTAACTTGCACACGACCCATGCACTGATGCCATGTGTCCAACAGTTACGGGCCACGTCCAGTAACTACTCACTAACCCTGCGTGTATTTAGAGTCTGCGTGACTTTTCAAGTGCACCAGTGGTGAGGTAGTTATCTTTTCAGTTACTTTTTTTGACTCTATAAATAGAGTTCTTTTTTTCTCATTCATGGTACAGATACATTGATATCTACTGTCAAAATTTTGAGAGCTTTTCTTCTTCGCATAGTCCAAGGGATAAAGCGATCGTCTTCTAGATCGGATTTCTACAGTTGTAATTTTCCCAGAAACACAACAAATAAAGAGAATTTCTTTATGGAAAACAAATTGGCGACTCTGCTGGAGAAAACCATCTCCTCTTCTGAGATGGTAACAACTCAATGCGACACTTCATCAATCGGCTCGACGAAGAAGGTGATGACGATCAAATTCGATCAACTCGCCTATGAAGAAATACAGCGGGCTAAGGGTGGCAAGCCCACTCCAGCCTCCATTATCACTGCCAAGTCGAAGGGACACTCTGTCTATGTCCCTAAGAATCAGTTGGCAGTCAATGGTGAAGTCTCTGCCACAGTGTCTACTCCTAACACTGGCAAGAACTCCACTGCAAGCACGCACACTCTTGTGCGCTCGAAGATGACAGTAACTAAAAGTCATGCTGACAGTACTGGCTCCTTAGCCGAATCTGTTCCAACTTGCAAATTCAACTCTAAAAGTCACGCTGACAGTACTGGCTCCTTAGCCGAATCTGTTCCAGCGTGCAAATTCAACTCTAAAAGTCATGCTAACAGTATTGGCTCCTTAGCCGAATCTGTTCCAGTGTGCAAATTCAACTCTAAAAGTCACGCTGATAGTACTGGCTCCTTAGCCAAATCTATTCCAGTGTGCAATCCCACATTCAAAAGTCACGCTGACAGTACTGGCTCCTTAGCCAAATCTGTTCCAGCGTGTAATTCTAAAATCAAAAGTCACGCTAACAGCTCTGGTTCTTTAGCCAAATCTGTTTCAGCGTGTATTTCATCAGAGAAGAATAGCTCCTTAGTTATCTCTTCTTCTTCACCGAGTTCTACTAGAACTGGGGGTGGTCTTCCACACAAAGTCCCTTCGAAAAGGAATAACTCTTTAGTTGTTTCTTCTGCTCCTGTAGTTTTTACTTCAGGAACAGCTTTGACTGATACTTTTGTTAGTCAAAGGAAAGGAGATGGTCTTTTGACTACTCTTCCTTCTGGACATTCTATGTCTCAAAATCTGAATGAGTCTAAGAAGAAACATTCCTTAATTTCTTCTTCTTTGATTTCTTCAAATTGGGCACAGAATCTGTCCATTAAAGAGGGTCTGTTACCAACTCCTAATCAAGGGAGTGGTTTAACTCTTCCTTCTTTGCAAATATCCAGATCAATGGAAGGAAAACTCCATGTTTCCAAAATTAATGTGTTACCTTCCACTGATTTAAGAACAAAACTCAGCACTTCTGGTGTTAAGAAACCATACCAATTGGATATAAAGATAAAAGATCCAGATGCAGAGTATGCAAGAAATTATGTGGCTCACATTAATTACTCTTTGTATAATCAAGAGCCATCAAGACCCAAGAACAGGAAGTATACTCCTCAATCTTTACAAACAGATTTACGGGAATATCTTCAACAGAAGAGAAGGAGTAATTCTATATCAAAGGAACATGCTGAATGTGACTTCTATCCAAGAGTCATAATTCAGTGCAGATGTCAATCAACAGTTCAAGACCATGGTGATCATGAATGTGACTTCCAGCCAAGAGTCACAATGCAATGCAGATGTCAAAATAAACGACAGTCTGTCTTCAATAGGATTCAGTATGAATCTATGCCTGATGAAGATGAGCCTTTGTTTGCCTCTGTCAACATGACTTCTCGGGACACCGGGGGTAGAGTTGATAGTCCAGATGGAGTATAGAAACACCAGAGCAAGAGTCCTGGCTTCTAGTCAAAGAAATTTGATCCCTGAAATTGATTCTGAATTTCTTGGAGAATCTAACTTCCCACCTCTTCCTACTGGGGGTAATTCTCCTATAGTTGACTTTGATACACGAAGCAATGATTCAGAGTATACAACATCCACTAGTTCATCAATAATCCCTCATACAGTCACGACTTACATGGTTGATGGGAATACTGATGAACCTTCTTCTTCCTTGACTCCTCAAGATCAAAGAATTGCTTTCTTTGGAACAGCAAATGAAGTCTATGACTGACACAATGAAGTCGATGTATGAACTCATGACAGCTCAGTTGCAAAATCGACAGACTGTATCAGATGACATACCAGTTGATACTGATATAAGTCCAGTACAAGTTCCTCCAGCAGTACAATCCAATACTCCTGGACCAGCTCAACCAAATCTTAGTCTCTCTGGAGCTGGGGGTAGTGCTTACAATGCTGTTCCTCCTCCCAACTATTCTCTATAAGCCACAACTCCACAATCTTCGGGAGTTGTCTCTGAAGAATTGAAGAATCTCAAAACTCAATTCGAGGCATTCAAACAGAAGGGTGGTTTACAAAGGTTAGGCATCAAGCAGCCTTATCCGATAGAATGGAAGCAAGTATCATATCCTCCTAAATACAAGCCTCCTACTATCTCATTCTATGATGGAACCACTTCTCCAAGTCAGTTTATCAATCACTTTGAAGTGATGACTGATCAACTACAACCAAGTGATGCCCTCCTTATTCGGGTATTTATTGGATGTCTCAAGGGAACAGCTTATGAATGGTATAGAAGTCTCCCAGATGGGAGTATTACTTCATTTGCTGGTTTTAAACAGATGTTTCTTGAAAGGTTCTATGAAGGGCTTAATGACATGACTATGTCTGCTCTTATTAGAATCAAGCAGAAAAATAATGAATCTACAGAGGAATACATTGAACGGTTTCGAAGAGAAGCTCTGAAGATGCCTCTTGGAACTCCTGATGCTGTCACCATTGACACGTGCAAATCAAACTTGTTGCCAATCATCAGTATGTGGATAGGGTCCACTCAATTTCAAGATTGGCCTTCCTTCATAGTCAGTGCCAAAGCTGCAGAAATCAGTGCTGAAACCTTCAAAGGTTTAGGAGTGCAGATGACTCCTAAAGAAACAGGACAAGGTGCTAACAATAAAAATAATGCTCGCAAAGGAAAAGAAACTCTTGAAGTTAATCTTCAGAGCAAAGATGCATCAAATGTTCAAACTCCTGCCTCTACAACTTAACAATCAAGAACACCTCGCCCTAGAGAAGAATATTCTTTTGATGACGACGATGTCCTTGGTATCTTTGAATGTCTGCTGAAAGGTAATAAAATACAATTACCAGAGATCAAGAAACCTGATGAAGCTGGTAAGACAGATCATCCTAAATATTGTCCATATCACAGAATGCTGGGTCACACAATTCGTACATGTTATGTATTGAAAGAAAGATCCAAGAAATGATTAAATCTGGAGCTATCTCTCTTACTCCAAAAGAGAAGACCGTCACCTCCAACGTCGTCTCTATGCAATTTGGAAATTTTCCTCCTTAACTCCTTGAAAGTGGAATTGTTCCTATTCCCAAGGCAACTCTTGACATAGTGAATCTTCCTCCTCCACAGTCTGAAGGATTAGTGCCAATCACTTTGGAAACAGGGGAAATCATGTGGATCCATCCTGATCTAGTGGCAGATTTTGAATCGCCTTCTCCTCAAAAGATTTCTTCTCAAAAATCCAAGAAGGCTGGAAAGATCAAGTCATGTCATATGACTTCTCTTGGGTCTACCTCTGACACAGAGCCAAAAGACAAAGAAGAAGCACTTGTTAGTGCTACTCGAACGGGGAAAACCTTACATAAAGGATTATTCTAAAAATCCTGAAGATCCTACTGATATCCCTTCAGATGCTAAAGATGTTCCTAACGTTCCTCCTGAAGAAGAATCATCTACTGAACCTGTTCCTCCCAAGCCTACGGCTCTGGAGAAAGGCAAACAACAGGCTCGGTTTGATAAGCCAATCAAGAAGTCTTCTCCTCTTGGACTTCAGAAGCCTTACAACTTCGACATTTTGGCTCAACTTGCTAATACTCCAGCTAGAATGTCCCTTTTTGAACTTCTACGTCTTTCCAAAGAGACTCGGGAGACGTTAAGTGAAGCACTTCTACAAGCTGACTCATGTCTTGCACAATTGAAGAAGCCGGATGCGGAACCTGCCACTTGCTTACATTACAACAGTGTACTGGAGATTATCCCAAATATCACCTTTACACAAGATGACATGTTACTGGAGGATAATCGACATGACCGCCTCTCTACTACACTGGTTATATTGATACGATGAAGATAGATCGTATCCTCATTGACCCAGGGTCTGCTATAAGCATAATGCCAAAGAGTTTGTTGGATGAACTAAAAATCGCACTTCACAAGCTCTCCAAGACGGTTACTACTATCTTGGGATTCAATCAAAGTCGAAGTGAGCCTTTGGGAAAGATTCATCTGAAGCTTCAGATAGGCGATTTCAGATCTAAAGTCACTTTCTATGTGATCGTGATCGCGGGATCCTATAATCTTCTTCTGGGTAGGCCCTTTCTTCATGAAAATAATGTGGTGTCCCTCTACTCTTCATCAATGTTTTAAATACATTGATAACAATGGAAGAGTACAAAAAGAAGTTGCTGATATAAATCCCTTCCATGGGGTTGAAGCTTATTTCAACGATTCCCGAATGTACAAAGAAGAGTATACAAGGATCATACAAGCTATGGAGAAAGAAGATGCACAAAGTGAGACTTTAATAATCCCTGTTAAAGGTCGAACTACTCAACAACCATCTCCTAAACCCTCTGGAGAAGATTCTTTCATCATTCCAGTGAGTGGACGGATCTCTCTGTTATCTCAGTCATCTACTCAAAATACACTGATCATTCCTGTCAGTGGGCGTACTACAGTTCCTGTACCTTCACTAAGATACTCTGCTAATTCCAGTTGGAGGGCGGACTACTCTTTCTACTCAAACTTCAAGGGAGCTCACCTCTTCTGAGCCATTTGTTATCGATCTTAATCGAAACAAAGCTTCTTCTTCTTCTCCCCCTTTAGTCATTGATTTGGCTAAAATCTCTAAGGCTCAGCCTTCTCCCAATGTAAATATTGCTGCTTTTACATTTAATGAAAAGTTTCCACCTTTGCAGTACGTTGATGTGTGTAATTATGTTCATAGTTATTTACATCTGTTAGATGACTTGAACACAATAACCATAGGAGTTGTACAGACTGTTCATACAGATGTATCTCTAGAACCTGTACAATCTTCATACTTTCTAGTTCCCAGCAGAAAGCCAGGAGACATTCCAATATTCTTCTACAAAGGGCCTCAAAATTCTTCTAATCTTAAGATGATGACAAAAATGATGATACTGGAAGATTACAACTACGTCGTTATAGTCAGCAATCTAGAGATATTATCAAAAATATGGGCTATGACTTCAGGACTGGCCTCAATAATGGAAAAGGAAGAAAAATACCTGTCCGGATTCCTCCTTTGAAATATGGAAGGACGAAATACGGATTGGGTTATACTGCTCCTACTCATTTCATCAATATTATCCATGAAGATCCTGAGTCTGACGAAGATAAGAGATCTGATTCTTCTAGTACCACTTCTTGGGATTCCGATACGAGTATCGGTGACTTCTATTGCAACCTTCTGTCTTCCAACATGGTTTCCATTGACCATTCTGAAGAAAGTGATAAAGACGAAGAAGAGTTTGAAATCTTACCTGAATCAGAACAGTGGGCCCAAAGATTAGATAATCAATGAGAGTTCCGTTTCGAGCAAAAAGAACCTCCGACTGAAGATAAACTTGTTCAAATAGATGTTGGTGAAGAGGGATCTCCCAAACCAATATTCATCAGTGAAAGTCTTTCAGAAACTGATAAGAAAGACATGATCAAACTCATTCGTGATTACATCGATGTCTTTGCTTGGAGTTATGAAGATATGCCAGGGCTTGATCCTCAAATTGCAACTCACAAACTCAACATCTTGCCGAATGCTAAACCGGTCAAACAACAACAGCGACGATTTCGTCCAGACATCATGGATGCAATTGAAGCTGAAATCAATAAACTCATTACCTCTGGGTTTATTAGAGAGGAACAACATCCCGATTGGGTGGCTAATATTGTTCCTGTTCTTAAAAAGACTGGCAAGATCAGAGTATGCATAGACTTCCGCGATCTCAATACGGCATGTCCTAAAGATGAATTCCTTCTACCAATCACTGATGTCATGGTTGATAATACCTGTGGATTTGAACGAATGTCATTCATGGACGGGTATTCTGGGTACAATCAGATCAAAATGTTCCCAGAAGACGAGAAGCACACTTCTTTCAGAACGCCGATTGGTACATACTGTTATACAGTTATGCCATTCGGTCTCAAGAATGCAGGAGCAACTTATCAACGAGCTATGAGCACTATATTTCGTAAACATTTACGGAAAACAGTCGAATGCTATGTTGACGATATTGCAGTCAAAAGTCGACAAAAGGAGGATCATATCCAAGATTTGAAGACTATATTTGATCTAATACGTAAGCATCAATTAAAGATGAACCCTACTAAGTCCTTCTTAGGTGTCTCTAGTGGTAAATTTCTCGGCTTCGTCATTACCTCTAAAGGTATACACGTGGATCCCGAGAAGATCAAAGCCATCCAAGAGATGCGTCCTCCACGCACCTTAAAAGAGCTATGAGAATTTCAAGGAAGAATCGCTTATATCAGGAGATTCATTTCTAATTTATCAGGACGCTGCAGACCATTCAACAAACTTATGAAGAAAGGTGTCTCTTTTGTCTGGAATGATGAATGTCAGAAAGCATTCGATGATATAAAACAATATCTAATGAGCCCTCCAGTATTGGTACCTCCCGTCTCAGGAATACCGTTCCTCCTCTATACTCGAGCAATGAGTCATTCATTGGGTGCATTACTCGCTCAAAAGAATCAAAATGGCCATGAACAAGCCATTTATTATCTCAGCCGTACTATGACCGGAGCTGAACCTCGATATTCACCGATTGAAAAAGAATGTCTAGCCTTGATGTTTGCTGTCCAAAAGACACGTCATTATATCATTGGCCAGACTATTCATGTCATCTCCAGGATCAATCCTATACGGATCATGATGAAGAAACCTAGTATTTTGAATTCTCGATTGGCTAACTGGGGAATCCTACTTGCTCAGTATGACATGCACTATATTCCTCAGAAATCAGTCAAAGGACAAGCTTTAGCTGATTTTCTGGCTGCTCACTCAATTCCAAAAATTCAAAACTCTATGATGAAATCCCAGATGAAGTCCTAGATTCAAATCAAATTGCTGAAGAAGATCCTACTTGGCGTCTATTCTTTGATGGAGCATCAAGAATTGGTCCTAATGGCGATATTGTCGCTGGAGTTGGAATTGTTCTTGTATCGCCAGAAGGTCTTGCCATCCAAAGAGCTTATTCTCTTGATCAACCGTGTTCAAACAATGTAGCTGAGTACAACGCATTACTTATTGGTCTTCAACTTGCTAAACATCTGAATATTCAACATTTGGAGGCGTATGGAGACTCTAAACTTATTGTCAATCAGATCAGGAGTACTTATGAAGTTTGCCATCAAGATCTGGTTCCTTATCATAGAGTGGCCATATCTATGGCCTCATCATTTAAGGAATTCTTCATTGAACATGTTAGGCGAGCATGTAACACAGAAGCTGATGCCCTTGCTAATCTTGCAGCGGTGCTGGCTATCCCAATCAGACGGCAACAAATGATTGTTGTTCGTAATCGAGAATTATTTCATCTTGAAAATAACCTGACTCTAGGACTTCCAGTTGACATTGAAGAATCAACATCTCATGACGTCAACACAACAAGAGGATTTGGATTCAGTCGTAAATCGATATCATCTTCATCCGATTCCAGCATGGAATTCATCTTCAGTAACTCGACTGAGGATCAGAATACAGATAAAGATTGGAGACTTCCTTTCTTAGATCTCGTATTATATGATATTCTTCCGGATGATCCGAGTGAGGCAGCATCTATCAGACGACGATCACTCAGATTCTATTACAATCATACAACAAAGACCTTATATCGTCGAGCTTATGATGGTTTACTCCTTCGGTGCATTGCTGGTGATGAAGCCCAACAAGTTATTCATGAAGCACATGATGGAATTTATGGAGCGCATCAACCTGGGCCAAAACTTCAAGACCGTATTCGACGGATGGGTTATTATTGGCCAACTATGGTATCAGATGCCATTGAATATGCAAGGAAATGCAAAGCTTGCCAAATCCATGCAGATTTTATACATCAACCTTCGGAATTTCTACATCCGACGGCAGCATCATGGCCCTTCGAAGCTTGGGGCATGGACATTGTCGGCCCGATCAATCCACCGTCATCTAAAGGTCATCGGTTCATTCTTGCAATAACTGATTACTTCTCCAAATGGGCCGAAGCCATTCCTTTATCTGAAGTTAAGACGTCTAATGTCATCAGCTTTATTAAGCACCACGTCATCTACAGATTTGGTGTTCCTCGACGCATTGTTCATGATAACGGACCACAGTTCGTCAGCCAGAAATTTACTCGATTCTGTGACGATCCCCGGATCAATAATGTTGCTTCTACCGCATATAATCCAGCAGCTAACGGATTAGCAGAAGCTTTCAACAAGACTATCATCAAACTCCTAAAGAAGTTTGTCTCCACTAACAAACGTAATTAGAGTGACAAGCTCGGGAAATGCTTGTGGGCTTATCGCACTACAGTTTGTAATGCTACTAAGTGTACACCTTTCTCTCTGGTGTACGGATCTGAGGCTGTTCTCCCATTAGAGATTCAAATTCCTTCTTTAAGGATAGCAATCGCTAATGAACTTACCTCAGAAAATAATGATCGTCTTCGACTTCAAAAATTGGAGGCTCTGGATGAAAAGCGGTTATCTGCTCAACAGAATATTAAATTCTATCAAACTAGAATTTCAAGGGCTTTTAACAAGAAAGTCAGAATTCGAACATTTCAGAAAGGAGAACTTGTGCTTACTGTCAGACGCCCGA
Organism: Iris pallida; assembly: GCA_029216955.1. Classification (NCBI taxonomy): domain Eukaryota; kingdom Viridiplantae; phylum Streptophyta; class Magnoliopsida; order Asparagales; family Iridaceae; genus Iris; species Iris pallida. The sequence goes on along the minus strand of JANAVB010000200.1, from coordinate 533,698 downwards.
TGACTATGACACACATGAGTAAGGGCAAGTTTGATGCAAAATGGGAAGATCCATTCATTGTCAATAAGATCTTTTCTAATGGGGCTTATCAACTCACTACTCTAGATGGTAAAGCCACTATGATGCCCATCAACGGCAAATTCTTGAAGAAGTACTACATTTAATATTTCTATCAAGATTGTCCTCCCATCATTCTCCAGCTGTTTCATTGTTCATTCCGAAGAATCATTCTGATATCTATTATCCCCAGTGGAGATAGGTATTCTACTTTGTATCGTTTTCTCAACAAATTTGATATCCAGAAAATCATGTCCATATTACCTCTGAATTTTCTATCTCAATATCATATTTATGAAAATGATATTTAGTCTTTCTGATTTCTGAGTCAAAAGATCAATGAATAAATGCAAAAATATAAAGTGGGAAGGATATATCGTAAACAAAGTTTCCTTAAATGGAGTTTATTTGAGACAAATTCTTCAAGAAAAAGAGTACATCGTCATGGAAGATCACTGTAATCCCTTTCATATTTGGGACGAGGACCACATACATAATCATCAAAAGAATTGAGTACATCTTTTCCTGACCGCACCAAGAATTGACAGGCAGCCAGCCTCATTGCTTCTTCTTCTTCGGTTTCTCCTGGTTCGACCAGGAAGTCCAGGATATCTTTCGGCGGCTTGGGAGTAGACGAGCTTTCGCCCATTTCCTTCTTCTGTGGAGGTGGATGTTCTTTAACACCTTCAGTAGCTTCGGGGGCGACTTCAGCCTTCTTTATATTCTCTTCAGAAGACATTGTGGATAAAATGCGATCCTTCTACTCAAATATATGCTCTATTTATAGGCATATGGTTACAAGGATCGAAGGGACGTATTCTTTCCCGATATTCAGTTCATCCATTCATTTCTCACATTCATCCGACGTTTCACATGTTCATTAATACTTGACGGTTCGTCCGTTCATTTATTACATTCATTCGACAGTTCATCTGTTCTTCATTTCCTAACGGTTCATCCGTTCATAATCTTCTATCAATTCATTAAGTGGGGATTCATTATTGATCACGTTTTCATAACCTCTGAATCAATTCCGAATCTACTTACTCATTTGTCATGTTTTGACCTCTGTATAGAAATCAATCTATTTTCTTTCGAGTTCCTATATATTATCACATCCATAATACCTCTGATAATATCATATACTCTAAAACAGAAAAGATGATTTTATTATCTATCATGTCCACAATTCATCCACAAATACAAATCATTGAGCATAGAAGAATTGTCATTTCTATTCCCATTTCACCACAAAAAGTCTATTACATTTTCTTAGACTTTCTTACAAATCATAATGGAAATCTATTACAAGTCTTGGATTTTCATTCTACACCATAACGATAACCTAATAGAGATCTATCTTCTTCTTTGGATCTTCTCCGTCGGACCTTCTCCGTCAGGTTCGTTGTTGGTGGCAATTCCTGACTGTCTAGGTCTCAGTCACGACCAGATCAGCAGGAATCAAACTCTGGTCTTCTCTCTCAGACGAGAGGAGAACCACAGAGTATGGCAGCCCGACGGCGTGTTGCTGCCAATACAGCTCGTGGAGGAACGGCGGCACCTCAAGCAGGTAGGAATGTATCCAGCATTGGGATACGATTCCTAGTTCTGCCGTCAGAGAAACTCTACTATCCAATCTCTCGGGTTAGAGTTCACTCCACCATCCAACTCTCGTGTATAAAGGCTCTTCCTACCATCTAAGGAAGACCCTTCTATCTCACGAAGAGTTCTGAGTTGTCTGATTTACGCGTCAAAAGCGTATGAGCTCCCTGATGTAGATGTCAGCAGGATATTCTCCACAGCATCCACATCCCCAATGCCAGTTCTGAAGAAAATTTTCAGCCAAGTTTCTGCAGAAAGATCAACAGAAATCATTCAGTATGCATCTATCAAACAGAGACAGGCGTGTATTGTTCAAATCAGAAACAGAAAAAAAATAGAAAGCCTATCTTCAACAGCAAAAATAAGTACACAGACTTACCTTCAAATTTGGTGCTAAGGATCGACAAACTCATGTCTGGTAGTGTGCACAGAGATCTGACATCAGACAACATGGCTTTCCTATTTTCTTCTCACAGAAAATTTATTTCTCAGAAGAGAGGAAGAAGAATGGGAAGATGAGTTTGCGTGGAGTTCATCTATCTATTTAAAGGGTCAAGTGCAGGTTTATTCTTGGAAAAGATCCGCATAAATAGCGCTCGTAAATTGTGGAATGAGTGTCACGTGTACTTCAGGAGACAGTGCAACATTAGAAACAGTCAAAGGCACGCAGATCAAACACAAAAAGTTGTACTTCATTCTTTAAACAGGCACTGATGGCCTTACAAAAAGACAAAACAGAAAAGTGTAAACAAAAGCGTAGAAAGTTATGCTCTATTTTCCAGAGCGGCTAAGTTTGATGCCTAACTCCTCTATGCTCTTAACTCCCAGGCGATACAACAGAGTCTCGAGCATTTCATGCTTCTCCATAAGGCTCCGCCCATCAGAATAAGATGAGCCATCCAATCCAAAGTAGCTCAAGAGATTCTTGGCTAACTGCGTGGAGTCGTCCTTGAGCTCGATGACGACAGGTTCGGGTTCTTTGCCCCCAAAAGTGGGGTCACCATGGGAACAAAAGCCCAACTTTCGTGCTTCCTCTTCGGCTGCTTCTTTTGGGGTCATATTTTCGAGAGATAAATGTCAAGACTGAGAATCTCTTCCTGTTTATATAACAGATCTCGTCGACAGTTCATATTCCACCATAAATTGGACGCAATCAGTCTCGGAGAACGAAGAGTCATTATGACATTTAATAAGTTCATTTGGATATTTTCAAAGAACTTCGAAGTCTTTTCGACTTCCGAAAAATTTTGGAGTCATCTCAGCGTGACTGAACTCATTTCATCATCTCTATTTCAAAGTATTTCGAAAATATTTTATCATTTTTCGAAAACTTTGAAGGGGGTTTTATAGGCCTCAAAAATGAAGTCACGCTGAGTTGATCAGAACAAGTCACGCAGAGTGATCCGAGAAGCAGCACAAAAGATACGCTAAGTTCTGCCTGGCCATCTCCTTTAGAAGTCACGCAGAGACAGCTCAGCCATACGTCAGAATCATAATGACTGACAACACAACAGTCGAGAAACGTCCCCTCGTATGCCACGTATGCACAGAACTCGAGAGATCACAGCCGTCTTTTGCAATCTTCCTTAGCAAGACTCACTCTTCACCAAGTTGGCGTGACTTTGGGTCTTATCTTCATTTAATACGGCTGACAATATAATCAATGTCAGAGATTTTGTGTCAGACGAAGCGTGCCAAATCAAGACAGCTGGCGGTTTGCGTGGATTCTGAACCTTCTCCTTTCTCAAAACATTGCGTGACTTTTGAGTTATTCTTCTCAAAGCCTGCGTGAATTCTGAAGTATTCTTCTTCAAAGCTTGCGTGGATTTTGCCTTCAACGAGTCTGCGTCAAAGAATCTGTGTGGATTTTTGCCTTCAGCAAGTCAGCGTGGATTTCATTTCAACTCGAGTACGTGGCAGCCATGCCACCGATCTCTCTCTCGCATGCCCAGTAACTTGCACACGACCCATGCACTGATGCCATGTGTCCAACAGTTACGGGCCACGTCCAGTAACTACTCACTAACCCTGCGTGTATTTAGAGTCTGCGTGACTTTTCAAGTGCACCAGTGGTGAGGTAGTTATCTTTTCAGTTACTTTTTTTTGACTCTATAAATAGAGTTCTTTTTTTCTCATTCATGGTACAGATACATTGATATCTACTATCAAAATTTTGAGAGCTTTTCTTCTTCGTATAGTCCAAGGGATAAAGCGATCGTCTTCTAGATCGAATTTCTACAGTTGTAATTTTCCCAGAGACACAACAAATAAAGAGAATTTCTTTATGGAAAACACAACCTTCTCTAGACATGTAATAGACTTTTATATGTAAAATAAAAAGTTCTCTTTCCATGTCTATATCTGTTATTTTTGCTGTAAAGTATTTTGTCCGAGCTCCGACGTATGTAGTGTCTGGCGCATGGGCTTTCTGGTTGTAAAATTCCATGCTTCTACAAGATCCCCTTCAAAGTTTTCAAAACTTTTGGATAAGTTTTGGAATACTTTGAATAAGAAGCATGGAGGTCAGGGCACATGACTGTTGGGGCGCATGCCTGTTCAGGCGTATGCTCCTCTCAGCTTAATAATGATGATGATGATGCCTCGGTAACCGAAAAAGATTAATGATGATCGTTTGGTTTTATTTGTGGTTATCCTTCACAGAACCCGAGGCGACGGCTGAGATCACTCGTCATAGGTTCACGCGTGCAACCAAGCCCTATAAATAGGCAAGAGATGGAGGGAGAGAGTTCTTCTTCTCCTTTGCTTTTACTTTCTTTAGAGTTCTTCTTTAGAAACCCTAACTTTTCTTCTCTCAAAGAAATGGCTCCCAAGACTCCTCGCGGCGGTGCCGGCAAGGAAAAGGAACCGGAGGAGTATGCCGAGGGGGATGCCCCTATCACCATTGTGACTCCGACCGACGTTCGCCCTGCTGTGACGGGTGGGTGTCATCTTTTCCACTACTTTCTTTGTTTAGGCGGTTTTTGGATCATGCGACTGAGTTGACAACTCTCTTCTGCCGACGCGCATGGACCACTGTCCTCGTCGAGTTTTTACCCCGCCAAAGTGCATAGGTTTAGGCCTTTATCATGCACCGAGGTTTAACTGCGGACGCACATGGGTTCACACCCTAAATGTGCCGAAGCCTTTGCTGATGCGCATGGGTTTATGCCCTGATGATGTGCCGAAGCCTTTGCTGATGCGCATGGGTTTATGCCCTGATGATGTGCCGAAGCCTTTGCTGATGCGCATGGGTTTACACCCTGATGATGCGCCGAAGCCTTACACTAAGGCGTATGGGTTTATACCCTGATGATGCGCCAGGCTGCTTTGACACACTTTGTCTTTTTGCCTGACCTTTGATTTTTGTTGTGCCAGTATCGATGACGATTCCGCTGCTGAATGAGGTCCTTCTAGATGCTTACCTTTGTCAAATGGGAGTTGATTTTGACGAGGCAGTTGTCTATCCTGCCAAGGGTGTTATCTTACAGGATCAACCTCCTGAGAGGATGCTGTAGATCCAGAACCAGTTGTCGACTTTTCTCCAAAGTATGATGGAAAGCGAAAAACTGAAATCTGCTGAATCTGAAAATGTGACCTTCTTGAAACCCGCCTTTTTGTTCGGTGACCGTCTGATCTCCACGGAAGCAAAGATATTGAAGGTCAAAGAAGACTGGTTCTTTTTAGCAAAAGGTATTGTGCTGTACATGCGACAACTCGACCGCCAGTTGCCGCTGACAGCCTTCTATCATCTAGCTTCGAAGAGAAGGATGTCCTGGGATCTTACTCCTTCTCAGGGAGGGGCTATAGGAGGTGCTCTTTCGATTGATGCTACCTCGAATCAAAGGGATACCCTATCTGCTTTATGAACCGGTCCCTCGTTCAGTTGCCGAACTTTGCATCCCGGGAGCCTCTACAGTGAAGTCCCAACTGACACTGTTGCCTTCAATGCTTCAACCTTTGCGAGCCGGATGCTGACATCGAGGGTCGTGTATCCGAAAGATAGCTTTAGGGTCGAAGGTTGGTGTCATCATATCCCGAGGTGGGACGAGTTGACCACTTGGGTGCTTTCGAAGTTCAAGGCTGAGCTTAAGGAGATTGGGCTGACGGCCGCTATCCGTGCCACGCAGGCTGGCGTGGATCTCAATAAGCCTATGTTCCTTGCACTCTTGGAGTTGTTCAATACCCAGACTGGTACTTTCTACACACCCGTAGGGGAGCTGGGGTTGGCTCTCCACGAGATATACGAAGTGTCCAAGCTTCCCTGGGGCTCAGAGCCGTACGAGGAATATTTTCCATCAAATGAGGAGGTCCAGGTTCTGGAAAATAAGGACTCGGAGATGATGGCCGTCTTCAAGGAAGTGGCGAGCCATCATTATTTGATGCATCGGAAGGACAGAGTCATGACTCAACCTCATGTGACTGCTTGGAGGGATTATGTTTTCAAGCAGGATTTGGCAGATCCCTCGAGGATCCGATTTACGACTCCGCAAGGGATAAAACCTGCGGAAGTGACTTCTGAGATAAGCCGGCTGGACGAGAGTACTCCTCGTTTCAATGAGGATGGTGAGAAGGCGTATGGCTGCTTCTGGCACTATGCACATCGGATGTCGTCTAAAGCGGTGCTGACAGCATACTTGATGATATGGCTCCGAGATTGTGTGTTTGCGGGCGGATCCGGTGCAGTGGAGAGGGTACACCGGAACCTTATTTTGCCTGCCGTAAAGTTGGCCTTCGGGCGTCCCTTAGCTCTTCTTCCCGCTATGGTGTGTAACCTATTGCGGGGTTTGAGGACTTTTATTGATGACGTGATCCAGGGGAGAGGTAAAAATGACAACTTTCCCCGGGCTGAATTGCCATTCCATTATCTTATGGGATGGCTAATTCTGTATCATCCGAATGTGATGAGTCCCGGTCCGGAGGAGGATCATATTGAAGGAGATGCCTTCATCCGCCGCTTCTACAAGAGGAAGTGGTTATACACTGGCGTTCCCGTTTGCAGGAGGGTTTTGTCCTACCTTCAGGGGTGGAAGATTGTCAAGGTTGGCCCCATCTTTAAAGATTTTGAGGCCGATCAAGATTTAGTTAACTCGGGCGAAGATGCGATTACTTTGCCGAAATGGGGTTTTCGTTGGTTGCAAAGCATTCGGCCTTCTCACCTGATCTACCGTAACCAAAATAGATGTTATATGGAGCCATATCTGCCCAGCCAGTTTGCTCGCCAGTTTGGCTATACTCAGTTGATGCTACGGAATTCCAGTAGCAGTCTGGGGTTCATCGGTAGCTTGCTGGACGGAGCCCGGGGCTGGCAATATTACAATGTCGGGTGTACTGGTGTTCAGTTTACGGCACCCATTTACAACCCTCGGCCACAGATACTGTATTCGGCTGCCAAGCTGTATTGCACTATGAATACTGTGTCTCCCGGTTATGACAGGGAGACTAGTTTCATCATTGGAACTCAGCTGGAGGGCACGGCGAATGTGTTGATGGCATCCCGATCATATCGTCCACCAGAATTGGCGGGGTATCGGGCTGCTGCTGCAGCACCAGTGAGAGATCCCTCTGTTGGAAAGAGGTGGGCCGATGCAGAAGATGGTTCTTCTGTACCAAAAAGGCCGAGAAAGACGTCGACTCCAAAGGCTACAAGAGTGCCACTTGAAACGCCAGCAGGATCAGTTCCTGCTGAGGTAAGGCGTCCTCTGTAATTCTGGTTTATCTTGTCATTCGGTAACTTATGCTTTTCTTCTTATAGGGATCGTCGAAGAAGAAGACCCGTGTTTCAAAACCGGGTGTTAGTAAACCGAAGGAGGTGGCAAGCTCTTCTGACGAGCGCATTCCACCGATGATAATGTCTTCCGTGGAGGAAAGTCCCGAAGATGTTCCTGCGGAGGTTTTAGTATCTCCTGACTTTGTTGAAAGAATTGCGGAGGTTGCAACGACTTCCGGGAAGGTATGATCTGATACGGAGGCCTTGGACGTTGAGGGTCCTACGGACTCGAGGCATCCCGATGATGAAGTAGATTGGAGTTCGTCGCCTTCCGATGACGTCACTCCAGTGTTGCAAGAGTCTGTTGCGGGGGCAACAAATATGGTTGGAACAGAGGAGAGGGTTGATTCCCCTCCTTATCATGATGAGGGAAGGTCGGCTGTATCATTGCCGAGTCCTACCCCAGCCTCACCAGTGGAAATTGAGGTGGCTACCGATCAGGAGGTAGCGACAGATCCTGTCCCTGCAGAGGGACTTGAGAAGGATGAGATTCATCTGCCAGTCCTGTCTTCCGGGGTGGGCCAGGAGATGAGTGTTGATCTTCCTGTTCTGCTAGGGGAGTATTGACCGTTGATAGGACGTTGGGAGCAGAAGAGGTGGCCGTTGACGTCGGTGGTTCCTTCGAACTTGAGAAGGGTAAGGGTGTGGAACCCTCTGTTGTTCCTCCTACTTGGGGTACTATCTCGACGCCTGTGCCGGCTTCCTTTGTTCCTTCGGCTCCTCGGGTTAGCTGTCCGGCTCATGTTGATGAAGAGCCTACTGATACCGAGGTTCTAGTCTCGCAGGTTGAGGTTGGCGGATCTTCTTCTGGTCCCTAACTACAGAAGCTCCTCCAACTCCTGCTATGATGCCGCAGGTGCTGGCGGACGCAAACGAATATGTGAAATTCATCGTCGAGGGGTGTAAAAAATGCTACAGAGGGGTGTATCTGCTGTGATGGATGCCAACGGGAGCTTTGCGACGGCAAGAACTCTGGCAATGCCTTATATCGAGCTGATCCGCGTTCACCAAGGCCACGACCATATGGCCGAGATCCTGGAGGCTTCGGTGATCGAGCTGGACCAGCGGCTCTTGGAGCTTCAGCGCATCCAGCGAAATGACCTTTCCGTCTTGATAGATGCAGAGAAGGGGAAGTTGATCGCCAAGATTGAGTCTTCCTACCAGGCCACTGTGAGCATCTGAGAGCACGAGGTGGCTGAGACTGAGGCTGCGGTAGGGCAGTTGTCTCAGTCCATGAAGTAGACAATGGAAACGTGAGCTGCGTTGGACGCTAATATCGCAGAGGTCAACGCCCAGATGCGCCGCCTTGAGGACCAACGGGCCAGACTCCAGTTAGATGCCGAACGTGTCCAGGCTGAACACGTAGCATTCAAGAAGGAGGAAGCAACTTTCACTCACCGGGCTCTTGCCTTGGCTCGGCAGCGACAACAGCTTGATGAGAAGCATGAGAATGATACTTCCGCTGAGGCTGTTGAATTGATGCGTCAAGAAGCTGAGCGTCGAGTCCTGGCGACTGTGGAGGCTCATGCAGCCGACTTGAGACATCGAGTTAGAGAGCTTTCAGCCAATCCTGGGGATGTTTATGGACTGTAGCCTCTGCTTTTTATGTTTTTGCAACTCTTGCTGGGGGATAGTGTAGTTTTGTACTCTCTCTTTTTTAGAAAATAAAGAAGTACGCAACTTTTGTGTTCATTTTTGTTATCATGAACTTGATGATTTGTGTGGACCTATTATCTTTTGTGCACCTTGGCTTTTAGGTACAGATAATAAGTTTGAAGGAACCAACATGTTTGCTCAGAGGTAATGTAGACGTGGCAATCATTGGGGTTCAAATGATAGAATCTTCCTACTCAGAGGTATTATGGACGTGGTAGGAGTGATCCTGGGAGATACGCTGAACAACTCAGAGGTGATGTAGACGTGGAAGTTCTGCGATCAATGTACGACAACGCAGGGGTTGTTTGTACGAGATATTTATTCAGAGGTAATGTGGACGTGGTAAACATGAAGGATAGCGTAGGCTTACGAAGTGTAAGATTTCGCTTTGTAGGGTGTAGAGGGACAACTCAGAGGTGATGTGGACGTGGTTGTCTTTCTACTGGAGGATGCTACGGAACAGCTGGGTTCCGGCAGCGTATGGTTTTGTTGGAAGGGAACTGTGAATCCTGATGGTTGGGTCCATAGATCTCCTTATGGAAGCACATATCTGGAAGATGTCAGGAGTAGTACTTCTTCAGGAACTTGCCGTTGATGGGCATCATGAACAAGTTCCCATTGGGTTTGGCGAGGCGGTATGCACCGTTTGAGTATACCGTCTCGATGATAAATGGTCCTTCCCACTTGGGCTCGAACTTTCCTGGTGTCTTGTGAGTTAACACCATCGGCCTCCTGACTGCCAGAACCAGGTCGCCAACTTGAAAAGTTCTCTGTTTGACCTTCTTGTTGAAAGCCTGTGATATACGGGCTTGGTAGAGTTCGATACGTTGTTGAGCTAAGAGACGCTTTTCGTCAAGTGCCTCCAGCTCCCACAGACGACGACGTTGATTGTCCTCTTCTGTGAGTTTGTTTGTGATTGCTACGCGGAGTGAGGGTATCTGGATCTCGAGAGGCAGTACCGCTTCACTCCCGTAGACCAGGGAGAATGGTGTGTTGCCTGTTGGGGTTCGTACCGTTGTGCGGTAGGCCTAAAGACATTCGCCATACTTTTCGTCCCAGTCGTGTTTGTTGGATGACACGACCTTTTTTAGCAGCCTAACGATAGTTTTGTTGAACGCCTCGGCCAATCCGTTTGCTGCCGGATTGTAGGCGGTTGATGCCACGTTTTGAATGCGAATCTTGTCACAGAATCTGCTGAAAACATGGCTGATGAACTGAGGACCATTATCATGGATGATCCGCCTGGGTACTCCGAAACGGTAAATGACATGGTGTTTGATAAAGCTGACCACCCTGGAGCTCTTTACTTCCGTCAATGGGACTGCTTCTGTCCACTTGGAGAAGTAATCGGTAATGGCCAGGATAAAGCGGTGCCCCCTTGATGGAGGAGGGGTGATCGGTCCTACAATGTCCATGCCCCAGGCTTCAAAGGGCCAGGAGGTGACTATAGGATGTAGTGGTTCTGACGGCGTATGAATGAAGTCTGCGTGAAGTTGGCACGCATGGCACTTCTTAGCATAGTCGACAGCATCATCGGCCATGGTTGGCCAATAGTAGCCCATGCATTGCAGTCGATCCTGCAACTTAGGACCAGGTTGATGAGCTCCGCAAGTTCCGTCAGGAGCTTCTCGAAGAGCTTCGGTCGCCTCTTCGTTGGACAGGCATCGAAGGAGAAGTCCATCATAGGAGCGTCGGTACAGCATTTTAGTGGCTGTATCATAGTAGAATCGAAGAGAACGTCTCCTGACTGAGACGGCTTCCTTCGGGTACTCTGGAAGAATTCTGTAAACGGTAAAGTCGATGAACGGGAACCTCCAGTCTCGGACATTAACACCAGTACCTGTCGGCATGGCATGGTCCACTCGTAAGCATAGGTTGTTTTTAGGACAAACCAAGTCTCGGCCAACTACCGTGACGTAGTGTTGAGTCCCAAGGGGTGCTGCTAATGAGGCTGCGAGGCCAGCCAGAGCATCGCCTCTAGGTTTTGTAGATGAGGTACGTGTTCGATGAAGAACCCGATGAAGGTTGAAATGATGTTCAATGCAACTTCGCGATAAGGGATCAGATCTTTATGGCGAACCTCGTATTGCCCTCGGATCTGGTTTACGACGAGTTTCGAGTTGCCGTAGGCTTCCAGATGATCCACCCCCAGCGGTCGTGCCAGCTAGAGTCCCATAATGAGCGCGTTGTACTCGGCAACACTGTTGGAGCACGGCTTCGACAGAGAGTAAGCACGCTGGATGACCAGCTGATCAGGGGAGACTAAGACTACCCCCACTCCTGCGACGATCTGGCCTTTGGGGCCTGTTCTTGAAGCGCCATCGAAAAACATCCGCCAAACGGAGCTTCCTTCGGTGACATTTGATTCTTGGACCTCATCCGAGATGTCTTCATAGAGTCTTGAGGACTCCGGGATGGGATGTGCAGCTAAAAAGTCGGCCAGGGCTTGACCCTTAATGGCTTTTTGTGGCACAAATACCATGTTGTATGGTGTTAGCAGGATCGCCCATGTAGCTAGCCGAGAGTTTAATGACTCTGGCTTCGTCATGAGGACTCTGAGTGGATTGACTCGGGAGATGACATGAATTGTCTGGCCCGAGACATAATGGCGAGTCTTCTGGATGGCAAACACCAAGGCCAAGCACTCCTTTTCAACGGGGTTGTACCAGTGTTCAGCCCCGATGAGCGTTCGACTGAGGTAGTAGATCACTTGCTCGTAGCCTGTATCGCTGTTTTGAGCCAGCAGAGCGCCCAGGGAATGATCCATGGCTCGAACGTAGAGCAGGAATGGTTTGCCAGCGACAGATGACACCAGAACTGGAGGGCTCGTCAGGTAGGCTTTGATGTCGTCGAAAGCCTTTTGGCATTCCTCTGTCCAGACGTAAGAGACTCCCTTCTTCATGAGCTGGGTGAAGGGTTGACATTTGCCGAAAAGGTTTGCTATGAACCTCCGGATGTACGCCAGATGCCCCTGTAAGCCCCGAAGTTCTCGAAGATTCTTCGGAGGGTCCATGTTGAGGATGGCTTTGGTCTTCTCGTGATCGACATGAATGCCTTTCGCCATGATGACAAAGCCCAAGAATTTTCTGCTAGAAACCCCAAGGAAGGATTTAGCGGGGTTCATCTTGAGTTGATGTACCCGCATGAGATCGAAGACTATCTTCAGGTCCTGTAGGTGATCTCCTTTAAGATGGCTCTTGACTGCGATGTCGTCAACATAGCATTCGACTGTTTTGTAAAGATGTTGACGGAAGATGGTGCTCATAGCTCGTTGGTATGTCATACCGACGTTCTTCAAGCCGAAGGGCATCACTGTGTAGCAGAAAACGCCCTTTGGAGTCTTAAATGACGTATATTTTGCGTCATCAGGGAACATCTTGATCTGGTTGTAGCCCGAAGATCCGTCCATGAAAGATATGCGCTCGAAGCCACATGTGTTGTCGATCATCATGTCAGTGATTGGAAGCGGAAATTCGTCCTTCGGGCAAGCAGAGTTAAGATCCCTGAAGTCGATACAGACTCGTATCTTCCCATTCTTCTTGGTGACGGGGACGACGTTGGCTACCCAATCCGGGTGTTGCTCTTTACGGATGAAGTCGCTAGTCAAGAGTTTGTCTACCTCCTGATCGATGGCGTTCATGATGTCCGGACGAAAGCGCCGCTGTTGTTGCTTGATAGGTTTGGCATCGGGTAAGATGTTTAACCTATGCATCGTAATTTGGGGATCAAGTCCCGGCATATCTTCGTAGCTCCAGATGAAGACGTCGATATATTCTTTAGCCAGCTGGATTAAAGATTCTCGGTCTTCTCCCTTCAGGCTTTTGCTGACGAAGATGGGTTTGGAAGAAGATCCATCCCTAAGGTCGATCTGCTCGACTTTATCCTCGGTGGGAGGTTCACGTAATTCGAAACGAGACTCCCATTGTTGTCCCAGGCGTTGAGCCCAGGTTTCTTCTTCGAAAGGTTCCGGCGCTTGGTCCTCGTCTTCATCTTTTTGAGGTTGTGCTGACGTCATGTTAGCTGACAGCACTTTCCTGAAGACTGATCCGATACTGGTATCAGAATCCCAAGTCGATGCTTCGGACGAGTGGGAATATTCTACATCTTCTGCGTCTGAATTCTCTGGAGTTGATGGCGGCATGACATAGCCTACCCCCCGTCGAGTTTTGTTGTAGTAGTCCTGCGGCTTTCCTTTAGGTGTTGGAAGCCGGAGAGGGAGACGTCGACCTTTGCCGTAGTTCAGGCCTTTGTCGCTTCTTAGGTCGTAACCCATCTTTTGGATGAGGTACTTTGCTCTGTCCGTATACCTATAGAGTTGCATTCTGCCGGCATCTGGTTCTGGCTCGAGTGGCGGGAGGTCTTGATGACGCTCGACCTTGCCGAAGATGATGGATTCTTCGTCTCGACTCCGTGAAGGGACTATGTAACAGACTCCTTGAGACGGGACTACTCGACTTACATGATGGACGGTCGTTATTTGTGTTTGCAACGACCGTAAAGCGTTATCTAATGTATACATGGCATTCCAATGTGGAAGACAAAAATAATTAAAAGACACTCTATTATTGATGAAATACGAGATTTTATCCCGTAGGATTACATTGTCTAAGGAGGGTACATCTACATCAGCAGAGATATATTTGCCAAGCTCCTCATCTGTAAGCACTGGGGTTGGATCAGGAGAGTCCATCACAGCTTTGATTTTGGGATCCGAGAGGGTTATGTGAGCCCTCCCTGGCATCTTGGATGACTGCGGCGGCTTGCCCTTAAGACGCACCTTCAGTGGTGCCTCAACTGCGCCTCCAGTGATTGGTGCCTTCCCCTGTAATTTTGCCACCAGGGGAGCCGATGTTTGAGATGGCTTTCCCTTGAGGCGTATCTTCAGGGGAGCTTCAGGAGTTGGTGCTTTTCCTGGTAGCTTGATGCTCATTGGTGGCACCTTCTGGGACGGTTTGCCCTTGAGTTGGATCTTCAAAGGGGCATCGGAAGTCATCTCAGGCTCTATGTCCGGCTCAGCTGCCGTCTCTGCCTCGTCATCAGCGTCATTGGCTTCCTCCTTATCAAGTGATTTGTATAAGTCGGAATCGGTGAAGTAGGCTTCAATCCCTTTGAAAGGATCGATGTCGGCGAACTCCGTCCAGATGACGCCATTGATGGATACATATTTCATGTATTGGTGGAGCGTGGAGGGCACCACCATGTACTCATATAGCCATGGTCGACCGAGCAGGATGTTGTAGTTGACTTCGGCATCCATAACATAACAGGTCACCTCAGTTTTGAGGTTACCGATGTGACACTTCAGTCGAATTTTGCACAATGGCTCGTTTTTGCTAGCGTTGAAGCCACTGATGGTTGTGTTGGAGGGCACCAGCCGATACATTGGGATCCCCAGTGTTGATAACAGCGCCTTCAAAATGATGCTGAGAGAAGACCCCGGATCGATCTGAATCCGGTTCACCTTGACTGAACCAATATACCCTGTATAATACAGCGGCCGGTTATGTCGGTGGTGCTTGAGCAGCATGTCTTGTTGGGTGAAAGTTATGTTTGGGATAATTTCATCCGCACAATGACAGTGCGCACAAGTAGTTGGGAGGTCTTCAGGCTGCTTGACCTGACTGAGAAAGGATTCAGCATCCTTCAGAGCTTCGCAGAGAGCTTATCGGGAGTCTTTGAAAAGACGCAGGAGCTCGAACAAAGATAGGCGGACAGGAGTACTAGCCAGTTGTGCCAGTATGTCAAAGTTGTGGGGCTTGGCTAGCCCCGAAGCATTCTCCTTTCGTAGAGGTCTGTCGAAACGAGCCTCCACCTGCTTCTGCTTATTGGCTGCTGAGGGCTTAGATAGGCCCTCTTCCTGGACAGCAGGAACGGTGCAAGGAGGCACCACCTTGGCGACAGCTTCGCCGGGTTGGACGTTCTGTTGTGAACGCATCTGCACAGGAAGCGCCTCTTCTGTTGAAGAAGAGACCATACGGCAAGACTTGATCTTTCTGCCTTTGGATTTGGAGGTAGGACGTGCCTCCGGTTGAGTCACCTTGGAGACAAGGTCGGGGTGGACCCATAGGACCTCTCCTCGAGATTTGGTGAGTGGGATGAGTCCACTCACATTGTCACGGGTAGGTGGTAAGTTAACCACCTCCATTATCGCCTTAGAAATGGGGACAACACCATCTTGTGAGGTAGTTGGTGGCAAGGTGTCGAACTGGAGTGACACCATATTGGCTGACACCGTCTTCTCTTCATAGTCGACGGAGATTACATCCGTATTGATCATGCGCTGGATGTAATTTTTGAGGATATAACAGTCCTTAGTCGGGTGTCCGACAAACCGATGGTAGTGACAGTACCTTGGGTTGTCCACTTTCCCAACTTTATCGGGCCGCTTTGGGTCCGGTAGCTTGATCTTGTCACCCTGCTTCAGTATTTCAAAAAGTTGCAGAGTGTCTTCGTCGTTGAACGAATAAACCTCTTTGGGCCTTGGTGCAAGTGGAGGCTTCTGAGTAGGCACAGATGCGCCTTTCGAGGCATTAACAGTCAATGCCTGCTTCCCCTTTGTCTCACGTCCGGGGTTGTTGGCTGCAGACCTTTTTCCCTTGTCATCAAAGGCAGGGAAGCTGACCCCCAGAAGACGTGCATTGGCCGCCTTCTTTTCTGCAGCTTCTGCTTCGATGATCAGGGAGCTCCAGTCGGGCAGGAGTAGAGTTGAGCCAGAGTTTGACTGCAGGTAGCATATTCATGCTGCAAGAGGAGAGGAGCGCATGTTCCGGCATGCCTGGAGGTAGTCTGAAGCAGGCCTGTCGGAAGCGTTCGATGAACACCCGAACCATTTCCTTCTTCTTCTGGCGTATCTCTATGAGGGACGCCATTATCATGTCCTTCCCGCCGTCGTAGAAGCGGTCGAGGAAGAGCAAGTCAAGTCGTCGAAGGAAGATATTGAATTATCGGGGAGGCTGCAGTACCAGTCGTACGCCACTCCTTTCAGTGCCCCAACAAATCTACTGGTAAGAAGGGCGTCCTCCTTCGGAAGATGTCCCGTCTGAGACTGGAAATACGTCAGGTAGCGACGAGAAGAGTCCTTCCCGTCGTATGGCGTCAGTGTTTGTGGTTTATACTTTAGAGGATAAACCACTTTGTTCCACTCGATTGGGTAGGGTTGGGGGATGCCCATCTTCTGGCGCTCCTCTTGCCTGTTCTTGGACTCAAAGTGCTCCCGCAATTCCTTGATCATTTCGACCATATCCTCTGTGGAGCTAGGAGTCGGGGAAGGTGGTACCACTTGGAGTTGAGCGTTTGAGGGCTCAGACGACCGGGGTACTTCTCGGCGGTCTGTGTCTGAGGATACCCGTTGAAGGGGTACACTGGACTCCCCATTGGCCCCTGGGTCGGGACCGGTCGAAGGTGTTCAGGTCAAGGCCGGTCGTATTTCAAACACCGCCTGAGTCAGTGTTTGCATGGAAGCAGTGAGGGTTTTGAGTCCTCCCTCTAATGTGTCTATGCGCTGGACGATGTCCTGGGGCGGCGCGTCAGACTCGGAATCATCCCCAGCCATGTATATTGTCATGACACGGCCGGAAGTGGATGGATTGGTGGAGGCTTCGCTCTCGGCCTCACTCTCATGTATGGGAGTCGCCTCTCTTGGAGCTTCATCTTGGCCACCCCCAGCCACGTTCTGGAGGTCATTCTCAACGGGCACATCTGCAAGGGTCTGATTACCCTCAGCTCCGTCTTGAAGGGCCTCCTCGTCTCTGGAACTACCCCCAGCTGAGTTCTGGGGGACATCCTCGTTCTGAGGGGCCTCTGGGAGGCTGACTTCGCCTCGAGGGTGAAGATCTGCCGCAGCTGTGCTTTGGACATCTTTATCTTCGGAAACAATAGTCTGACTACCCCCAGCTTCCTCCAAGAACTTCTTCCTCGACCGAGTGCCTTCGAACACTCCGGAGGACGAGACAGCTGCCTTGGTTTTCCTCGGCTGGCTTTTGGATAAGGACGAGGAATTGCCGGTCGTCCTTTGAACTGACAGGAGTTGGAGATCATGTTGCATGAAGCAACCCTTGGCTCATCTTCTGTTGACACCTTCATCCCAAGGCGATGTCAGAGGGGTGTCGATGATTGCAGCCGCTGGAAGACAGACTGTCTTGGTGGTACTGTCGCCTTGCAACAGCAGTTGATGGTGACCACCGTATAAGTATGCCCCGTGAGAGGCGCATCATGCTTGTTGGTCGACTCTCCTGACCGGCGCTTGTGAGTGATCTCATTACGCAGGTCGTTGGAGGAGAGTGCTACCTTCGCGCCCCCCTTCAAGCGCATGGCAAGGCCAAGCGCTGGGGTGGTCAGGTGAGTACTGCGCCCCCTGATCTGATACCAAACAGGCATCCCGATCAGTAGTGGGGGAACCACAATATTTGTTTGTCTTGCTCGACTTGGTTGTGTGCGCAGTAGATGTGCCCAAGTGAGACAAGGGCTTTGAAGGTCGGCTCGTTCTCGGCGTTGCAGCACTCGAGTCGACCTTGTACAACTTACCATCAGCAGCACACATGATTGTGAGCGCATGCTTCTGGCTCGTTGCTGGCATAGCACGTTTGGGATGCATGGCCCGTGCTGTCTTGGACTTCTTCGTACCAGGCCACTGGGGCGCGTAGTACTGAGAATCCAAATTCTCCTCGCCACTACAGCGAGTGAGTCTGTCAAAGACAGAGATCTTCTGTGGCGCATCAGAGGTGATGCGCGGGGCATTGGCTGCGCCCATGCTCCGTCGACACATCTTCCTCGCCTGAGAGGGAGATGGCTGGGGAACGTGGTTAGCCGCACATTTCCCCGAGAGATGTGCTGTACTAGCAGGCGCATCTTGGTTGCTAAGGACGTCAGCAGGAAGGGAAGGATGGATTGGCACATCCCCTTCAGTGGTGGTGCCCGAGGCATCGACCTTGCGCACCCAGACTCGACGGGTCTTCTTCGGCTTCGGCAGCCGCTTCGAAGGACTCGCACTGCCTTCAGATATGAACTCCTCATACGCCTGTTGATTGAGGTGTACGACCAGCGTCTTTGGGAGGATCCCACCTTCACGTCGTCGGCTTATGACACAACTTTCTCGGTAAAGGAGAAAGAGGTCCCCAGCAGAGTCGCCAGCTTGTTTGCCATTAAAATTCCTTGATTAAATTTTAATACAAACAGAACAGTGTTACAATATAGGACTTAGACGTAGTCCTAGGAGTACACTTTTATTTAATCTGGGTCCCTTGTGACGATGGAGCGAGTGGTAATACGTTGACTCCGTTGACGAGCTGACGACGGTTATCGGTTCTCTGAAGGTTTGGATTGCTCTGGGTGCTGGAGCTGGCTGAGAGGAGAAAGACGTTGAGTGTCTGTATCTGCCTCTCTGGTGGTGCAAAGTCTCTGTGTGTTCGTTGTAGATAGGTGTGTGTGTGTATAGTTCAGAAGGAAATGATCCCTCTATTTATAGCTTTACAGGCTGGCTGCTCATGCGCGCATATGTAGGATGCACCGGTACGTGGGGACGCCACGTGGAGATTGCTGATGGAGGCGCACGGGTGATGCGCCCTGATTGAGGGGTTGACTTCTTCATGTTGCTGTTGTGAGCCGGCACGTAGCGGAGAAGAAGATCTTTCTGTTGCTGAGATCTCGGATGAGTTGAGTCAAAGGACACGTGTCATCGACCCATGGCTCGGAGTCTTAGATTTGGTGGGGGAGATGATCTGGTAGAATGCGCCTTGGATTGGGCGCATGAGGAGACTTTGGCTCGTAACCTTTAGGAGTCACGAATCATTCTGGGTGCATGGCTTTTGAGGCGCATGCAGGCGACTTTGGCTCGTAACCTTTGTTAGTCACGAACCATTCTGGGCGTATGGCTTTTGAGGCACATGCAGGTGACTTTGGCTCGTAACCTTTGGGAGTCACGAACTATTTTGGGCGTATGGCTTTTGAGGCGCATGCAAGTGACTTTCCTTCTGTCTTTTGGGATCAGAGAACAGTCTGGGGCGCATGGCTTTTGTGGCGTATGCAGATCTGGACGCATGGCTGCAGAGGCGCATGCAGGTGGATGAGTGTCCACGTGGCAGTAGCCGTCGGAGTAAAGTCATGATGATGCTGACGTTGCCGACGCTTCGTTTTCTGAAAAAGCTGTCAACCGTTCAGACTTTGGGAGGTGTGCTGCCAACTATGTCAGTTCAGCATTTAATGTTTCTGACATTCGATGGACAGCTGAGGGGGCGCATCGATTGGCATTCTACTGGGTATGGGGACGCGTGGGGGTGCATCCTCTGTGATGCGCTTGGTTCTGAAGGGCACATCTGTATGATGCGCCTAAAGTCGAAGGGCACGAGCGGCTGTTTCGTTCCTCTAGCGCTTTAAATAGCTGTTTGGCTGAATTCGAGGCGTCTGGTTCACCCATTAAATGTAAGTTCATTGCACAGAATTCGGAGAGCCATCCACTTGGCGCGTGGGTTTGATCTGCCCGGCCTATAAATAGTGGCATAGAGAGAAGGTTTGTTTCTCGTTCTCTTACGTACTTCCGCCATGAAATTGGGTACTCGAGTGCACTCTGTTGACGAAGTGCTCCTGAGGGTGAAGATGAGACGCCATGTCGTCATAGATGCACTTGAAGGTGACTGTTACATCCAAAAGACGGAGTCGAGGGCTTCCGAGGCAGGCGGAAGGTGCCTGTTGCATCCAAATATAGGGGTGCTCGGGCCTCGTCTCCGTTGTTCCGGAAGGACCGTAGATCAGAATGGCGGTGCTAGGCTCTTTCTTCCTTCAAAGTGGGTGTTGCCCACTCTGGTTGTGTTGAAAGCTGCTCCTTTAGCCGTATTTCGATTACGATCTTCCTTGGTGTTTGAAGGCTTTTTCGAAGCCTCCCCTGACCACAGATTTGCGTTGCTCTTCTCTTCCTCGGTTCCAGCCAGAGGGTTAAATGCTTCATTAGTCGAAGCATTTATCAGGTGAGCCTGGCTGGAAGAGCGGCACATAACTGGGCTGCTGAGGGGATGTACATAACTGGGGATGCACATGACTAAGCTGCTGAAAAGGATGTGCCTTGCTGAGGGCGCATGGTGGGATGTGCCTGGTTAAAGGCGCATGGTGACTGCTGCACCTGACTGACTGGAGGCGCACAGTGGCCGCTGCGCCTGACTGGAGGCGCATGGTGGCTGCTGGTCGTAGACTTAGGATCTTTCTTTTGTAGAAATTCTCCTTTGTACAACCTTCTCTAGACATGTAATAGACTTTTATATGTGAAATAAAAAGTTCTCTTTCCATGTCTATATCTGTTATTTTTGCTGTGAAGTATTTTGTCCGAGCTCTGGCGTATGTAGTGTCTGGCGCATGGGCTTTCTGGTTGTGAAATTCCATGCTTCTACAATATGCATATTGATTTATTCAGATCTTGGTTAGTGATTCAAAATTTTTGTTGTTTTGCATTGAGGAGTTCTTGGAAGGCAGAACATGGATCAAATTGATAGTGTGAATTTGGCCGAAGATAGTAGAATTTTGGCTAGAATTTAGCAGTTATGTTTGATTTCAATTGAGACCTCGATGAAGTCATGCTTGGAAGATTCTGAGTGCTTGTATTTGATGTTGTGAGAATCATAGGGATTGCTCTAAGGTGTGTTATTTGAGATTCTATTGGTGATTTTGACCGATCGTATTGGCTTGTTCTTATGGATTCAAAAAGATTGAGGTATGGTATTTAGGTTGATTGCCCTAGTTTCTATTTTGGGTCCTTGGGTGGTGTTGCTGGCTCAGAGCTGTTTAAACAGTGTGGTTCCATGCGAGGCACATTGTCGATGGAGGCAGAGTTATGTGAAGCCTTGGATTGGTTGGTTCAAGTTCTGTGGTATAAGTGGTTTTGGATTGATCTTATTTATGTTAGGCATATTTAAGTTGGATTTGAGAAGGATGCTCCATGGAGTTCAAATGTTTGAGTCTTCAGTATAGTTTTGGACTAGATGAGTCGACATTGGCCTAAGCAATTTTTTTTTGCTTCAGATGCGTTTTTGCCTGCGGAGGCATTGCTTGAGTGCTTTGGTTGATCAGCATGTTTGGTTGGTTTAGTAGGTGCTGTTGGATGAGTTTGTTTCCATGATGTTTTGAGGAAGATACTTTTTTGCAGTGTATGATGTAGTGTCCTGCTCCACACTGTCGATTGAGATGGATTATTGGCTTGAGTCGGTATTTGATTTTGGTTTCAGGCTAAGGCGTTGTGTAGTCCGAGTTGTGCAACTGTTTAGATTCTGGTTAGGCGAGTTAATGAGTTGGTGCAGCTTTATAGAAGATTTGTTCGACTATCTTCTCGGTCAAGGCAGATATGTCTTACTTCAGGTGGGTGGTTTCGATGAACCTCTCTTTGGCTTACCTTCATACTTAATAAAATGGACCATTACTCGTATGCTTTCTTTATGTTGTGAAACCTTGCATGCTAATAATAAAGAGAGATAATTAAGAGAGACGAACCAACATAGACAAGAGAGAAATCTCATGTTATACCTGCAGTTATAGAACATGGAAATTCTAGTGATGTGATATAATTGAGTAGTGTATTAGACTTTTTCATCATTTTCCCATGAATTTGTTATTATTGTTATAGATTTTTGTATGGTGCTTTATCTTATTATTTGGAGTGCACTGCTGTTGTTGTTATCATATGAGATACTATGGTGGAGATAATTTATGCAGGATGAGTATGATGTGGTTTCAGAGTTGGTATATGGTATTGCTTGGGACCACTGGGTCACCAAGGCGACATCCCAGAGAGTATGAGCTGCGTAGATGTGAGACTCGTCTCGCAGTATCGGTATTTATATACGGATATGTACTTTTGTACTGTATTTTGTATTTTTTTGGTTTTCGGAATGCTTTAAAATTTCTCCAACTTATAGATTTTTTCCTTGACCAGCATATCGTCAGTATACCAGTGTATACCGACGGCATGCAGTTCGGACATATTTTTCATATTTTAGATATTTTTGATTTCAGATATTTTCATGAATAGTATTTTGATATTTTCGTGAATAGTGTAGATGCATCCTATTATCCAATGGATAGTTGGTTTTCTTTGGATGGCTAGGATTGACTTAGATCTTCACATGGATCACCATCCAACAGTTATGATTAATTCCCCTTTATATATATACCCTTTCACTTTCTCTTTCCTCTCCCTTTTTATTCTCTTCATTTCTTCATCTCTTCTCTCCCCTTGGAGCTTGCCAAGAGCTTGGCCTTGAGGCCTAGAGTGTGGTTTCGTACCCCTCTTGGAGGTGGAGTGAAAGATTAGACTTGGAGCTTAACCTAGACAATTACATCTTGTCAAATCTTGAACAACATTGTTTTATTGTTATTTTTGTTTGTTCTAATCTCTTCCTTGCATGGTTCTAAGCCCCTTTAGAACTTGGAATTTTTGGTTTTGATGTTTACATTTTTGTAGATCTAAGTTTATAATTTTTTCCGTTTTTTTTTGTTTTTATCTCTTAAACTTTGTTATTTTCGAAATCTAAGGGTTCCATGTTGTTGAAAATTTTATTCTACCCAATTTTGGCTTTTGAACTACTTGATTTCGATTTATTTTGAGTAAGTTATGGCATTTTGAGTTCATGGGTTTCCTATGCACTTCGGTGCTAATTTGGAGAAGATGAACAGCCTACGCACCTTCTTGCACAACCTGCGCACCTTCTTGCACAACCTGCGCACCTTCTGCGCACCTTCCTGTGCAGCCTGCGTACCTTTTGTGCACCTTCCAGCATAGCCTGCGCACCTTCCTACGCAGCCTGTGCCCCTTCTTGCGCAGCCTACGCACCTTCTGCGCACCTTCCTGTACAGCCTGCACACCTTCATGCGCAGCCTGCGCTCCTTCTGTACACCTATCTGCCCAGCCTGCATACCTTCCTATACAGACTGCGCACCTTCCTGCACAGCCTGTGCACCTTCCTGCACAGACTGCACCTGCGCTTACCTGTGCAGACTGCACCTGCGCCTTCCTGTACAGACTGCACCTGTGCTTCCCTGTACAGACTGTTCCTGCGCTTCTTGTACAGACTGCACCTGCACTTCCCTGCGCAGACTGCACCATGCGCTTCCTGCACAGACTGCACCTGCGCTTTCCTGCATAGACTACACCTGCGCCTTCCTGCGCAGACTGCACCTGCGCCTTCCTGTACAGACTGCACTGCCCTTTTCTGCACTTGGCCTTTTTGTCTATTTAAGTTATTTTGTAGATAGAATCTTGAAAAACTCAAAACATGAATGTTGTAGATCTGTCTTGGCTTCAGGAATCTTCTTGTTTTACCTTAATTGGAGTTCATATGCGACTGATAATTTCAATCATAATTTTGATCTTTTGGCATATTTTCTGTACTTGGCCGTTTTTGATATTTTCTTCGACTGTAATAATTCTTAACATGATTAGATGATCTCGTATTGTTAGAGAATGATTGTGCACCCTATATATACTTGACACTAGCACATGTTCAATTATTATTCTATGTCAAGTACTTTTATTTATTCCTTTTCACATGCCATGATATGTCTTTCCTTTCGATTCTTTCTTATATGCTATGATATGTATTGTCATGCCTTCCCGAATTTATTATACTTTGCAGTCTTTGTCATGTCTAGAATTTTTTTATTGTGGTCTGTCGTAGAACACTCTTGTTACATGCCTCATTTGCTTACTAGATAGTGGTCCGTCGTGGCTCACTCATGTTACATGTCTTCTTTGCTTACTAGATACCGACCCATCGTGGTGCACTCTTGTACATGTCTTTTCTTTCTTATATGATAGTAGACTGTCATGGCGTACTCCCTATTTTCTCTATAGTGGCTCGTCGTAGTGCACTCCTAACTTCCACATTATTATATTTTCTTGTTGTGGCTTGTTATAGTGCACTTTATTGTATTGTCCAGTCTTGCATATCATGTCTAGGATGGATTCTGCGGAATGCCACACCCAGAATCCAGCAAAAAAATGTTAAGGACTAATAACTAGCTTGATTACCTAGATCATTGGGAGGAGAAAATTTTCCAGTTACCTGCAGCCCTTCGTGTTCCAGTCTATATATATATATATATATATATATATATATATATATATATATATATATATATATATATGTTAGGGTTATATACTAAAAGTATCACTTTTGTAGTAACCTTATTTTCTTAAATTTTGAATGAGAATCATATGGGCAAATGTTTGCATATTGTATTTGTTGCAAGTGTTAATGCAAATGTCTGATATTCTATATTGCAGATAATATGGTGTGTGGTGTCACACAGAAGATCATATTATCAGTTTCCTATAGAGTATATAAATAGTTTACAACCTAGATGGACTTGGACAATCTATTGGAAATGTTGTAGTGTAATCTGGTATTAGTCTATCTTGACTATAGGTTTATACTAGTACACTTTGTGTGTATTGAACATGACCACTTGAGGTTGTTCTCTTTGTACTGACTATTTAAAAAAAATACCTCTGTTATTATGGATGCTTGTGCTCTTAATCCGTATATAATAACAGACATGTATATGCAGTATGCATTACTTTAACTCATGAAAGAGTGAGATTCATTATGGATCAACAACCTCTATGAATTGGGTAATAACATTGTATATATGATAGGCTGTTGATTATAAATGGAATCTACATCGGGTTGATGATGTGTAACACCCACATTTCTGAAATTAGAATAATTTTGAAAATTTGTATTAATAATCATTTATTAGTGATAACTCATGCATGTTATGATTTTAGATGATTTTTTAGTTAGTTTAAACTAGATGATTGTTGAATTGTGCAATGGGGGTTTAAATTAGAGGAACCTTAGAGATTACTTAACCTAGAGACTAACCATGATCATATGAGCCTAGCTGTAGGTTTAGAACATCAAGTTAGGGCTTTTTAGCCTAAGGGGTATTTTGGTAATTTACTAGGAATTATTGGAATTATTGGAATTATGTGAATTATTATTATTTAATTATTGTCATGAGAGCCCCTAACCTAGTTTACCCTAATCTAGAGGTTAGCCACTAACCTAGAGACTAGAGGATGGATATTACATATTAGTCAAGGTAGGAAATATCTAAGATATTTACATATTAGATATTTTCCTTGAAAATCTCAAAAGATCTTTACTTTGGCATGAAAGTCCATACCTTCACCATGAAGGAAGGCAAGAGGACACCCCCCCCCCCCTTTGCCATGGCTGGCCAAGGGCACCCCTACCATGCCCCCTTCCTATATGTACAACCCCTTCATTCATGCCCATTTTTCATACTACCAAAAACCTAGTTTTTCCCTCTACCTTCACAACCTCATAACTTCACCATTTTAGCTCCAAATTGAGCCAAATTTCTTGCTTTGGAACCCCCTACTGTTGAGGATGCTAAGGGAGGCTAGCTAGCCAGGTTACACAAGCTTTTGGCATCATCAATCGAACAGGACATCTCCTCCAAACCTTGTTTCTTGAGTTTTCACTCAATAGGTAAACACCCTCAAAACCCTATTAATATTGTGATTCTCTTCATGGTTGCATGCATCTAGGTACCATGGACCTATAGGCCAAGTTTGGTACAAACTATGTTTGATTTGGTGTCCGTATCGGACACGTATCCAAGGTTGAAAAACATGTTTAGTGAAATGCCACTTAGGAATAAAAGTTAGTGTTTTATAAAACAAAATACATTTTTGGGTAGCCCTAGACTCGTAGGACACGAAACCAGCTGACTGAGCACAAAACTGTGCCGTGTCCGTGTCCAAATTGGACACGAACACGCTGTGCACACACAGTACACTGTCCCCTGCTCCCCGATCCCATTTTCTTCCTGTTCTTGACACGTGGACACGTGCCACTTGGCACATAGGTGGGGGAAACCTCTGACAGGCCACCCCTCGAGTCTCACAACTTCTCGAGTCGTGTCGGACATGAAAATACGTTCGCACGGGTCATGCACTGCACTGCACGAACACGTTTTTCCTCACTAACACGCGAGTCATGTCAACTCTGGACACGTTGTCGACACCTCGTGTTGACACGAGTGTGTAGCCCAACACGTGGGCTACATGTGGACATGACCACGAGGCCCCACGTGGCTCGTGTCGTGTCCA